>VXAL01018985.1:61423-162225 GCA_013399475.1 Chauna torquata
CTTTGTTCTTGCGCTGATGCTGTCCGTTGCCGCGAAGAAAGCTCGTCGGTCGGGGGAGGAAGGGCCGCTGGGGTGGGGGGCGACTGGGAGCGTAGGTGCCTGGCAAGCGGGCTTTACCCTGACCGGGCTCTCCTGCCCTCCTCTGCCGTGTCTCGTGGGCGAGTTGCTGGCTCCGCGCTGCCCTTGCAGCGGAGCAGTTGGGAGATCTGCAGAGCAGGCTGCAGCAGGCGCGTCTGTCCTTCCTTGGAGCGGGGGGGACTGCCTGGTGGTCGAGGGGGAAGCGGCGGGTGACAGGAGGGCAGGGTGGCTGCAGGCGGCGCTGATTTTTTATGGTCTTTATGAAGACCTCGCCCCTGTCAGCTGCTCGCGTCCTGAGTATAGGAACAGGCTGAATTCCCTAGCTGCTCAGCTGCTTGCTGCTCTTGTGTCGTTAGCTCGGACACAGAGAAGGATGCATGAACTTGAATCTAGAGGAGAATCTGGAGAAGATAGCCTGTCAGGGACTTTCAGAGTGAGTGCTGCAGCATTGTGATTTATTCTGGCGTGGTCTTGCCTGAAGATGGTGTGCCCGGGGAGGGGAGGAGGTGGCATCGGGCACCTCGCGGGCGCTCCCTCTGGGCCAGGCTCAGGCGTTAGTGCCCGCATCGCTTCTGCGCAGCGCTGGTGCTGGAATGAGGCTAATGCCTGTCGGGAGGAGGGAGGGCTGCTAAGGTGGACTGTCGTGCTGCTGATGCGATGGAAGAGACACAGGGACCCTTCTGCAATTTCTCTTTCCTTCGGTGCTGGACACCCACGAATGAGGAGTCTTGGAGCAGCTGAAGTCTGGCTTTGAGCCGCTCAATGCTACATTCTTCCACTACGGGAAGCCAAAAAGCATCCAAACTCTTCCAGTTAGTGGGGGGAGGAAAAAGGTTCTTGTAAATTGTGTGATGCAGCTTTTCTAGGGCAGCAGAGGAGAAGAGATGTGGCCAGGCTTGGAGTTGCTTTTTGTCCTAGTAGGCAACAAGGATGCATTTTGTGCTTTAGAAATGAAAGCAGGAAAGTGCTTTCTTTTTCCTAGTAGTGGTCCTTTGTCATCCCTTACACTGCTGTGTTTCCCATGTAGCACAGCGTTGTACGGGTCTAACTTTCTCCCTTTTGAGGAGGAGAGAAGGTGCATCACTGGTGGTACAGTGGGATGACCCCTTTGCAGTCCACAGACACACAGGGCTCTGTTTTTGTAGGGTATCTTCGGCATCCTTTAGTGTTGCCCCTAATAAATATCTTGTCAAAAGTGTTAAATCATCTGTACACTAGTGCTAAAATGCATTGAAGTATTTCAAAATAGGGCTTTTTATCTACCGTGTTCGGAGCTAGCGGAGCTGGAGCAGGGTTTAGCGTGTTGTACATATCATGCTATGAGGCTGTGAATGTCTGCCAGATGCTGTTTTGGCTGTGAGGGAGAAGGAGAGGCAAACCTTATTGACCGGGGAGGGAACAATTAAAAGTCAGTAGTGATGCCAACAAAAGCTTTCTTGATAGAAAAGAGAGGGGCCACCGTGGCTGGAGGCTGTGAGTGATCGGGCTGGGACTCACGATGATGTAGGAAGGAGAAGAAGGAGGGAGCTGGACATATTTATCACACAGTGAGCTTGGAGGGGAGGAGCGTGGCTGCTGCACACTCGCACACGCAGAAACGCGCACACACACACTGCGGCAAATTCTGCAGCTGGTGCCTGTTGGCTTATGACTGCAGAAAAAACAAGCTCCAGTTTAAACTGTCTGATCTCAGAGACGAGGCTGTTTCTATTCCAAGTATCTCTGGTTCCACTGTGACAAGCCCTGCAGGCTGGGCGCTTTTCCAGAATGACAGGGATTCCTCTTTCTTCTGATGGGGCAGGGGACCTTTTGCTGCATAAGGTCAGTATCCTCCCTATCTCCTTGACAGCTCTATACTGCTTGGTTGCATCCAGACTGCATGTCTGTCCTTGCACTTCCTCCAGTCAGCAGCAATTGTATACAGGCCAGGAACCCTTTTTTTCCTCACCTCCTTTCCTTTGATCTGACAAGGCCAGGCTGTCAGACCTTCCACCCTCCTCACATTTTGCAGACAGAGAGATGTGTAGATTTGCAGTAGTTTCTTTCCTGAGGAAATAATCTATGAGAGGAATGTGCTGTCATGTCTTTTTTGCCATTCTTCCTCATGTCTGTGTTGTGAGCATACTTTAGTCATGTCCTCAACAGGTATGGAGGTAAACAGATGATGGATTGGTGCACAGGAGTACAGTGAGCAATATCCAGCGCAGGATCTCCTTGGTGAGAGCAAGGAAGCCGTGTGCAGGTGAACAAGAAATGCAGAGCGTCTCATTCAAAGGAAGGTGGCTGGACACCAGAGTGAGGGTGGAAGAGGGGTTCCTCAGCGTGAGCTTCTGTGGGACGTGGTCTTGTGCTCTTTGTATGTGTTCATATACAGACCATCATAGGTAACTCCTGAGATGGCTGCATCTCACAAAAGAATAAGAAACTGAGAGCCAAATAAGGATCCAGCAGTATTTCTTTGTGGTAGGTATCTGAGATCCCAGTGGGTGCTACTGCTGGCCACTTGGCTAGCACAGCCAAGTGTGCTGTGTGCATTATCACAGGCTTTCATTAGTAATTGATGGGTAGGAGAGAGAGACCTGCAGGCCCTCAAAAGAAGATGCTGTGGGAGGCCAAAGAAGACAAGATCGGTTGATATACAGGGACTTCACAGTAGTAATTAGCTCAAAATGAAGGGTGTACCTTCTAGCCTGTGATGTGTTTGTTAGGCAAAAGTGCCTGGGAAGGGAGGTTGTGTAGCTACTGGGCTGATGGATAGTCTCTGTGTATGGGAGGGAAGAGAATAAGTTATGTGTATTTGAAAGCTTAGAGGTGATTCTGGGGAGAATTTACTGAGGTGAAAAAAGAGGATTTATTTTTCATTCCCTTCAGAAATCCTGAAGTAGTTACAGTTCCATGTCATTCTGAATTCCAGCACAAGCCTTGTAGCTGTTGAGAGGAAAGACTAGAGAAGGTATTGAGGTTGGTATTTTTTTTGTCCCTCCCCTTGGAACTGCTTGACTGAATTGTGTGAATTAGAGCTGCTTGGATGAGTTTTGTGGATTCCTCTTACAAATACACGTGCTTTGTCTTTGCCTAGAATAAACGTTTTCCCCTTTGCTAAAGCATTAAAGGTAATGAGTTTATGCAGGTTTTGTGAAGACTGTGGGGCAGTAGAGGAAAGTGATGCAAATTAGTGTGTTCACGGGGGCAGTCCATGTTCTGTTTGGCCTGCCATCCGGGCAGTCAGCACTTACACGCCAGCCGGTCAGACAGCGTGCTTCTATCTCTGAGTGTGCTGCCACTTGACCAGTTGGTAGTTATGACTCGTGAGAGGACCTGAGGATATTGCAGTGTACTGCAGGGAGCATGGAGGGGGGCTAGGATTGTTACAGTGGGACAGTGCAGCGTGGACACACAAAAACAGCCTTCATTAATTCCATGGCTAATGGAACAACTTAATCGTATATGTAGTACTTCAGGAAGTCTCTGTCCTTCCTAGGCTTTATTCACAGCTGAACTTGAGCATTGGTGTCCTTGGTCAGCAGATTCTTAGTTCTACTGAGACAGGCCTTTAAGTCTTGCTGGGTCAATCTCTCAAATTGATAGAATAGTACCGGGTTGGACTTTTTTTAGTGGGGAATGCAATTTGGATTCCCTTTTACATTCCCAAAAAAGCATCATCATCCCAATTTCTGTGTTTTGAAAGAAATGAGTGATCTCTTTGTTTGCTTTAAAAAGTAAAGGCTTGGATAGTCCCTCTAAGAGTATGAAGGTTGAGAATCAAATGGAAGGAGGAGTGTAAGTCACAGATGGGGTAGGCTTTAATATGCATGTCTGTTAGCAGTATGTCCTATTGAACTTGTGTCTCTTTGTACATATTATTGTCTTTCATGGGCCTTCTTGTGAAACATCAAAGTCTCTTGCAATTTACTAGAACCTACCTCAGCGCCCTGGGTTCACAGTGGACCAGATATATAAGGCTCTTTGTGGCTTTAGCATTCTTCAGTACAAGAAATCTTTTTGTGAATTTGTACAAACTTTTGAGATCTGGAGAGGAAGGTGTAAGAGGAGGAGAACTGATCTATACTCACTGGTTAGTGCATGGGGAATTTTCTTTCCATTTCTTTAGTGTGAAGCAAAGGTGAAAACAAATCACAGAGCTCAGGCACAGCAAGACTGTGTCAGACCCTATGTGATGGCTGAGCCAGTTCTGCATCTCCTGAGATTCAGCTAAATGCCTCAGGCAGCAGTGGTTTAATAAATGGTTGTTATTGGATGTATTCGTAGAGTACCTGACCTGAAAGTCTTGTAGCTTTTTTAACCTTGGAAAGGTGAGTCCATTCCTCCTCAGGGATACTGGCCATAGTAACAGAAATACCGGGCGGCAGGACATAAACAGCACAAGCTACAGCTTTAGCTCTCACCGAGAGGCTTGTCCAAAAGTTGTGTGGTACCACTGCTTGGGTGGGCTGGCATTTGCTGGCTGTGTTTTTCATGTATTTTGGTAGACTTGAGAAAAGTCCTTTTGGTTCTTTCCAGTGAAGAGATTAAAGCTGTAAAACCTGGGTGCTGTTTTTCACAATATGCTATAGGAACAAATAAATTGCTCTAAAAAACCATAACTGGCAAGTCTAGATCATTTATTTCCTCTACTAAGTTTCAAGTTAAGAGATTCGGTTAAGAGATTTTGCCTAAATTGCTTTTCCACTTTCTGTAGCTAACCTTTATTTCATTGAGATACAACCATCTCGTCTGTGCCATTCTCTGTTAAGTGCCACTGCCAAATTCTTAAATAATTGAGGAGAAAGCTGGAAGGAGAAGGCCCTTCGTATCTCTGCTTTTAATGTTGCCTGAGGAATGTTGGCCTGTCATCAGGCACTCATGGTACTAAGAGCTATCTTAGAGGAAAAACGGGCAAGAAGCCAGTGATTTACCTCCTGGTTGGCTAGATTTATGTTCTGAAAAGCTGCCTGAATGGCGTGAGAGGGGTGAACTGCAGTTACTTGGACGTAACTGAGAACACTGCCCGGGTCATATAGGAAGTAAATTGCTTCAAACAAATACGTGGCATTTTTTTGAAGAACCAGCTTGCAGGCTGGTAAGTACGAGTGCAATTTGTGTTTTGGCCCAGTTCCTGAATGCCAGATTTAAATGGGTGTTTTAATTGTTATGGGGTTTCTTTCCTGCTGCTGGTGCATATTCAAAAGCAAAGGCAGTTATCAAGGAAGCGGGATGCATGGGACTGTGGAAGGGGGCTATGCCTGCATGGCTCTGTGAGCAAACAAGTGAGAGGCTCTGAAACATAAGTATTCTTGATGTTGGAGGCCTGTTCTATTCCTTTTTATTCTCCCAAGTTGGTAAGTCCAGTCCCTGATTGCACTGTGTAATCTGCCAGCTGAGAGAGACCTCATTAGACTGGATAGCATTAAGAGGTAGGGGCTCCTGTTATGATGTGCGACTTCATTGAGCTCAGGGCAAGGCTGGCTGGTGAGGGGCTGTGGCTGAGTTGATCTGTCACCAGTAGGGACAGAAGAAGATGTCCCTACTCTGATACAAGCCTCCCTGGCTTCTCTCAAATGCCTCGCTTTCTAATGCTGAACAGACGCCCTGCATTTGCTGGCAGAATGGACAGGTGGCCTTGAAGCTTTGCACCTTTAAATAACTTTCTGTATCTCATTCATTGTCACTGTACTCCGTGCTGTAAATCAAATCCCGGGAATCCAGACCATGCAGAGAATTTATGAAGTGAAAACTAGATCCAAGAGTGCAAAGTCAAAATGCAGCAAGGAAAAATGTTAGCAGAGGACAGCTGCTTTTTCCTCAAGCACTGACAGAATACAGCCCTTCTCTGCTTTACCACTGCTGTCACATAGAGTCCACAGCTGGTTTCATAAACATGTCTTAAATAGAGATCACATTCAGCAGGTCATCTTCAAAACAAGCAGGTAAGAGAGAAGAAAAGCTGCTTAGAACGAGACTGTTAACATTAGGGCAGAGGAAGGCGGTTTGAGGAGTCTAAACAGATGCTAGAAGTCAGAGGCAGGAGACTGTTGCTAGAAATTTGGCATCTGGATGGGCCAACAAGAAGAAATCTCAAAATGATTTGTGTCCTTATTTGTGGCAGTTGTCCCCTCCTTGATATAACTGTTCTCTCTGCCTCAGACAGCTTGCTTACACATGAGATCAGCAGTAATATTTCATATTGATCAGTTGGCCCAAAAAAAAAAAAGAGAAACAGGACAGATCATGAGCTGTATCTCCAAGTCAGTCAGATCGGTATCAGCCAAATACTTCAAAACTAGGAGAAACACTTTTCTTGAAGCTGTGCTATGTTCTGGTTGTAAGAACATGTATATTGTTACACATATTCTTATTAAAATTAAGAAATCAGAAGCTGTCCAGCTGTGCTACTTACAGGAGTCTTAGCTCTGGTATCTGGAATGACGCATCTGCCTCAGTGCCAGCAGGTGCAGTTCTGTGGGAGCCTCTATTCAGGGACTGGCAGTAAATCACAGCTGAAATTCCACTGACAAGGAAAACATGAAAAATTAATTTGGTTTCCAAAGGGAACATCTCTTAGTCTGTCAGGGGTTGGTGGAGTGAGTACAACAGATAAGAGGATGTGTTAAGGTGTGCTTAGGTTTCCTTTTGTGGGTTTAGCTGGAGACACTTAAGAAGCTACACCTCCAGCTCCTCACAGCTGGAGAAAATGCCCATATGCAAAGTTGTGTTCTTGATTCATATGAATGCCTTCCACTATTTCACAGCAAAGGATGCAAGGAGAGCTTGAGTCAGCAAAGCTGCTGAAGGGAACAGAATCTCTCCTGACTGCTTCTGCACCTGGCAAACTGGACAGAAGTGCTCATCTTACCCATTAATGTAGCTCAGCTGTGGTGTAGCTTCCAGCTGAGGGATGTTTAACAAACTGTTAGGAACAGTTACTTCTGGAAATAGATACAGCTGTTTCCAAACTGAACATCTGTGTCTTCAATTAGTGGTTCTAAAATGGCTGAGCTATCAAATTGCTCTTTAGCATAAAAGTGAGACAGTATGTGCAGTTAAAAAGCAATGAGATGGTTGCTATGGTTGGCACAGTATAGAAATAGAAGTTGCCTGGGAGAGGAACTGTAGATGGCATAAAAATATTCAAGGCAAGATAGGAAGACTCAGACAAATGACTGGAGGGAGTATCTACCGGGATGTAGCAAGTGCCCAGTGCCTCCCATACCTTAAAAAAAATATTTTACCTCCTTCTCTTGCCCAGTTTCTTGTTCACCTTCATGATATTTCCCCAGAAGGTGGTCAGTCATTTTGTACAGTCTGTTCTTACCCTAAAGTGTGATCGGTTCTCCTGAAAAGCAGTAGCAGTATGGTAAGGTGTAAGTTATTAAACATCTCCAGTTAAATCCACAGAAGGAAACCTGAACATTCCCTCAGACACCTCAGCCCTTTCCATCCTGACAGACTCAGCAGTGGTCCTTCTGGAAACCAGACTTCTTTCTTCTTCACTTCAGACCATTTTGTGCTCTTCCTGCTTTGTGTTGATCTCCACACCACGTGGTACTGGTTTTGACAGTAATTCATTTAATCTGCTGTGCTTTTCCATAGTCTTTAAAAATCTGTTGCTGGCTAGTTCGCCCAGCTAGTCTTCTTTTGACCCTAAAGATTGCTTACTGCTGTGTTTTTCCTTTCTCTGTCCTGCCTAGTATTATCAATTAATTTCACTGTTTGACTCTGCTCCCATTGGGAAACTTCTCTCCTTCTCGGGGTTTTCTTGCTGATGCTAACTTTTTTCTGTGACTTGTTCTCCCAAGATCTCTATTCATTCCCTACGGAACTGTGTTGCTTTTAAGACTTCTAGCTTTTTTCTGCCCTGAGCTGCTCTAAAGTTAGTGCCTGTTCTGTTCCAAATCAGCTGCTCTCTTCTTTCCTGACTGTAGCACTCCCTGCTCCTTTTACACGGAGAGTCAGATTGTCCCGGTGTTTCCTGGAAGCTATCTGTGACTGGTTGTCCTGTTTGTCTTCCTGAAGACAACTGGGTGAACACTCTGGTTGGAAACTCTTTCTGAAGCCTGTGAAGGAGTAGAGAACGTTTCACCAGCTCTGCTCTGGCTCACCTAATGCTCTTGCATGTGCTCCATCCTTTTCCACTCATTGCTCTGTTTGCTGTACTGCCAGGCCTCACTTCAGGTTTGGGTGCAGTGCCTGTCACTCTTTTCTCCGTGTGCAGCGCCTCACATCGTGAAACCCTTGAACTCTAATAGGCTTTAGTGCACGTGTTGCTGTACTCCTGAGTGGGTGCTCTTCTACCCTCTACCCAGCTTCAGTCTATCTTGAGTATAAGTCATAACAGTAAATGTGCTGCGTACCCAAAATTCCCATCAGCCTGTGGCTGGGATGTTAACCAAAGCTAAAACCAAACCAGGAAACTTCCCCAGCTGTTACCCATGTTAACTGACTAAAGCTAATGTGGTGTACTTTCAAGTCTGCAGTCCCTAGGGGATACTTTGCTACATAAAGATACTCAACTTATCTTCACTCTCGCTGCACACTGCATTGTGTTCTCCTGTCCTTTGCAATTGTTTATTCAGTTCCTTCAGATGAGGTGTGTCTCCTGTTGCACATTCACAGGGCTTCAGTTCAGTAGTGCCATGATTCTAGTTATGTGACTCAATATCCTAATATGAAAAATCATGGAATCACAGAACAGCCCAGGTTGGAAGGGACCTGGAAAGATCATCAGGCCCAACCTTTCGTGGGAAAAAGGAGCCTAGATGGGATTATCCAGCACCTTGTCTAATCGCATCTTGAAAACCTCCGGTGGATTCTATTCTGAGGGGATTCTGCCACATCTCTGGGGAAGTTGGTCCAGTGATTGATTGTTCTCACTGTAAAAAGTTTCTTTCTTATACTAAGACAAAACTTCTAGTGCAGCTTGTACCTGTTGCCCCTTGTCTTCTCCATGTGGCTCTTTGTGAAGAGAAAGCATCCGTCCTCTCTGTAGCCACCCTTCAAGTACTGGAATACTGTGATGAGGACCCCCCTGAGCCTTCTCCTCTCTGCAAGGTGAAAAGACATAGCTCTTTCAGTCTTTCCTTGTGGGGCAGGTTCTCCAGCCCTTTGGTCATCTTCCTGCCCCTCCTTTAGTTCCTCTCCAGTCTCTCCGCATCTGTTTTGAATTGCGGGGACCAGATCTGGACACAGTACTCTGGGTGTGGCCTGACAAGCCAAGATTTTGTCTGTGACCCTTTGGTGATCGCTTGTGTGCTCCCTTCCTTTGTTCCATAGGTCAGTATGTAGCTCTGCCCTAGCCTTCCTGTACAGGGACTCAGCATGTTGCTATAGCTTCTTGCCTCTCAATGATCAACTGATTTTCATAGTCTGACTAAAAATATATTTTCCCTTTGCTAGTACAGTGATTTTTCTCTTTCTATAGCTAACAGAAAATTGCTAGAGAAAATCTCTGAGAGAGATCTTCAGATTTACCCACTGATAAACAGATATTTATCTATTTCTGCAGAGTGTTTGAAGACCTAATAATAGGAAGTATGTGAAATAAATATTGTAGAGATTTTCAGAACATGAGAAGCAAAACACTTGCTGGTGGACCACAAACACGGTCTGATGCCAATTCCTCATCATTCTGAGCTGCTGAATCACACTAGAAAGCTAAAACTACAGAACTTTTCTCATAATGTTTTTATTATAATAAGTAGTTACTGTACCTGTCACATGTTGTGAATAGAAGTTGGGAGAGAAGACTCTGGGACAGCCCCGTTCAGCTGTGATGCAACCCAGTGAGTTGGCTGCGCCCTTTGCTCCACTCGTCTCTGGAAAAGAAGCAAAGAGCTGGTCCTGCCCAGAATTGGTGGGGTCTCTGCATTTCTTCAGGGACCTAAGTCCAACAGTTGGGCACCGCTTCACACCGTAGGCTCCCACCTAGCGCTAAAAATATCTCCTAGTCTTTGCTGAGCAGTTTACACCAAGCTCCAGCTCTAGTCCTCACCTGGTGTTTCTCCACTTACATTGTTTGAAACTGTCGTATCATCTCATACGACGCTACCTTTAAAAGATAATGAGCAGTAGAGTGGGAAACATCCCCCTGCTCTGTTAAACACATCCAAGTTTGTCCACCGGGATGTTAGAGATGCTGTTTGAATTCCTGAGCTGTAAGCAATGCACAGATTTAGGACTGCACCAAAGCAAAGAGGGCTCCCTGACCACAGGGCGCTGTCAGTCCCAGGGTGCTCTTTGTGTCCCCTGCTGAAATAGTTGTGGCTTGCATAATTGAGTAATTATTCCTTAGAGCTGTTGGGGGAGGGAGCATAGACACTTGCTGTACAGTCTGGTGTTTGCTACACAGATGTGTGATGATCCTGTTCATATCTCTGTGCTAGCAAGTGTTTCAGCTGTGTGTACAAAAGAGGCTAACTTCAGCCCAAGGGGCTGAGAGCAGCTCTGCTCTGACTCTGGCAGACAGGGAATCAAGCAGAGCTCATGCATCTACCGAGGGAACTGGCCAAGAGCAAACTACTGTGCCATCCTCCTTCGGGCTCTCTGTCTTCCTCCGAGGATACAGGACTGGGTACTGGTCTCCACACACTTCCAGTTTCCTTAACACTTCTCTGCGGCAGATCAGGATTGGGATGTAGGCAGCGCCTTGATTGCGGGCATGAACAATGATGAATTGGAGGGTGTTTTGGGCAGCCAAGAGGAATAAAAAGGTAACCCCAACAGCCTGGAGAGCAAAGTTGTCATGGCAAGAAAGAACGAAGAGGTTTAAACTGGGAAAGCACAGGGACCATATCGTATCTTCTCAATCAAAACATATGCTGAACCCAATACAGCCATTCTTGTCTGAAAACAGAAGAACTGGGAGTCTGGGATTTTGTGTACATGAATAAATAGAGTATCCTGAAAAGAGTTTTCTCAAAGTTTTTAGGGGAGAGAGAGAAAAGTAGAAATAACTGATAGATTGCTGCAAGTTTAAGAAAAAATCTTTGACTGCTTTTATCAATAATCTTAACTGATATTTCATTCTAACAAATTATTCTGTTGCAATCTAAAAAACTTGATATTTTGCTTTGAAATTAAAATAAATGTTTTTTAAGAACACTTCATTAGTAAAATGGTTGATTTACTGTTGCAGCCAATTTAAGCACTACATCAGCTTTGGAATCTAATTTACAACCAGTGGAAACCCATTGAGACTGTGGGTCATC
This sequence comes from Chauna torquata, assembly GCA_013399475.1. Lineage (NCBI taxonomy): Eukaryota > Metazoa > Chordata > Aves > Anseriformes > Anhimidae > Chauna > Chauna torquata. Next base: position 72,706 of record VXAL01018985.1, read on the forward strand.
TTCTCTCTTTAGAATCTGAGGAACTGGCCAAGCTCCTTTCCTTGTGCCTGGGTGATCCAGTTTGGACATGGGGTGTAACTCAGAACGTGAAGGTGGGCTGTCTCCTATGTGGCTAAGTTCCCAGTGGAAGCTGCTGTTTTGCTTGGCCAGGCTGATGCTAGCACTTTCTAGACTCCCATTTGTCCTCTAAAGGTCAAAACAGAATGAGATATAGCTGTTTGCTCTCCATGCCGTGTTTGTGGCAGTTACTGCTGCTTGTGCGGGGTCAGGCACTGTTGCACAGATGCTCTACTTAGAGCAGCTGCCTCCCTCTGCCAAAAAAAGAAATTGACAGTTTTCTTTACAATAGAATTTACCCACAATCTTTCCTTTCTAGAACCCACCACAAATGCCCATATGCTGTTCAGAACCTTTTCAGCTCACCCCTCTGCGAAGGGATTTCTTTTTAAATTTATTGGGGATTCACCTCTTGAATGCTTTGAGCACACAGGCGGCAGTATGGCTGTGTGCAAACTTTCCTCATGCTGCTCCATAGCATGTTTCAGTTCATACTACCAGTGCTGTGGTTGCACACAGGTTACCCATGCTTCTGCTCACAACTATGAAGGCACCAAAGCATGTGTCAAGGGTTGATATAGTCCCGTCACCCATTACAGCAGGTCAGGGCTGTTAATCCTGCAGTACAGCAAGGATGCCCATGTACAGAGAATCTAAGAGAAGTTTTGAGATGCACAGCCAGCCTGTAGGTTAGCAGGCACTGAGCTGTGACTTTGCAGTTGCTGGTTTGTGTACTGGCTCCCAAAGCAATCTTGTGTTTATTTTTTAATTCCTGAGCCCATCTGACTAGCTGGCTGAGCTTACAAATCTCCTCCAGCCAGAGCTGGTCTTACCAGCTGTATGCTGCTCAACTGCATGCTGAAGGAAGGAGCTTCAGCAGCTGTGTGCCCTTCAGGTTTAGGACATTGAGTTTAGGACATTGCTTCCAGCAAGAGTACGCTCACTCCTCTCCCTCGTTGCTAGTCAACGCAGGGCTTCCTTGGGCTTGTTGGGAGGGTGGGTCTGTATTGCGATAGGAGGTAGGTGTTTTTGCACAGAGGGGTAAGAAGCAGGACCCTGCTCAGTAATGTCTCTCTTCCAAGGAGCTGTAGCTTGCTGCACTCATTACAGTTCTGGAGTGTTTGCGAATGAATGTATTGTTTAATTTTCTCTGAGTGGACCCCAGCTGGGGCTGGATGCTTTTTCTCCCATGGGCACTGAAGGACCGGCAGTTGGAGACTTCACAGTCTCAGAATGAAAGGGTCAGTTACCATCTCAGTGTTATGATGTCATTTTAGAATGAAGTGACAGTCTTTCAGCTTACACTAGCTCATGTTAATTTTGCAAATGTATGCACTCTGAGAACTGTCATGCATGCTTTGACTGTCTTCAGAAATGGACTTTTTTCAACAGAGTATCAGGAAGACAATGTAATGCAAGGCTCAGCTCTTCACTAAAGTGTAGCAAAAGGAACTGACCCGTAGAAAAATCTAGGACCTTCTTGTAAGAAGAGTCTTTTCAGAAGTGCCAACCTGAAGAGATATGTTCATAACATAAGGCAAGAGATCAGAAAGTTAGGAAGAATCAGTTTTCAATCACTGTGACTTGTGTGCTTTCATTACATGTCCAGCCTGTGAAACTGGTATTTTTTATCGATAAACTATTGGTGTTCGCTTTACCGGTATAGCCTGGCCTAGTAACCCCCAATAATCTTAGGGACGAAGGAGACAAAAGGTGTGGGAAGATAAGGGAGGTAAAGAGGAATAAAGAATGCTCCCTGGATGAGGAAGAATTGGTTTCTGTGTGGTGAGATGAACAGTCTGCATCCTCTCTATGACAAGGTCCTGCTAGCTCTGTAGCGCACACTTTGCATGCTCCCATCGGATACTTACAAACACTGGTAAGATCTCTTTTCCAGGCTAAACAGTCCCAGCTCTCTCAGCCCTCCTCTCATCAGAGATGTGATGGTCCTTTAATCGTTTTTGTGGCCCTTAACACGCATTTTGTTTGTTAAGGTTTGGTGTACCAGTCAGAGCATCACGACTGACTTTAGCAGTGCCTCCCTTGAAAGATGCCTCTTTGGTGCTCTGGCCTAGGTGATCATAATTTACAAAGATGAGAACCTGGCCACACCGGCCTGACAATTGGTCTCTATTTCAGGCCAGTGAGTTGTAGCCGTGGTTTCTCCAGTTCTTATCAACAGACTAATAAGACCTCTGAGATTTGATGGTCTGAAAGATTAAAGCAAATGACAGGCAGCAGCTCTTGCAGCTATACTTGTTAGCCCTTCAGACCATCCCAGATTTTATTATTCAGCTACAGCTTTTTTAGATGCTTTCAATTAGAGTGGCAATACACATTACATACAAGGATCTGTATTGGCAGCACAAGCAACTTTTCTGCCTCCAGGGCCATCTGTCTGCTTCTAGGATCATCTCTTTATTGGGCATTCTGCTTATCACATAGTGACCCTAGAGCACTGTCCTTTGTTTTAGTCTAGACTGATCTTCCTGCATAGTCCTCTTTGCTTGACTGCTAATCACTAAAAACACAGTGTCAGGTCCTTCATTCTCTCACAATCTATCTGTTTGCATGTGTAGACAGCCCTGGATGGGTAATTCACACTAACACCAAAATCTATGTGGATTTGTTCATCCCTTGCTTTCCTCCAACAAAACCAAATTAATTCTGCATCCGATGGGCCACATAAGCTATACTCTTAAAAAAAAAAAAATCAGCTTTTTTCTCCCTTACCACTCATGATCCTTGAGTGCAGCCTGCAAATCCTGAAATGCCCCTTAGTATTTATTAGCTTTAGAAGTTCTTCTGCTATTGCCTAGAGAAGCTGCTGTTCATCACTTCTGAGACATTATTGTGTAATGCTTCTGTGGACAGTTCCTGCTGACTTCCATGCAAGAGGTGGCTGCCCTACAGAAAAAGAACTTTATGCATGATTTCTGTGGTCCTTCGGGATTAAAGTGGCATTACTTCTGCACAATGGTAAGTATTGTGATCTATGTAGAGGAGGAGAATATCCGTCTCTGTCTTCTGAACTTTTAATGAGGTCATGAATGAGGCATTTATATATGAAATCTTTACATATAATATGCAGCAAGCAGTTTGTGCAAGTAAAAGGCAACTAATGCCATGAGTCAAAAATGAGCTTAGAGGCAGAAAACAAATTAGAAAACAAATATATGGCCAAGTTTGTGCCATATCCAGAGGTGAAATACAAGGGCTTCATGATTTCCTACTAAATATAACTTGATCGATATAGTAATGACCAGAAAAAGGGTTGGAATGAACGCAGAGGTGGCTAAATTTGCAGATGACTCAGTTACTTATATCTAGAAATAACTGTGAAGAACTTATGCAACTAAACTGAACAGTCATAATGATGTCACATTAAATTCATTGTCAAAAAATGTCAGATCCAGCACACTGGAAAAATGAAACCATCCAAACTCCTTATAAGAGCTCAATTAGTTGCGTCATGGCAGGATGAAATTTGGATGTCACTGTATACCCCTAACTGATGATCTTTATTTGGCACAAAGCTAATGTCAGGTTACGCTATGATGCATAAAAAATAAGATAGAGAATAATACAGAAAATACAGTAATGCCACCCTGTGAATCTTCTGTGTTCCTTCTTGTTTTGATACTTGCTCTCTTACTCATCCTAAGGGCCATCCTAAGCAGAACTAGAAGAGTTTCAGGAATTGGTGACAGTGGTGATGAGGGCCTAGGGAAACTCTCCTTTTAAGAAACAGATGGAAAAGACTGGGGCATTTCTGCTTTGATGGGGATATAGTGGATAGAAACGTTATCTGGAAGTGTACAGGCATTGTGATTACTGCAGTAATTAGAATGTGCCTGAATGCACAAAGTGAAGATTCATATGAAACAAGGATTCTAATGTGAATGAAATTTACTCCCACAGCTACTGGGGGAGAGGAGATTTTGTTTAATGTGTGCGGTGGGTGAGCATGGTTTGAGAGGGCTGAACAGGGATGGGGCTCTCTGTTCAGAATGCACCTGGAGATCTGCGGTCAGAGAGCTATGTTCAGGTATTTGTTCCAGGCAAGTTGAAGACAGCAGTTTTCATGAGCCTGAGAAGGATACTCCTCATACTGTAAATGTAACTATGAAGTTTTCCCATGTGCAGTGAGATTTTCAGGCATACATTTCACTGTGATGGGGCTCTAGTAAGGACCATGACTATGACGCAAATTGTGTGTTTTCAATCACTATCTGCAATGTCAGTCGCACCGTTGCTCACTTATGTTGTGAGTAGTTTTTGTTAGTAAGAAGAAGGATGCTTCAGTCTATGGGTTTAAATCTCCTTCTGCAGTCCCGTATAGAGGGAGCAGCCAGCAAAGGGCTCCTCAGACTGATGAGCACTTGTATTCAAAGAGTCTTTGGGATGACTGGCATTCCCTTAGCTGCCATGCCTGCAACCACCTGACTGTAGGTCCGAAAGGAGTTCGGGAAGAAAAAGCTATGGGCTATACCCCTCGTTCTGCCTTGTCAGACTTTTTTCCCAGTGGTGTGGCCCAGCACAGATATGCTGACTTCCTGGCCTGCTGTCTTCCTGTTGCCTCTTACTGGCCTTGGTCGGCCATGGTGCTGTCCCTGAGCAACCAAGGCACAGTTTCCTCTCCCTGTTGACCTCTCATCTGACTAGTGAGACCATCTGGGGAGAGGGCAGGCTCCTGCCATCCTGATTTTCAGAGCTGTCAGTTTCAGGTTTCTGTATGTGTGGATACTGGGGTGTTAGCAGATACTTTTTCTCTGAAAAATTGGAATGAAAGCTCTCTCACAGTCTAGTGAAATCTCCATTTGGTATTCAATACATTCATTGCACCAAAGAACTGCATGTATGTCTCATATTTGCCTTTCTCATTGACAGATGATAGAAAAATTTTTCAGAAAGCTGGACGAAGGGATTCTGCCTCGCTGGCTATTCTGGATTCTGATGGCATTTCAAGCTGTTGTTGCTTTTCCTGAGCCTGGACCCAAAGCCTTGATGTCTTCACTAACAACTTAGTTACTGGGTTATTAAGAGAGAGCTTTGTGTTCATGTGATGGGGCAGATAGTCTATTCTCTCCACATGAATGTGATCAGTCAGAAGAATGGCTTTTCCCTTTCTCAGTCACTGGAGAACTTTGTTTTTGCTAGGCGGTTGTGGAGATATTCTGTCTGTCACCTCTGCCTATCAGCTGCCCAGGCACAGGCTTGTGATTCTGTTTGTTCAGCACAGATGCCTTCTGCAGGGTATGTTCACCGCTTACTCTGGGTGCATGCTTCAAGTCATGGTCCTCCGGGCTTGTGAAGGCTCCTGCTGAGGCTCTGTGGCCTGCGCCTCCTCACATCTTCATGAAAGTATAGCAAAAGGCTGTTGAAGGACCTCAAGAGATCACTGTAGCCTCAATGACACAATGCATGGCAGATCGGCTTGGCCCAGACCGTTCCTGCTGGTGTTTGCCTGATCTGAGGCCTACAGCAACAGCAAGGCAGACCCTGCCAGGCGGTGGGTACCAGTGCTTCCCTGTCCTTTGCATTACACATTTTTGCTAATACATAATTTCCCTTGCTACATTTTAATCTGATTCTTACTGTTCTTTTCATTGCTGGCATTAAGAACAGAGAATTCTTTTCCTCACAGTGCACTGCTTCACAGGCATTTTGCTTTTACTTTTTAACTTCATACGTCTAGAAGGTATCTCCAGTTTTCTTACGAGTGCGATGTAGGCCAGTGTCAGAAGCTGTACTGATGTAAAACCATGAAATCTGCTCCTTCCCCATGTGCACTGTCTGCTGCTCTCTCATTAAAAACTTCTCTGCTTGTGACCATTGCCATAAAGAGTTTCAAAACAACATAATTAATGGCAGATCCTCCTGCAGCACTTTCCATAAGGAGAAAGTCACTCTCAAATATCAAATTCTTGCCTATGCTATCTGTGGAATTTTATTCAAAAAGGATCATTTCTTTGGCCTCTTCTTGGTCCCTCTCAAGTCTTAGTGTCATCTGGAGCAATTGTGTCTGTTGTGGCGATTCTTCAGAACTTTGTAGAAGGCAAAAAGTGACAGTCTGTTGGCTGCATGTTTGGCTGCATCCTCCAACCAGTAATAAACTTCATCCAGAGATTCCTGATTAAAACCGTTACACTGGGCTGTTCCAAGAGCAGATCTTCCATGAACAGGTTAACCTTGATATGGTGTTAGTGGTTCTAGTGGCAGGAACTTAACTACCTGTCTCAACTGGACAAATCTCTTGAGGAGTCATCTGTCTCAACATGGCTGCCTGGTACCTCCCCAGGATCCTGTGGCAAAGAGGTCGGTCATTCTGAGAGAATGTCTGTAAAGAGGAGGTATTAAGGGATAGCAGAAAAATCTACCTCAGCTAAGAAAATTAGTATTTCCAGACCCAAGAGGTACTGTTTGCCCTAGAAGCCTATCCTAGTTAAAGGCTTGCTTTCAGTTGATGTTTCCTTTCCTGATTTGTTTTGTGTGTCTAAGGAAGCTGCTGTAAAACAAGTTAAACAAAATTTTACATAAAATAAAGCTTTTTTCTATTCCTTTAAAAAGAATGTTGGTATTCTTTCTTAACGTTTTTTCCCCTCTTCTGTCTGTGGGGTAGTAGAGTCTGAACTCCTGGTTCACGTGTTGGCCAGCTGTAGGAGAACCTCTCATCAGTTTGGTGTCAAGGTTCCTGTTTCTGGTGAAATTTTAGGTCAGTTCATTTCCGAAAAGAGCTGCAGTAATTGATTTTTATGGGTTTGCTGCATGCATTCCTGCCTTAGAAACGTTCCTTTGGACATTGAGTCCAAGCCAGATCAGCAGGTCCCCAAGTGGCAGCAACTGCCGAGCTGTCTTTTCGGGGATACAAAGGGGAAACAACACCGATAATTGAAGCAGGCCCTTCAGCCCTACTTCTCCCAGCAAACTGCTCTGAAGAGGGTCCTGTTGTATCTTAGGAAGTCACCTGATGTCAGCACAGAAGAACCATCATGGCAGTGGAGCCAAAGGAAGTATCACCCTTCTGGCTGTCCCAGCAGCATCTGCCATGTAAGACATTGTTGTGCCAGTTGAACAAAACAGCTGGGCCGAAGGAAAGGTGCTGCAGCAGCAGAGGAATAGTGGTGCTGCAGGGCTGGACAAGCACCAGCTCCCCCTCCTCTCCCTTTTCCTCTCCTTAAAGAAACTCTTCTCTTGTTTCTCCAGCCGGACATGCGATGGTGGTACCCGGCGCTCCAGTGCTGGCTGTGTGCAGCTGCCACGGCCCAGCATTCGCTCCGTCCCGTACAGGGGTGCTGCTGCTGCTGAGCGGGGGGCTGGGGCACTGGCTCTGAGGGGCTGACGCGCTGGGCGAGGCCGCCGTGTGCCGCCTCACTCACAGCACTCGGTTCAACCGGGATTGAGCATGTGTGCTGTTCTGGTTTCTCTCTGAATTAACTTGGAGAATCATTTTGGATTTTGGTGTGCTTGTGTGCGTACAGTGATTCAGTGTTTCTGGAATGGGCCTGTCTGTGTTGCTATGCTCCTGTATCCTTCTGAGAACCAGCTGCTGCAAGTGGAGAAAGGGAGTCCATCCAACAGTGGGTCAGGAGAAAAGCTCTGGAGGACTGCTCTGCTTCACAAGGTCACAGAACCATAGGTTGGAAGGGACCTCTTGAGATCACCTAGTCTGATCCCACCTGCTCAAGCAGGATCAGCTGCTTGATCCAGTTTTCCCAGGACCGTGTCCAGTTGGGTTTTGAGTATCTTCAAGGATGGAGACTCCAGAACCTCTGTGTACAACCTGTTCCAGTGTTTGACCAACCTCACAGCAAAAAAATGTTTCCTTGTGTTCAGAAGGAATCGCATGTGTCTTAATTTGTGCCCATTGCTTCTTGTCCTGTCACTGGACACTACTGAGAGGAGTCTGGCTCCATCTTCTTCATTCCCTGCTGTCAGGTATTTATAAATATTGATAAGCTCCCCACCCTGCCTCACCCCCCTGCCTCCCGCCTTTCTTTTCCAGCCTAAACAGCCTTAGTGCTCTCAGCCTCTCATATGAAAACACCTCAGTCCTTTAATCATCTTCATGGCCCTTCAGCAGACTCAGTGCTCCACCATTTTTACCTTCCATCTGCCAGCAGCTGCTTGCTCCACAGCTTGAACTCTTCTCTTTCTTTCAAGTATGAAGGGGACAGCCCCTCTGTGGGGTAGGAGAATGTGAGCAGAATGCTAACCAGCCATGCTTTGTTTACCAGTCTCAGCAGTGGCAGCTCAGCTGCTTGGGTTTGAATGATGGAAATGGCAAAGTGCAGCAGTATTTTAATGCCTGTTAGTCCTGCAGACAGGCCCCTTTCCCTCTACAACTGGCACTGTCCACCAAGTGCTGCCCAGCCTGCAGCCCTCACGCTAGCGTTGCCTCTGCAGCACCTTAGTGACCAGTGGCTGGAAAGATGCTCACATCAGTGACTACACTCTGGGCCTGAGAGCCTTCTTTTCACACAGCACAAGGAAGAGACTACTGGCCTTGGTTTTCTGCACAAAGCTGTGTACTCCATGTGACATAGATAACAACTGCCTAAAAGATCTCTATAAGCAGGAAGGTGGCAGAAGTTGAAGCCTGGGGAATGGCACCGTTTAGGTTTCTGTTTGCAACAGTAGGTCTGGGACAGAGTGGAGTAGATTGCTTCTGCACTGAGCAGCATGAATGGAGGCCCTGGCGTGGGGTGAGCTGTGTGAAAACTTCACGATGCAATCAGTGAGGAAACCAGGTAGTCCTTGTGTTCGCTGCTGGGATCTAAGCAATGCCAAGGCATCAGCGGTGCTTTTACAATTACTGTTACCCCAAGGACGAGTTTGTTTATTTATTTATTTATTTTGGCTGCAGTGCATGCCCCAGAACTTCCTGAGCCCTTCTCATATGCAACAACTGCCACCCCCCACCCCACTCCCCATGGGCTCGCTTGTAGCATTCCTTCTTCATGAAGGTTCCCAGTCTGTCCCATCCATACACCACATGCCACAGTAAGTGGCAAAAATACCACTGAGCTGAATGCAGGCATTTCTATTGCACAGTGATTGGTTTTGTTTTGGTCTGGAGGGACCATTTCAGACAAACTGAAAGAATACAAGTTCAGAAAGCAGCTAGAGATGCAGAGTATAAATAGTTCTGCTGAGAGCTTAGAGCCTGTCTCATTTTGGTCTGAAAGTTGCATTCTGGGCATTTTTAGCTGGTTTATACTTAACTGCTGGCAGCTAGAGTAACACATCCCAGTAAAGTGAGTTTGGTTAAAGCTACACTGAATATTTGCCTTCTTCTGAATTCTTTCTTTTTGTGTCCTTTTGGTATCTTTCTTTGATATACCAGTTTCATCAAGCTATTTTAGAAGGATTGTGATCTGCCTAGAAAGAGAGCTGATGGGAGGTTGTGGACTAGAGAGGGTGGGAAGAACAATACTGACAGAGAGCAGCAGTTATCTGAAAGATTAAGAGTAGAAAGAGAAATAGATGTCCATTTTCAGTGAAGATTTATGGCCCACTAGACTATATGAGAAGCTAAAGTCTATGAAAGATTTAAGCCCTATAAATTGTACATTCCAACAATTAAGTTCTAAGTGCCTGGATTGTAGAGTGGATGTAATGTCCAGAGAGAGGTATTTGCAGAGGCCAGAATCCAAAAAATTATGTGCCACCTGCAATGTCAAGGGAAATGCTGCCAGAAAGTCCTTTACATTGTCCCACTTCACAGAGTGGTTTGACACAGGTACAGAAAGATGGCTCTAGCCTTTCCTTTCAGGATAGCAGGCACTCACCACTGTTGGTTCTTAAAAATGAATAGGACCCAGGCATTATGTCAGTATTTTGCCAAATCTCTGTGTAATGCCCATGCCAAGGTGAGCACACAAAGTGCTTTTTTGCACTACCAGGCTCTTGCTTGCTCTTCTTTGGCTCTTCCCTTTCTGCATAGATACAGAGCAGATTCTCATCTGGGTGCCTATTTGTGACTCTCAAAGGAGGGAGACTGGAGAGCAAGCATTCTAGATAGCTCCAATAGCAGCAGTTCACCTCTAGGAGCACAGGTTTAAAGAAAAAACAAAACAAACAAACAAAAACCTTACTTACTAAGAATGACAAGAGATTTGGTATCAGTGCTGCACCACTCTAGTGAAGGGTGAGTTGGCACCCACCTTGGCACCAGCTGGCTTACAAAGGCGTATGGTGACTAAGGCTTGGACAACATCCATAGATACCTCTCCATGGTAGCTGCAATGAGGGATGATACTTCTGTCTGGACGGGATAATCAGTCTGTGCCAGTGTGGGGCACAGCTGTCTGTCACAAGCAGGCAGCTTGATATGTCTGGCACCGTGGACTTCAGAACATGTTGGAGTTCAGTTGCAAATTGTGCTGATCCAGAACTAAGATTTTTTCCTTGTTACTGGAAGGGGCTTGCTTTGGTCTGTCAGACCCAGTTATTAAATTGGGTCTAGAATGTAAGTTGAAGTCTTGCAATCAAGCCCTGCTGAAGTGGAATTTTAGAAACTAAAACATGGGTAGACAGACACTTTCTTACCAACTTCTCCCTTTCTCTTTAATCTCTTGCTTCTCCCCAGGCCAAAGAACCCTCCATCACCGGAGTGATACCCTGGAGACAGTGATCCTGGTAAATCCCAATGTGGACAGCATCGTGTCCGAGGTAAGGACCAGATGCCAGTGGGTTTTCTCCACATCAGATCTCTGGCCTGTGCTTGATGTAGAGGGTCATGACACTTGGCACCTTCTTGACCACACTGCCAGTCTGCTGCAAGGTGTGAGGTTACCAAGTGTTCTGGTCTTGCCAGCAAGATAGATGCTGTAACCAGTGTTCTGTGGCAGAATTTACAGCTAGACAAAGAAACACACAAGAATGTATGGTTCCTTGTGTGCCAGCCCTTTAGGAATGAGGTGCTTCCTGGAAGAGTTAGTGCATATAGAATTGCTTGATATTAATTATTTCTCAGGAGCTTGTAGAGCTTCCTAGCAAACAGGATGGAGGGCTTCTGAACCCTGAGCATTCTAGTTTGGTGGGAGTCTAAATGCACCAATTTCTGACATGGCAATGTAATGCCAAACATTTTCTCTTAACACTGGTCTACTTTCCTAATGTGAATTATGATGTGACATGGAGCTCTGTCAGGTGGCAGTAGCGTCATCTTCCCTTTTCAGTAACCTACTATTCTATATATAGAAAGCTTACATTTTGGCTATTTATTTGTAAATAATGACTGAATGTCACCTGGAGCAGTTTTTACTCTCCATGTGGTTCTGTTTCTGGATGCTGGTGAAGAATACAGATAACTGTTTGACTGCAAATCAAACTAGTGACAACACTGTCTCATGGTAACAGGTCCGCTCACTGGTGTGTGATTCATCAGCCCATAAACTACTGATCTTCTGTGGTCAGAGCTCAGACCAGGAAGGAGACTTGATCCTGCAGACGGGGACCTTCACTTACCAGAAGTTTGCTGAGATACTTTCAGACCCGGAGGTGAGCATGAGCAGTAAGCCAGGATGTCTCCTCCTGCTCACAAAGTGCATGACAGAGCACTGGAACAGGTTACCCAGAGAAGTTGTGGATGCCCCATCACTGGAAGTGTTCAAAGTCAGGCTGAATGAGGCTTTGGGCAACCTGATCTGGTGAAAGATGTCCCATGCCCATGGCAGGTAGTTTGGACTAGGTGATCTTTAACGATCCCTTCCAACCCCAACCATTCTATGATTCTATGACTCTATGAACTCCAGCATAATAATTGCACATCGTATATAACTCATGGTATAGTCTTGGGCATCTTGCTTTAATTCCCTGGCTTAAGTTTTCCAAGATGACAGGCATGGGTGATGCCACCTTTAAGTGCTCAGCTTGAGACATCCTTCCAGACCAACTCTGCAGTGGGCAGACATTTAAAATTTCTTAATGCAGGTCTTAAAATATCTGTGGGCAGCTTCCAAGTAACAGCCAACAGAGGCCATTGTCACCCTAGTAAATGTGGATATTTCTCTTCATTTCACATTCTGTCTAGTGAGCATAAGCTGTTCACAAGGTTCAGAGTGTTCATTAGGGGGTTGCATAGCTATATACAGAAAAAGCCACAGAGAAAACTTTGAATTCATTGCATAAAGATGACATGGGGATGACTAAATGATGATTAAATAACTACAAATGTTGTAGTTATTTCATTGTACATTTGCAGAATCATTCAGTTTGGAAGGGAATTCGAGACATTTGTAGTCCAACCTCCTGCTTAAAGCAGGTTCAGCACTAAATTTAGACGAGATTGCTCAGGACTTTTTCCAGTATGGTCTTGAAGACCTTATAGGACATCTCTGAACCTTGTTGCCCCTGCTAATTATCTTGGCTAGCTGTACTGTAGCTTTCCTCAGGGGCTTTAAGCTCTTGCTATTGGGGCTCATGGCAAACACAGATATGCTGCTTCAGGTTTTGATAAGCCTAGCTTCCACTGATAATTGTGTGCCAGGTGTTTAGAATGCCTCCATCTGATTGAATGTACTGTTGCTGCAGGAATGGCTGGGTGATTAGTTTGACCATTGGTAACATTGCTGCTGTAATTACATCAGGAAATCTGAATGCCTTCATTTATTTTAGGCTCATTGTTCCATTTGTCTCTGGTGCCTATTTATTTGAACAGTAACTAGTCGATTAAGGGCTGCCTAAGCAAGAGAATACAGTGCAAAGGAGTGTACCAACCTCATTCCAGATACTTAGGAAGTTTGAGTTTTAATGCTTCTTTGCTCAGGATACGTTCTGCATAGCTGTAAGGAGCCTTGGAAGTGATATCAACCTTAGCTCTACTTACTGGTCATGTAGCTTGTCCCCAGCCCTATATATATGTATATCAGAGATAGAGTCCTGACTTTTTAAAATAGGCTCCCAGGAAAAAAAATGAATCTGAATAGGAGAGTCACATGGCACTAAAACTGCACAAAGTGCCATATGATTGTTCACTAGCCAGTAAGTGAGGATAAGTTCAGACAATGATGCTTAACGTTGAAAAGGGTGTCTCAGGGTTAGAATTCACAAATCAAAAAGAAACTGCTATTTTTGAACCCAAGCCAGAGAGTGATATCCCAGGTTGAATAGGAAGAAGTAAGGAAAGAGGACAAGGTGGCTCCTGGTTTTGTTCTCTTTCTTAAGGTCTTGCCACCATGCAGCCCAAACAGTCAGGAAGCATAAAAACCCATCAACATGAAGAATTTCAAAAGAATGCAGAACATGGCCCCATGCATTTATTTGCAATGGGCTTTTGGAATATTTCGTCTATCCTCAGCATTTCCTGTCAGTAAAGTGCTCATGGAGTCTTCAGTATTTCTGCATTAACTGGCTTTTTTTTTTAAAGAGCTGAATTGGTCTCAGAGCTCTGTTTGACCTTTGTTTGTCTGTACATGTCTTAATAGGTCACCCAGATTCTTAGCAACACTGATTCAGATATCAAGGCCTCCCTTACGGTATCGTGCTTGGGAGAAGGAGACTGGAGCAACCTTGGGCATCCTCAATTTCAGGATATTATTAATCTGAAACTGAATCCTGATCCAGTTCTGCCAGAAATGGATGGGGTGTCTGAGTTTGCAGAATATGTCTCTGAAACAGTTGACGTGCCATCTCCATTTGATCTCCTGGAGCCACCCACCTCAGGGGGCTTTTTGAAGCTTTCTAAACCCTGCTGCTACATATTCCCTGGCGGAAGAGGTGATTCTGCTCTCTTTGCTGTCAATGGGTTTAACATCCTTGTGGATGGTGGCTCTGACAGGAAATCTTGTTTCTGGAAGCTGGTAAGGCACCTGGATAGGATTGACTCTATTCTTCTGACCCACATTGGTGCAGACAACCTACCTGGCATCAATGGGCTGCTGCAGAGGAAAGTTGCTGAGCAAGAGGAGGAACAATCCCAGGGCTCTACCAACTACAGTGACTGGATGAAGAACCTAATTTCTCCTGAGCTGGGGGTGGTTTTTTTTAATGTTCCTGAAAAACTGAAGATGCCTGAATCATCCATGAAAGTAAAGAGGAGTATTGAAGAAGCTTGTCTGACACTGCAGTATCTCAACAGACTTGGCATTAAATCAGAGCCTCTCTACAGGGTGCTGAGCAGTACCATTGAACCTATCACACTTTTCCACAAAATGGGAGTGGGTAAGCTGGACATGTATATACTGAATCCTGTCAAGGACAGTAAAGAAATGCAGTTTCTAATGCAAAAATGGGCTGGTAATAGTAAAGCAAAGACTGGCATAATTCTTGCAAGTGGAAAAGAAGGTGAAATTTCTGTTCCCTATCTCACATCCATCACAGCCCTAGTGGTTTGGCTGCCAGCTAGCCCAACAGAGAAAATCGTGAGAGTTTTGTTTCCTGGAAATGCTCCTCAAAATAAGATACTAGAAGGTCTTGAGAAACTCAAGCACCTGGATTTTTTGAGGTACCCAGTGGCTACTCAGAAAGATATAACTTCCGGAATACCTCCACCTGTGCTAAAGCAGACCAAAATTAAACAAAGAACTGACAGTAAAGAGAGTCTTAAATCTTCCCCCAAGCCATCTGTGACAAAGCAAGCTAAGAAAGAAGAGGCAGTTGAGGAAGGGATTAAGGAGGTAAAACCAGAAGTCGTAAAAGATGCTAAAACTGAGAAGAAGGTTAAAGAACACTCTGAGAAGATTCCCGAGAAACCTGTTAAACATGAAAAGATAAAGACAGAATCAAGTGATGCTCTCAAAGCTGAGAAAAGAAAACTGGCAAAAGACAAAGTTGGCAAAAAGCATCTCAAAGAGAAAGTATCCAAACTGGAGGAGAAGAAGGACAAAGAAAAGAAAGAGATTAAGAAGGAGAAAAAGGACTTAAAAAAAGATGAGGGAAAGAAAGAGGAAAAAAAAGATTCAAAGAAAGAGGATAAAAAGAAAGAAACCAAACCAGAGCCCAAAAAATTGTCTAAACCAGACTTAAAACCATTTACTCCAGAAGTAAGAAAAACATTATACAAGGCAAAAGTTCCAGGCAGAATCAAAACTGAGAAGATCAAAGTCAAACCTGAAAAGGAAGTACCTACTGACCTGAAGACATCACCAATGGAGAAGATGCCAGTAGAGGTAGAGCCAGGAGAGACTTCCATTGCTGAACAGAGGCTAGTCCTGTCTTCACCAGAAGATCTTACAAAGGACTTTGAGGAGCTGAAGCATGAAGAGAAAGGGGACTTGCAGGTGGCTCAAGAAATGTCTGATATTGAAGTAAGTGATAAGGTTCTGAGAGTATCTGAAAGAGAAATAAAAGAGTCCGCTGACATGACGGCTCAGAGTCACCTTGAGGTGAATCTGATTTTGAAAACAAACATTCCTGATCAGGGAACAACTACTACTTGTATGGAAAAAGAATCACCAGCAGAGGAAAAGGCAGTCCATCATCTAGAACTGAGAGCAGGTCAAGCTGAAAAAACAGAGGATGAAGGAAGAACAATGGATGAAAATCTTGAGATGAGATACTACGAGGGAAAAGCTGAGCAGTACAAGGAAGTTCAGCTGTTGCCAGACAGAGAACAGGTACCAATAGACACAGACCTTGTAGCAAAAAGAGTTCGGTCACCAGCATTCAGAGAGGAAGGCAAGGAGGAAGAGGAGAAAATCTCTTTAGACAGAAAACAGAGGGAAGCAGAATCAAAGACCTGTGAAAAGTATACTGAGGGGACAGAGGCACAGGAGGAGGGTGAGAAGGAGAAGAGAGAGGATGTGATAGAAAAGGCAGAACTGGAAGAAAAGGAGGAACAGCACATGAAGGCAGAGCAGAAGGTGGAAAAGAATAAAGATTTCTATGAGCTGAATCAGGATGAGAGGGAGGACAAAATATTTACCACTAAAGAAAAGGAAAAAGAATTTAGTGACATGGGTGAGAAAAACAAGTTACTTGGAAAGGAGGTAACAAAGGAAGAGTCGTATCTGAGCAGTCTGCCAGTCCCAGCAGGAGCAACAGCGGAACATGTTTCATATATCCAAGATGAAACTATCCCAGGCTACTCGGAAACAGAGCAGACAATTTCTGATGAAGAAATACATGATGAACAGGAAGAGAGGATCCCACACTTGAAGTATGATGTCAATGCATATGACATTTCTGTTCCTGACCACCCAGGCTCTTTTGAAGCAATACATGGAATACAGGCCATGCCTACTGCAGACCTTGCAGCCAAGGGCTATGCTGGCCAGGAGTCTGAAATCCTGGCATATCCTACAAACATAGTGGCAGCACCTCTAGCTGAGGAGGAACATATATCCTCTGCTACCTCCATTACAGAATGTGATAAGCTTTCGTCTTTTGCAACTTCAGTAGCAGAAGATCAGTCAGTTGCATCTATAACAGCACCACAAACAGAAGAGACTGGGAAAAGCTCTTTACTTCTAGATACAGTAAACAGCATGCCTTCCTCTCGGACTGAAGCAACCCAAGGTCTTGACTATGTTCCCTCTGCTGGCACAATCTCTCCCACATCATCCTTGGAGGAAGATAAATGTTTTAAATCTCCGCCTCCTGAAGACTTCCATGCACTAGCAGAAGGAGAGAGAAAACTGGAAGCTCAAAAAAAGGATCGTCATGAAGAGGCAGAAGAGGAAGAGGAAGAAGATGGAACTCCAAATATTGAAATGCCTGAGAAACTCAGAGGGCATTACAGCGCCCCACTGTTTGCTCATCAAGAATGTCCTGATAATGTGTTAATCAATGTCCCCACAGAAGAGATGCAAACTTCAGGTCTGCCATTATCCACTGAAGAAACACCATTTTCCCAGGTTGACTCTGCAGAGGCTGAAGAACGATGCATGAGTCCTGATGATAGTACAGTCAAAATGGCATCTCCCACCCAATCTGGTCCCACTAGCGCAGGGCACACACCTTTCCACCAATCTCCAGTGGAGGAAAAACTAGAAACAGTAGATTCAGAGCTATTTGAAAAACAAGCAGATGCTGCTGCTAAGAAATCGGAAGGCCAAACTTCTGTTGTGGTGAAAGGAGCCAAGGATGAACCTGTCAGAGACGATGAGGTGTCTGCAGCTAAGTATAGACATGAAAAAGAAGTGCCTGGACCTGTACTGCATAAGCTAGACTCAGACAGTGATGTTCCAGTATCTCCTGGGGAGGACATGCAGGAAGTGCCAGTGGGGAAGGAGGAGCTGCCCTGGCTCTCCTACCACAAGCAGGACACAGTGGTAATAGGGGAGGAGGAGGAGCTTCCTGTACTGCCCCATCCCAGCACGGATATGTTTCTGGAGCCAGAAGAAGAGCTAGAAACTAAATCCATGGCAGAAAATTTAATGGGATTTTCAAAACACTTGTCCTTTGAGCCATTCTCTACCACAGGAACATCTCCAGGAAGTGGAGCCAGTGTGGCTCCTCCACAGTTCACAAACCAAAGCAAATCTGAAAGTGATAAAACCTCGCAAATTTCTCCAGATGATATCAAACCACTTTCTTGTACAGAAGAAAATCTTGGTAAGGAAAAATCCCCAGATATTTCTGTTAAGGGGATGGCTTCTGAAGAAGGAAAACTGCTCTATTTCACAGAAGACACCTCAGAAGAAGAAAAATCTTCTCAGGTTTCCATTAAAGACATTTCTCCAGAAGAGACTAAATCCATTTCTCTCACTGAAAGTCCCAGCAAGGAAATCTCTTCAGACATTTTTGTTAAAGGAATTTCTCCAGAAGACATCAAATCTCTTAGTTTCACAGAAGAGGAACCTGTGAAAGAAAAAATCACGTCTGACTTTACTGACAAATTCCCATCAGAAGCTGTCAGATCAATGGATTTCACAGAGCAGAGCCCAGAAACATATGAAAAATCACTGAAAGTTTCTACCAAAGAACTCACAGAAGAAGTGGCAAAATCTTTTTCTTGCCTAGAAAGTAGCCCGGTTAGAGACACATCACCCAGAGATACTTCAACTGAAGAAATGTCTCCAGATGATAGCAGTTTATTTTCTGTAACAGAAAAAGCCCCATCTAAGGGAAAAACTGCAGGCTTGTTCTCTCAGGAAGTATCTCCAGATGCAAAGGGTTTACACTTTACAGAATCTAGCCCAGTTGAGGATAAAACATCATCACACATTTCTGCTGAAGATGTAAAATCTTGCAGGTTCAAGGAAGCTAAAGAAGAAGAATCTCCAGAAATGGAAGACTTTTACATGAAAGATTTAAGTTATGAGAAGAAAGTGTGGTTTCCAGAAGAAGTGGAAGAGATTCCTGTTCAGGGAAGACAGCAGAGATATGATAAGGAGAGAGAGAGCACGTTCTTGGACGAGGTACCAGAATATGAAACAAAATCCCTTCCTAAAATGGAAGAAGAGGAGATCCTGTCTCCTGTAGTGCCTGGCAGTCACACCTGGAGAAGAGTAGAAAGTGAAGCGTGGGGCTCTGCATATGAGTATCTTCAGGAAGGAAGAGATGCTGGAAGAGCAGGGCAGTTGCCCAGTGAGGAGGATGAGGGTCTCCATCATGCCAAAGACAAACCTGTGTTACTGCAAGCAGAAGCAGAATGTTTAAAAGCGGAATCATGTGATTACAAAGAAGAGACACTGAAGAGTGCCAAACCTACAGCAGAAGCAAAGAACCTGAAAATAGCTCCTGCTGACATCACTTTCCCAGGCAGTTCTCATCTGTCTTCTCAGTATGTCTCTGGTGAGGAAAATCTGGCCAAAGCATTAACTGGAAACAAAGAAAGGCAAGAATTGTTGTTGACATCTAAACAAGATTACTCCTATTTAGATGATGAGGAGAAAGCTGTCCTGGATATCTATGCAAAGTCACTAGACCAAGCACTGATGGCATCTCCCCTGCCAGTAACAGCTAGCCCTCTGGAAAAGGAGACTGACACAACACTAGAAACAGAGAGGCCTTATCAGATAGGTCAGTGCAAGGCACCTCTACAGGAGGAAGTCCCATCAAAGGATGCAGAAGAGAAGACAGGTAACAGTGGTTTGTATCAGGAAACAGACTGTAAATACAAGATAGATAGAAAGCAAGAGGATGACTACAAATCCACAGAGGCTCTTTATGACTCTACAGGAAGCAAAGAGCAGATGGCAGCAGCATCTGCTCTGTTGCAATCTACAAGACCAGCAGAATATGAATGTGTAACAGCATCCCCAGAGGAAAGTGCTGCAGGGTCAGGGCAGCATGCACACTCCCCTCTAGGACAAGTCCCATCTCAAAAAAGCAGTGCTGCTGTGGGCCATCCTGAGGCTGTGGATTCTGTGAGCCAAGCAACATATCTTCCAGAGGCCTATTCCAGGAGCCCCGTGGACTCTCAATCCTATGAGGAAGGGGTCTGCAGACCCAGAGTTGATGACAGTTCTATGAGACAAGAGCAAGAAGAAAGAGAACCAACTCCCTTCCCTGATGAAAGAAGTTTCAAGTATGCTGACATCTATGAGAAGATAATTATTTCTGGAGTTGGACTCTCCTTCACATCCAAGGGTGCAGACATCCCAGGTCACACTGACAAGGTGCCAACAGCACTGAGCTCTCAAAAAGATCAAAGTTTTCATGTCTCTGCAAAGGAAGAAGAGTCCTGCCTTTATACCTCTGCTGAGAAGGAGTTGTCATCTCCAGCATCCCCTAAAGATAAAGCAGATGCAGCATTTGAGTATACAGACATCCAGGAAAGATACTTGCCCTTGTCTGAAACAGATAAGCCTAGGATATCTGAGGGACAGGAAGAACTGAAGGTGTCCTGTGCTTTGCCAGAAGAACTGGACTCTGAACATCACTCACCATCTGCAAGCACAGCATTTGTCTCTCCCACAGACACAATAGACACATTTTATCAAGAAAAATCAGCTGCCTATATTGGTGCCACTTGTCCAGATGAGAACATCATTTTGTCTAGCCAGGAGCAGATACCTCTATCGCTGAAATCCGAAAGCCAAAATCTCAAAGGTACGTACTGTGAGAAAGCAGGTCAATGGGAAGAAAGCATGAGTGACTCAGAGTTAGAAAAAGGTGCTAAAGAGAGATCTGAAAAGGAGTCTAAACTGTATATCCCTGACCAAGCTGCAGGCGCCGTCTGTGCACATGTCTCAGCAATGGAGAAGTCCCATGTATCAGAACCACTTCTGCAAAGCAAGCATGAGGAGTCTATTTCACCCACTTCTACTGCCTCTTCACCTTCTGATCCAGCGTGGACAGAGGAATATGGAATTAGGAAAACTGCATCAGCCACAGTCATGGGGACATACGTTGCTGGTTACAGTGACCTGCCAGACATAGGCAGAGATGAGCAGGCTTCAGAAATGTGCCATTTAAGCCAAGATTCTTTGCAAAAGAGAGAGGATGCTGAAAAATCCACAAAGGAATCAAATT
Organism: Chauna torquata; assembly: GCA_013399475.1. Classification (NCBI taxonomy): domain Eukaryota; kingdom Metazoa; phylum Chordata; class Aves; order Anseriformes; family Anhimidae; genus Chauna; species Chauna torquata. Next base: position 93,127 of record VXAL01018985.1, read on the forward strand.
TCTGTGTAACAGATTATCCACATACAGAGGTGGTCTCAGAGTGCTATGAGCAAGCTATATACTTGAAATCTACTTCTGAAAAACAGAGAGAGGAATACAAAAAGGGCCCAACAGGAGAGGGCAGAGTGATGGATTTCTCTTCTGGATTTGAATGCTCCCTGCCAGGAAAGAGTGGAACATCCAGTGTGTTCAGGGATGAACAAACCTCAGCAAGCCATTTAGGAGGTATCTCTCTTCCTTTAAAGGTTCCTTGTGCTTTGTCCTCAGGCCAGGGGAAGAAAGATGAGTACTTGGAGGTTTCTGAGAAGATAAGCAGCCGTAACTCATCTTTAACTGAATTCTCACTGCTGAGTCCATATGAAGAAGATAAACTGTTCTCCAAAGCTGTAGAAAGAGAGTCTGTGCCCCAACAACAGCTGAAAGATGACTCTTCCAGCCTGTCGGAGGAACCGTCATCTGAAGCAACCACTCCTGTAATACCGACCACAGCAGAAAGTTTTTACTCCCATATGCTTTCTGCATACACAGGTGCAGGAGCAGAAGCAAGTACCAGGAGTCTTTGGGATGCATCTCCACAGATTCCAGATAAAGCTGTGAAAACCCATACAGCTGAAACCAAAGACTTTGTGTTTGCTGGAGAACATGGTTCTGCAGTCAGTAGTGGCATGGGTGACAGCATTTTGCCATGCAGAAAGGAATGCCCGAGTTCACAGCCCACACCATTCTCTGCAGTGAAACAACAGCAGCCCTATGTAATCAGTCCAGAGCAGAAGGCACCATTTACAGAACAGCTGATGACACTGGCATCTCTCCCTGATGTATTGACATCATTTCCTCATCATCAGCATGAAGATGAAACCACAGCCAATGGTCCAACAGAGGTGAGCACCAGTCTGCAAGCTTTCCAAAGCACATACCATGCAGCAGAGACAAAAGATGAAAAAACATGCCCTGATTCTGACAGCAGTTTTTCTCCGTGCACAGGCAAAGAGGACACAGAGAGGCAGAGCCGTCCTTCCTCTCTGATGTCCCCTGAACACAGCTTCCAGCCCTTTTTCCCAGATGTGCAGAGGGGTGGAAGAACAGAGGACCATGGAGATGCTTCCCATGAGATGGAGACACATTTAGGAGGCAGTTTTGATTGTGGACAGAAAATTTCCTCTTGTGAATACAAGCACAGGAAGGGAGAGCTGTCGCCCTCATTCATTAACCCAAGCCCTCATGAGCTCTCTGAAGATAGTGACCTCTCACAGGAGGAAGGTCATCCTTCAGTACAAGGAAGACCACCCCACACTAGTAGTAGCCCTGTGCAAAGTGCCACAGTGGAGGAAACCCCTCCAACATCAGTGAGTGACTCTGGAACCTCCCAGTCAGACTCAGATGTTCCGCCTGAGACAGAAGAATGTCCATCCATCACAGCAGATGCAAACATGGACTCGGATGAAGATGCTGATTTCCTCCCAGTAGACAAAGCTGTTGGAAATGCTCATCATGCCAGTTCTAGGTCCAGCCATGATCCTCAGCCTGTTCCAATGGTAGATCCCCATCCTCATCCTCCTCACCCTGATGTCTGCATGGTAGACCCTGATATGTTGGTAAATGAGCAGAGCATGAGCAGAACTGATAAAATTTCCAAGAAGGACTTGAAAGAAAAGAGCAAAAGTGTGCGGAAGCCTTTGAGCAAACCCAAAGCTTCCTCTCCTGCCCGGAAATTAGATGTGAAAGGGAAACGATCACCCACTCCTGTGAAACAGCCATCGGACAAATCTCCAAAATCTGCTACTGCCAAAAAAGAAAGAGATGGAGGAGAGAAGCCCAAACCACGTAGTGTGCTGGTGCAGCCTCCTCACACAGAGGATGAGTTGGCCCGGAGTAGTCACAGCAACCCTGGCAAGAACCTTGTTAATGGCATCAAAACAAACCCCGGTAAGAAATTCTTTGTTAAACATGCATTCTCTCTTCAGATTCAACACGAGAAAAAGCACGAAGTTAAATGTAGCAGAACAGAGAACAGGACTTCTCAGTCAGGCATAAAAAATTATAAGCAGTGAGAAGGTAGAGAAGTCATCATGCAAGTCACGTAGAAAGATCAAAGCCTTGAGGAAAACTCTGAATCTCTGTAGAGCTGAATCCAGCCACCTCTGCAGAGAGTCCTGTGAGACCTAAATCAGAACTCAATAGACTAAGATTCAGTTCCACCTAGGGGTACAGCTGTGCAGGGGCAGTAGGTATTTAGAGTTGGGTGCTGCCAAAGAAATGCCAGCAACTGAAGGACAAAATAAATGTGTGTGTTTTAAGTGGTGGTAACCTTTCAGCCTGTAAGTGGGGTAAGTGTATTGCACAGGACAGAGATAAAGCTCTCATTTAGAATAACAGGGACCCGCCATGGTCAGATATTTTCTTTCCTCTGAAATGTTAAGTAGAGGTGGGATGGGAGCAGCCCACATGTATGAGTACCACACTGCAGGGCACTGAATAAAGATGTGAAAAGGGTACTTGGCCTCAAGTGTTTGTACAGCCCGTGGCCTCTGGCTAGGTCTTCACACAGAGACCAGTACTCTACTAGTACACTACCAGATGATACCAGTTTTAGGTGATATAGTATAGCTGCATCTTCCCCATGTCTGTGCTGAGACAGCACAGTGCCAGGCTCTGTGCAAAACACAGACCAAATAGTAATCTTTTGCTCCAGATCATTGATAGCGGGTGTAAGACAAGAGCCAGCAGGAGGGTAGTGCCAGGGAGAATGAAGAAAATCAAAACAGTGCTGATGGACTGCGGTCTCAGCAGATGCCCACTGTAGACACTGTGGCAAAGAGAGGGTGTAGTAGGAGAAGTGGAGGAAGGTTTGCAGAGGCTTTACGAAGGGCTCCTCTTGAGTGAGAACAGGTGAAGAGGAGGAAAGACCTGGAAAGAGCACATCTGTGTGTATGTTGCAAATAAAACTCAGGTGAGGGAAACTGTTGTCACTGACAGATGGTGTCACTGACAGCAAGGCAAAGTGGTTGATGAAGGGTCTGCTCAGTGTAGTGGGGAGTGAGAGGAGAGTAGTGGACAGAGCAGTGAAGTGGTCACAGCACCTGGCCAGGGAGGGGTCTGAAAGGGAATGTGTCCTGAAAAGGTGCTGAGCCAGCTGACTTTCATGAATAACTGGCAGAGAAATATGGTGCAGTCAAGAGAGCCTGCACTAGGGTAGTAGCAGTGGGTCTGTACAGAGTGGTCATGTCCTGAAGGCACCGTACAGAAAGAACTGTCAATATGCAGTGCCTGGACATGTAAGCTTGAAGGGAAAGTTGAGACAAAGGTACAGGATTTTTGTGCTTGGAGCAGTGCTGTGAGTTGCCCAAATCAAACTTGGGATGAGGACTAGACATCGGTAAGAGTGGCTGCGACAGGCAGGGATTTTTTGTTTGTGCCACAGCTAGCCAGCACAATGAGTTGTCCATGCTGGTAGTAAGTGGCTTTATGCTCACAGAAGAGAGTACCCGGAATAGAAAACAGAGGACAGAGGCCTCTGTGACCCCATAGAGAGCAGGAGGGAGAGAAGGGACGATCCTTCTATGGATTGTGTCTATATATGCGTATATATATTGCTAAGTGTAACAACTTGTTTTACCATCTCTCATCTCATAAATGTAAAGAGCAGCAAATGAAGAAAAGATGTACAAAAGTAGCACTGGTGTTGCTAGAAAAGAGCAATAGAGTCGACGGAATAGCAGTGATTCACAGGGATGGCAGAAAGCCAGGGTGGAGCTTCCAACGAGACCTCTGCAATACCCTAGGATATAAAGGCATACAGAGATCACAGAACAGGTTTCTTTAGCAAAAGTAGATTATTAAACAAAAAAAGTTAAGACTAAGTATTGATTGGGATGACAACTCTGCAAAAGCTAATAATGGAGCTTTTGATTCTCTTCTTCGGGAAAGACTTCTGAGCCTAAAGCCTCCCAGTCCACCCTCAAAGAACACCAGAACTCCTTTTCCCTCCCTTTCCTTCAGCACTGGCTCAGAAATCCATCCAGATCACCTCTGAGCCTGGATAAATCTTAACTTGGTTGCTGCAGTGAAAAACCTTTCTGGAATCCAAGTTCTTCAGTGTTAATTTGAGTGTTTGTCCATTCCAGAAGGGTTTTGATAGCCTCTGCTTTCTTTTTTCCAAAGCTTCCAATAGTCCTAAAAGCAGTTTGCCTGTGCCCATGGGTCCACCTGTCTATGTGGATTTGGCATACATCCCCAACCACTGCAGCGGAAAGAACACAGATCCGGAGTTCTTCAAGCGGGTTCGAGCATCATATTATGTTGTGAGTGGGAATGATGCAGCCAATGGAGAACCAAGCCGTACAGTGTTGGATGCACTCCTGGAAGGGAAGTCTCAGTGGGGGGAGAACCTGCAGGTAGGTCATGGAAGTGCTAAAGAATGTATGTGATTCTCCTTGTGTCACAGGCACTGGGGAGAAGGTGCATGTCACAAACATACTCGGAGGAAGTATACTAAGAGGATACAAATGGCACTGGGCATGTATTACTCTGCAATCTTAGAAGAGTAACTGTTTGTTCTCGAGGAGGACACCCTCAGAATGATGTGAATGGAATCAGATGTGTCCTCCACTCCACATCCTTCTGAGAGAGGGAAGCATTTAGAGATCATATATTCCTCCTCACTTGCTGCAGGATGAGCCTATCTGCAAGCAAAAACAAGCACCATCACACAGCCTTGAATATTCATCACTGTCCCATGCCCTGTGGCATTTGTTGCTAGCCTTGCTTGCTTAAGATCTTTCTTTTTATTTTATTAGTGATAAATACTAACTTTTATTAATGATTTTAAGATAAACAGAGTATTCTTATATTTCTTGTGTAGTCAGGTTTGCAGGAGATTCTGGGTAGACACTGTTTCTTAAGACAGGTACAGGAAAGCGCGTATGCTCTTTCAGATGACGCAGCCTCAGATTTCAAAGTCCCTGAGCTGCATGTTACGTCAGTACGCACATAAAGTCTAGTATCAGACCAATAACAGTAACACTCTCAGCATTGTTCCTTTTCACACTGAAGGATCTTTCTAAGGCTGTTTCTGGCACACCATAGAGAGATGCTCTCCCCTGTACTGCAGCCATTTTCATCATTATTGTAGTAGTACTGCCAGTTTGCAGCCAGCTCAGAGCCCCATTGTGCTGGTAGTGCATAAAATAAAGCACCAGCTCTGCCTTAGAGAATCTGACATCTGAAAGGCATTAAATAGAACAAGCAGTACCAAGGGGACAGCGTTCTAAAACTAATGGGAAATTTTAGCCTCAGCTCCTATGGGCATTGTTTATCACTGCAGTTGTTCTCAGACAGTCATGCCTGCTGCTTTCTTTCCCCAGGTGACATTGATCCCAACACATGATACTGAGGTGACACGAGAATGGTACCAACAGACCCATGAGAAACAGCAGGAGCTAAACATCATGGTACTGGCAAGCAGCAGCACAGTTGTGATGCAGGATGAATCTTTCCCAGCCTGTAAGATCGAATTCTAAATCTCCCAGCCACACTTTGCGTTCATCCATTGACTCTCCAATCACCGATGCAACATCAGAGACACCATCTTATCACAGTCCAGTTCTTCTCTGGTTTAGTCCTCTACATGGTTCCCATTTGTCAGGCAATCGGGTACCCATCTAGCTCAGCACTGGATGCCATGAGAAAGAAGTGCAGGGCTCTGTAATATTCTGGACTGAGCTAAGAGTTTGTGCAAGAGCAGTTGCAGGCCAGGGGCAATTCCACTTTCCCTGCTTTATTCTGCTGCCTGTACAACTTCTGCAGACTATCTTGGCTGCCTTGCTGCTGTGAGAGCTTGTTCTACTCTCTTCCTGGCTGCCTTGCCATTTAACTCGTAGCACCGTGAGCCTCATCTTTCTGGTGAGAGCTAAAGTGCTGCTGCTGCATGTTGACAGTGTTTGGGGGCAGGGGGACAGAGAAGAAAACTAATTTGCAAAGCAAACCTAGATGATGAGGGAAGGCCAAGCCCTCCAACTGTAACATGACAGTGAAGGGCATTCTTCCATCTCCCATCCTGAGCGTACAGGTGGTGGTCTGGGCGAGGGGACTTGTACTCCCCCTGGGCAGGGCCATCATTTGCCACCTCTGCAGGTTTCTGTCCCAAGTATTTGGTTACAGACTCCTGCAACACCTGCTCACTATGCTCAAGGAGCTGGGCTGAAGGACATGTTGGTTTAGGGGTGGCGGTGGGAGGGGAGAGTTCAGCCTGTTGCTCTTTGCTACAAAGAGCACATTCCTAACCTGCTAACTTGAGTTTTGCACACCAAGTGGGTAGCTTACTCCTGTGCACATCAGCAATGTGACAGGAGGCGGCGTTGCCTGAACAGTCACACTCAGTATCCAAACGCACAATTACAGCCCCTCTAAAGCAGAAGGGCTGAAACAACCTGGCCTCTGTTGGCCTATGATATTTGAGAAACCTCCCTGTCCTTGTAAACCAAAGGCTTTCTCAAGGAGTGTGGTGAGGCAGCTGAGGAACTTGCATGCCGTACTGAGATGCTAGTGTCTGGCCAGTGTAGCTGATGTGTGCCAGTTCTGCAAGCAGCAGCAGTTTCCTCGTTACATGTATGCCAGCGGTCCAGCTTCCTAGCTGTGTTAAAGCATTTGTTGCCTACCCCCCCCCGCAAAGTGTGCCCAGGATATGGGGAATAGAACCTGCGGTGTGAGGAAAGAGAACCCCCCTTCTCGAAAACACTTGGGGGAAGTAGTTTAGCAATTGTGTTAGCTCATAGTTCCTCCACACCTGTGGCAGGGACATGCATATTCATGTCGCCAGCACTGATGAGCTGCTGGCAAGACTCTGCTGTGCACACCTGCAGTTGCAGCTGGCAGCCCATTGCTTGCAGACCTATTGCGGACTTATGTCCTTGCTGTATGGCCATCCTGGCAGAGATATAGTTGCGTGCCATGAGCGCATCATTGCTTCTGAACAGTCACCCAGAGCCTCCTTGGCGTGCAAGGCCATTCCAGCTGTAGGGAGAGCAGCTCCAGGAGTGCTAGTGCTCAGGTGTGCTTTGGCTGCAGCACCAGAGAGCCTTAGCCACACCCAAAAGCACTGCAAGAGAGCTTTATCACAGGGATGACTTTAACTTTCTGTAAGACAGAAGGAGTGCCGGTAGGTTGTGAGGGAGAGATGAGATAGATAGAAAACAATGCTGCAAGGCTTGGCATAGACTCAAAGTATTTCCATCTGCTGTGTTACCCACTGTGCTTGGCCCTGAGCCGACGTCTGATTCCATAATAAGCATCCCAGGACTGTGTGCTGTGCTTGTCTGGGACACTTCAGTCTGTATGCTAGCATTTTCTAGCAGCTGACATAAAGAAAATGCTGCTTAGAAACCTTCTCCTAGGACTAAAATGGCGTTCTAGGGAAATGGTTTATTTTGCATTTAATTTATATATTTATTTTTTGATCTTAAGCTGCATTTTGTTTGGATTTAATATTTTAATTTATACATGTTAACTTGACACTTTGTGCTCTTGGTGTCAGCTCAGAGGTTTCTCAGTACAAATACTTAGATGCTGCAATGTAAAGAACAACAAAAGACCACAGAGAATTGGGCGGAGTATTTGCTGGCAGCAAAAGGGGTCTCTGCTTGCAGCCTGTAAGGCTGTGTCTGAAACCCAGCAGCTGCAGGACAAAGCCTGAGGCTAGCAGCCCCTCCCCAAGGAGCAGCCAGCCCTTTTGACACAGCCCTTGGAAGGAGCACGTGAGCTTACTCAGGGATTTATGAAATCCCTGCCCTGTGCTGTATTCATGTTACAGTGTGTCTGCCAGAAGAATAAATGTCATTCTCTGTAACCCAGTGGGGTCAGTGTCAATGAATGTCGGGTACAGCAAGAAATTGCAGGCAGTAACAGACCTGCTCCTGCTTCCCCCAGACACTGCTCTGGGGGGGTGGGGAGGGGTTGCCTTCAGTGCTTTGGGGAGATCCTGGCTCACCTGCCAATGGCACTGGCTGACAGCCAGCTGCAGGCGTAGGATGCCAAACATTCAGCGCCAGGTAGCCGGAAGAACAAATGTGACATCCTCATTGACTGAGTCCCTGGATCCCTCAGCGTGGCTAGGCGTAAAAGCTAATGCACTAACTTTAGATAGACCCACATATGAATGTTTCAGCATTTTAAACTTGAAGCAGTTCTGACTAAGAAGCAGTAATAGTGAGGCTTTGCAAGGTGCCTGCATCCTCCAGGCAGGAGTGCAGTTGTTGGCACGTGTTCCAGCAAAAACACCTGCCCTCTGCATGCTGTGCTCCTGCACACTACAGCTATGCTGCTTGGACTGCTTTATCCTACACCAGTTCACTTCCCTGTTCTCAAGACTCCACAATTTTTTTTAGTCTTCTGTGGCAGTCTGTCGTGCCTCCAGCTTCTCTCCCTCCTCTGCAATCTTCTGAAACTATGGGGAAAAAGACTTGTAAAAATGCCAATTTGTAAAGAGTCTGACTCTGCTCAGCCTGCAGGAGCCAGCAGAACCCAACCAGAGCCAGAGGTAATACAACGCTATACAGAGAAACAGTTAAACTCTGCTTTTGCTTGTTTCTGCATGTGGGCAACAACGCATACTCTTCCTGTATGTAATAGGTACAAAATACTATTTTAAAACTATAATTAAAAAGTGAACGTCTTAACTGTATTGAAATGGCAACTTGTGCTCCCAGCTTCTATGCTAAATGTTTTAAAAACAGAACCCTGATTCTTTTCTTCAGCATCATTTTTCTATTTGAATTTAGTTCCTTGACCTCTGTCCTTTTGCCCATTTCCATGTGAAACACTCTGTAACTAACTACTGTCAAGAGAGGAGCCCAGCACATTAATAATAAAGCCACATTAATTGTGAACAAGAACACTTCCAGCTGTTTCAAACTGTTCTTTAAGTGAGTCCATCCTGTAGGCAGGGGGCATGCAGACACTGCTGCCACACCAGCAGCTTCCCAGCTGCAGCCCAGCCCGAGTTCAGGCGAGCCCAGGTGATTGCGCTTACACCAGACCCCTCGCAGCTGCTAAAGCCTCCTGTGGCCCTGCCAAAGGGACACCCACGCCAGGGGGACAGACCTGCCTGGGACCCCCGCCCTCCCTCCCCAGCCCCAGCTGGGTTGTTCACTGTTCCAGCCTCCGAAGCCATCTCCTGCCCCTGCTCAACCAGCCGAGGGCCCGGATGCAGCCTGGGTGCTCCGTGCACGGCCTGACACAGCTGCTCCTGTGGACACCGCGGCTGCCTCGCAGCGCTCTCCATTGCGGCCCTCTGCCCCTCCTGCACTTCTTGGGAGTGGCTGCTCTGACCAGCATGGCCAGCATTCCTCGAACTGGAAACATCCCCAGTCCTGTGGGAGGCACATCATGGCAGGGCCCGGCCAGGAGCCTCGTGCAAGCCGGCCAGGCAGGGCACCAGCATCGGAGACTCGGTGCAGGGCCTGTGGTCACTGTGGCGCTGACAGGGCACCACGTGCTGCCCATCCCTATTGCAACAGCAGGCCTCTGCACCGCAGCAGAATTCCGCAGCCTTCCTCTGAAGGGAGAGTCACTTTATTTCAGCTCTTCCACTACTCAGCAGAAAACTAGGACAGCAGCCTTCTGCTCTGCCTGTGTCCAGCAGCAGTCAGGAGGGGCTGATGCCCAGTCAGCTCTACTGCCTGGGGGTCCCCTGGAGGAAATGCAGTGGCACAGCTGAACGCAGGGGAAAAAGAAAGCAGGGACTGGGCTGCAGCCCTCAGAAGGGAGGCCACAGTGGCTGGGGAGCATACCACAACTTGTGCAGCTCTCTTGTCACAGAGAGCTTAGGGCAGCCTGCCAGAGCTGTTATTGACAGGGGAGGGACCACAAACGGTTTCCATGAACCAGAAACTATTTCCACAGCCGCTTTCCAGCTAAACAGGTACACAGACACAGCCATGCTCCTGCTAACTGAGAGGCTGTGGCCATACATGCATTTCCCAAAGGTGTACAAGGCTGGCTAGGCCGAGCACTGTTCAGCACCAACCTGCAGAGCAGAGCTCCCCTGCCAGCGCTTCAGATGGACCAAGCAGGCTGCAGCAACCACATCTACTGCGGGCTGTTCTGCAGGAGAAGGGAGGTAAAAAAAAATCAGTTACTGTGGCAGTAAGTGCGAAAGCAGCTTGCAGGGAGGTGGTATAAGTCACATAAACGTCCTGAGGAAGCAATGCTCCTCCAGCAATGAGCAGAACATGGAGGCCAGAGGCTTTCAAGTCCCAGTGAGAGACCTGGATAGAAGCATCAGTGTCGAGCCATGCGCAGGTGTCTGTAACAAGGAACTGGATCAGCACAGACCTCCAGAGCATGCCTGGGCTTTGCCAGGGCTACAAGTTCAGTGACAAACTGGACTTTGCTCAGCTCAAACAAGAAGAGGCAAAGAGGAAACCCTTCAAGCTCCTGGACCTCGTTTCCCTGTGGCTAGTAAACAGAGCAGACATTAGCTGGGCAGCACTGGAGCAGACGGTCCTGGACCACAGCAGCAGGAGCAAATGGGACTCACACCAAGGACAGAAACCAGATGGCCTCTGCTGATCAGCTGTGTCTGTCACTTGATGGGCAGGACATGGGGAGGTAAGGATTAGTCATTTGTAGGGAAGGGGCATGGCTCTGAGAAACCAGAAGAAACGATAAACAAGACAGTGAGGCAATGACATGGCCCTTCCTTAATCAGATCTTTCAGTATTTGCAAACTGATGAGCCAGAGGAGTGCCCAAGGCTATAACGGCAACACTGAGTTTGGTCTTCTTTCAACAACCAGGGCTGCCTTGACAAGCCAAAGACCCAATGCCTGCGTATGCAGTATGACCTGCCAGGTTCTCCAGCTCCAAGGACTTTGCTCATACGTGCTGACTGACAGAGGACCTATCACTTTCCACAGCCTACACAAGACATTGCCATACAGTTGCTACTTGGTATAGACAACTGGAATTTCCTGCCTGCTCTGCCATGAGACCTAGCCCCATGTCTCTAAACTGCTTTCCCATAGCACACAGTGAAAACAATTCAGGAAAAAAAATTTTGTTTAGCTGCATCTGCAAGTGATTTGACAAGCCTGATCCAATCTATCCCAAATACCGTAGGCAAAATTTGTAGCTACACTCAGCCAGAGATGCAGGACCATAGAGCAGCCACTTGTGCATAGCCCTGCTTATGCAGTCCAAAAGCATTAGAAAGTGCAGCTTAAGCACTCAGCATAGACTTGAGGAGCCAGAACTGGCTTTGGCAGGATTAAACCAAAAACATCAATTCCTGCAATTGTATCCAGAAATTACGCAATTGTCTTTTTTTTTTTTTTTTTCCCCCTCCTTTGTGACTCATAGCACTTCCTTATACTACCCATCTGTTTGGAAAGGGCTGGCCATCAATCACTGCTGCTGCTAAGTCAAGAAAAACACACTAAAGACTGCACTAAGAGCAGACAGTTGTGCTCAGGTTTCACCACATGCTCTGCAGGTGTTCATCTGGAAGTGTTTGAGCATCATGAAAGACCATGAGCTTCTTGACAGAGCAGCTATTAAGGGCTCTTTTGACATTAAAGGGCACCACTCCTTCTTGGCCTATCGAAAGGAGCAGCCATAGACCAGAACCCCATTCTTGTGCCACTGCAGGTAGCCCAGCTTTCTTCTCGGTTGCCTGTGGAACACTACCTGCCCTTGAGGCCAGCACATGTGCCTCCACAGCACTGCACTACTAGTCACAAGTAACCAGACTGTCTCCCTGTTACTCTGCCCTGCATCAGGAAGTCCTCTAATCCTGCAAACTGTCTGGAGAACAACACAACAGAATTACCAGAATGCAGAGTACCAATGCAGCCAGATAATTGCTGGCTAGCAACCAAAAGATATAGGCTGATGTTGAAATTAGACACTAATGAGAACTGGTATAAATATTTGCACTTTAGGGATACAGAGTTTTGTATTTTTCATCACAACTACAAAAACCCCATCTGGGCCCAATCTCTCATTGAGCTTGAGCGCCACAGCTGCCAGCTGCTTTGCAAGCCTTGCTCCCTTTCTATTTCCAGGTGAATAAATGGGCTGAAGATTTGGGAACACTGTAAATAACACTGCTTCTTGCACATGGAAGCAATTTACCCAGGAATTCAACCTCTACAGCACCCTGCAGTCCCCTCTTGCAGGACCTGGCCTTCAGAGGCGTGCCATAAAGGCCACTTGAATGCTTAGATGACGTGGCACGTCCTGCAGCAACAGCTCCTGGGCAGTGCTACCACAGCGGTCACCCTGCCCAGCCGCACGTGCCCAAGGAGACTGCAGGCAGCGGCCACTTTCTCTGGGGGAGACTGAAGCACCCCGAGGCCCAGTCCATCCCCTGTGCCGCTCATCAGTGTGGCAGGCGGGCAGCTGGCACTGAGCAAAGCCGCTGACCATGTTCTGGCACTGGGGAGGGAGCAGACAGGCAGACCTGCTGGACACTGCTGCAGAGCGAACCTACCCCACAGCAGGCTCCAGGGCCCCAAAACGCAGCACCGGAGCCTGTGCCGGGCGACCACCTGCCCCAGCCCCAGCAGGGCGGCCCGACAGCTGGCACCACGCTCTGCCCCGCCAGACAGCAGCAGGCTGTGGCAGGGCCCTCATGGCAAGCGTCCTGCCCAGGCCACAGCCACTGCACTGCGGGCGCTGACCCCAGGAACAGGCAGGCCCTGGCAGGAGCAGGGCCCCCACTGCGGGAGCAAGGTGCTGGCAGCGGCAGGGCCGTGCGTGAGCCTGGGGAGGGCCGTGGTGGAGCAGGATCAGTGCTTGGGCATTGCCCGAGGGGCACAAGCAGGGTCTGGAGAGCTGCTCTGCCTCAGCTCTCAGGGCCAGGGCACACTGAAGCCCGGCAGCCTCAGTCAGACAAGCGCAGGCCAGGGTAGCTGCCCGTCCAGTCATGAATACAGGGCTGCCAGTAAAAGCCAGAGGGCTCCCATGCAGCACGTGGCGGGCCCTTCTCCCAGATCCCAGCACCCAGACCCTTGGAAAGGGGGCCAGGCTTCCTCTTCGCAGAGTGCTGCACTCAAAGCTGCTGCAAGACTGCTGCATTTCAAGTGCAAGTGGACATCACCTTAAAAAAACCAAGCTGGCAGGTAGAGTTTATTGGGCATGAGGAAGAGGACGTGGCATGCAGGACATGCCTGGAACTGAAGAGGAGGTTTAGACCAAGTGAGAGGAGCTGAACACACTGCCCCAGAGTTCCCATTCTACAGCAAACCACCACGGGCCCTGGGAAACCAGGACTTCTTCCCCAGTATGATCAGTTATTCTTCTTCAGAGGAAAAAAGAAGTATCTGGCCTTCGTGAGCAAAGCCCCATGCCTGTGCACTCAGTTTGGTTGAAACCAGTCTTGGCCACAGTTCCTCCTTCCTCCAGGACAATGGAGAACAAGCAGTGCTTGCTGCCCTGGGCATCTGCAACTCTGGGGCACACACACTGCTGCACTAATCAGCACCAAAGGCAGACGCCAGACCCACAGCAGAGATTTACTGTGAACACACATCATCACAACACAGTGCAGAGATCTTTGGGCACAGCTTCACAAAAACATAGATCCTAGCTACAGACAAACACGCAGACTTGTCCATAAATACAGGAGGCGCAGGAGGCACAGCCCTGGCCTGCACTCAGGATGTAGCAGGGACACCTGTGTCAATGCTGCCCTCAGGCTTGTGCTCACAAGTCATTTACATAAATATGTACTAAATACTTTTCATTTTATATATAATAAAGATTTCTCCTTATTGGTTTCTAATAATCCTGATTTGCTCAAATAGCAGTTTCTCTTAATTTCTGTCACCAAGACTTCAGAGCTTTACCTTGCCTGACCCTTGGGGACTAGAAAAACCCGTGTGTGTCCTCCCTGCACACCTCTCTCGGACTTGATCCCCAGGCTCCTGCCTGCCTGCCACAGCCCAGCAGGAAAATATTCAAGTCCACTCCAGAGAGAGGTCTTCTTGCAAGTGGCAGTCTTGAACCTGTTCCTCTCATTACTCTCCTTCCCACACTCATTCAGAATGCTTTCTCCTTTTCCTGTTCTTCCCAACATAGACTCTCTGAATCTGTTTTTGGTGGCCAATGGTGGGGATCAAGAGAGGGAGAAGGAAGGAACAGAGAGGAGGTTGGTGGTTGTGAAGAACCAGATTACTTTGGACCTAAAATGACTTTCTCTGAAGGCTATGGGCCAACAAATCTCTATGGAGCATCTGTCCCCTCTGGACTCACCACCCCAAAAGCCTTGACTCTACCAATCCTCTAACTCTGCTGTCCCAGAGAGCATACAGCCCTGGGGGACACCCTAAACCAACGCAGTGCCACATCCCTGCTCCACGGAGGTGCTGTGCCAGCACCAAGACTGCATTTGTTGTTTGCTTAACAAGGCAGATGGGGCGTTGTCACTTGCTGGTTGGCAAAGAGCCGGCTTGTGTAGGAGCGGGGCAGACTCTTCCACACCCCAGAGTCCTGTGGCCTTGGGACATGGCTTGTTCTGCGCTGTGGACAGCCAGCTGCATGAAGTGCTGTGCAGGAAGTTGGGCTGCCTCCAGGCTAGAAGCGCTTGCAGTGTGCTGTCCAGGGAGCCACTAGTTCTGCTGATCCTCCTGACACAGTGGCTGCAGCCCCTCCACACTTGTCTCAGGAGACAGTGGCTGCTCCTGGCACGGATGACCAGATAGAAGCTGGCCTGACAGAGCACTGTCCCCCAGTGGCTCCTTACCCATACGCTCTGGGTCCAACACCTCTCCCAGCAGCTCCTCTTCACAGGGCTCCAAGATGTTCTTGGACAGCCCTGACTGATCCAGGCCAGTCATTCCCCCTAAATACCCCTCACCTGGCTCCACTCTCTCCCCAGCCGGCCTTATCTCAGACTCTGCACCACACTTTGGTTTCCCTGTGTTACTCGGATCTAGCATTTCCCCAGATGATTCTTCTTCATTCAGCTCCACCACGCTCTTCTCCTCTGGGGTAGAGTTCTCCTCTGCCAGCCCCTTCTTGCACAGCGTCAGGACCCCGCCTGGTTCTGGGCCCTTACTGCAGATCAGCGTCTCTGGGGCACTTGGCTCCGCCACTGACAACCCAGACATCCCCACCTCCGCATCAAGCCCTCCACTGTCAGGCTGTCTCTCTCCTTGCTCAGGGGACCGGCTATTCAGCTGCTCCTCGCTTTTTGGGGGACTGATGGAAAGTTTCTCGGTGAAGCTGAAACGAGCGCAGCTGTCCAAAGAAGTTGGGGAGGATGGGCCTGCACTGGAGACAGTACTGGAGGGGCCACTGCTGTCTGCAAAGAGGAAGAAAAACCTTAAACATTTAGCTGATATTTTCCCCAGCCCAAAGCCTGAGCAAACCCAAGCTGTCGCAGTCCCACAGTTCTACAAGCAATGGGTGAGGGTCACCTACATGCCATGCACCCTGGCAGGGGCTTGCAGCTGCTGTTAGGTGTGCTTCTGGCAGCTCAGCTGATGAAAACACAAGCACAAACACCACACTTACATCTTGTCATACAGTGCTATGTTGGCATTATAGAGCAACACGTGAAACCTGATGTTAGGCTTTGAGCTGAAAAGCAGTTTCTTTCATTCCCTCATTATTATCCCATATTATCATCATCTTTAACTTTGCTGCCCTTGGTTCCTGATGCACACAATCCCTGAATGTTGAACTAGAGTTGCCACTGGAAGAAGAAATATTACTTCTTCACCAATGTTTGTTTTTGCCTTATGTTGTACAGTGAGTGAAACCAGAGAAAAGATTTAGATTGTTTCAAGTCCAATGAAGGGGGGAAGATTAAACAACTGTTGTCAGCCAGATCGGTTCCCTGACCTTGCTGCCTACACACTACTCCTGGCACAAGGAGCATACAGCTAGGAGAAGAGTAGAACTGCCCTTTCAGCGGCAACACTGACTTGGGTTATTAAGGTATTTACTCTGAAACTGCTTTCTAAGCCTTTCCCCTTTGAGTTCCAGTCAGATCTGCAAAGGGGATTAACAACAGTCACCACCTTGCAGAGTCTGTAACAAGCGAGGCTGAGGAGCTACAGAAAAGCCTGTAAGTGAAGAATTAAATGATAGGCTGTCCTATACGGAGTTCTGGGTGAGGCATGTACGTGGTTGGTGGGGTAAGGAAGGTGCTTCCACATGCTGACACTGAGCTCGCCATGTGTCATGGAGAAGCACGGAACTTGAGATGAAAATGAAGTGCGTTCACGCTCTCTCTGTCCTATTGCACTCAGCAGAGGATGCCTGGAGAGACAACATCCATCCAACAGTAGATTTCCCTGTCATATACAGTACTATAAAGAGCCTCTTTTTCCATCTTTCTTTGGGAGCCTTCTTACAGGGCATATGACTTCTTTCCCTTTTACCTACTTGCCCTTTCTGTTCCTTCAAGGGCAAAGCATAGAAATCCTGAGCGCCAATATTCAGCTTCCACCATTTGGCACCCTCTGCTCCCCTCCCTCACCATCACATTCATCCCTGATCAAGAAGGGAGCACACTCACACCAAGGGGGCTTATCCGAACGCTGTCGCAACGGGAAAGAGGATGATGACAGGATTCGCTGAGACATAAAAGGGTCCCCCGGTATCTGGTTGCCAATCATTGAATCAAACAAAGCTTCAAGAAAAAAATACACAGATCAGTAATATTCAGACAAAGAGATAAAGGAATGGCCACACTGGGTCAAACCGGAGTCTACATAGCCGAGCAGACACTCAGTTTAAGAGTGCACATTCAGAGCCATGTCGGGCCCTAACCCCTGGGAATCTCAGCCTCAGATTTCCCAAGCTGGAGTTTGTATCCACATCGCTGTATTTATCAGCTGCAGACAGGTCTGACCGACTACTTGTCTCTCAGGTATGTAGTCTAGGATGGCTCTGAGCTGGATCCCACAGCTGACTCCTGGACTAGAAAACCCTGCAACAGGTATCAGAGACTGTGCTTACTGCCAGTCCTGTCAGGCTGAGCTGTCCAAAAAATGTGAAAGACCAGAAGGCCTTAACTGACTGCTTGCCTCAGCTCTGCTCTGCCCTACCCAGAGACAAGCCCACCTCACCAGTACCTGCAGTAGACTGGACATGTGATTCACTGCAGCTCCTGCACACAGCCGTCAGGAACTCATTGACCTGTCGCAAAGAGAGGGAGTTGTGCAGGGTCTCCAGGGGATAAATGGTGGGAACCATGGAACAGCCTTCAAAACCTGGAAAGAAACCCAATCAGAAAATGAATAGAGCAAACAGCAACCTAAATCCATGCAGGACCGCTCATGGCTTAAGGAGCTGGGCAGTCTGGGAATCAAACAACAGGCACACTCAGGCCTAAGGTCACCTTTTCTAAGCCAAGAAAATCACCATTAGGCAATCACATGCAGTAACAGACCTGAAAGCAAGCGTCCAGGCACACGCAAAAGGAGGAGAAAGAGAAGGAAACATATCTAGCAGCAGCTATCTTTGCTGCGACGTCTGTGACTCTTTTGCTAAAATATCTGCTTATGATGGAGAACTCGGCATAGGTCCCCACAGTTTGCAGAAGCTAAAGAGAATTTGAGTGAAGTCAACAGAATTTCCATGAAGACTCCTGCCACTAGAGTCACTCCAGCCTGGGACATAGTCCACTCTCTACCCGTCAGTGAGTTAGAGCACACTGCTACCAATGCAGGGAGTGGCAAAAGAACCTCCCTCTCCCACAGCAGACCCTCCAGAGTACACCTGACAGAACGCTCCCCCAAGGAAGGGCTGGGCAACAGTTTGAATTATTTGTCCTCATAATGTGTCTTGTGTCTCACAAGACTTCATTGCCAGCAAACCCAGAATTAGTAGAAACAGGTATCTCAACACTTAACAGACACTTGCTGAGAGCTAAGCTGCATTACAACCACTCACAAGAAATTCTTTACTACTCAAGCCGGTAGAGTATTATGGCAAAACATCTTCCTCTTCATCCAAGCTTGTTGGCAATGCTTTGTGACACCAAGCCAACCTGAAACTGTCAGAGGAGCAGGAAGAAACAAATGAGTCTCTGGGCATGTGGGAATAAGGCCTCCTTCCGCTCTGCCTCTTGTGTTTAAAGACCTCTAAACTTCTTAAGCTTAGGCTTCCCATTCTGTGACTCCCCAGGCTCCCTCTGAGGAGCTCAGAAAAAAACCTGGGAAGGAAATGAGTCTGTTCCTATGGGTAAGGAAAATTACTTTGAGATGCAAAAAGTGCAATGGCTTTTGATGCACTACTGTGTCTGGGCTATGCCCAGCACACTGACAGCTAAAATTAGTCCCTGCAGCTTGACAGCACCTACTAAGGAGAAGATCTAGAGTACCTGGATTATCTGCTAAATGTAGTCATTGTTCCAGTCACCTCCAGGTTTCATCGGACAGTCTCTGCTCCAATGCACTCACCTACTGCAAGACAGAAGGAGCGCGAGCTAGCAAATAGTATTTAGAGTGAATCTACGTGCAATACAAGGAAGCTACATACCAGATCATCACCAGCTTGCAGTGCTGCAGAGACATTCGCTACCATAACAGCTACTGGAGATAAAGAACCCTCCAGACAGTCCAGAGAGGTTACCTATGCCACGAAGAGCCTACAAACGTTACTTCAAGACATGAAGGATAACAAATCTTTGGCTAGAACAAAGGAACGTAAGAGAAAAAATCACCATGATCTTCTGTCCTTTGCTGAGAAGTCCTTTGAGCAGAAAGGCTGAATAAGGAAGAGTGTTCATTCGCTATTTTCTCACAGGCATCCTGGGAGACAGATCTAAAGGAAAAGGGTGAGGTAAAGACAAAGACCAGCAGAGTGGAGATGGTGTTGGAGCAGCGCAGGAGAGGTTAATGTCAGTTCACAACAGAATCTGGTTTAAGAGAGGCCAAAGCTGGCTCAGCTATCTAGGACTCCAAAGCAAAAGGGAAAAAGTTTAAATATAACATAGGGCAAAGCAATGTTGTTACAAGATATGCCGGAGGCATTGATAAGGATGTGAGTGCGTGGGCATGCCTCTAACAACGAGAGGATATCATCGAACCAGTGTCAAAGGAAACTTGTGACACTGACAATGCTACTGATGTGAAACAATACATCTAGATCCCGAAAGTGCCAAATGCCTGCTAGCACAGATCTGTTCAGCACTACATAACCTCACTGGTCTCAAGCAAGCGGAGAAAAAGGCAGAAGTTTCCCTTCTCAAGGTGAAGCACAACGATTTTCAAGCAAGACCTCTCATTTGTATACGGCAGCCCACTTCCCTGAACACTTTCCTTAACCTGCCGCGTTGCTGTGCAGAGGCCAACAACAGCAGTTTCAAGCCACTGCAGTGGAGCCAAAGCAGAAGTTACTGTTATAGACTGCAGCTCTTGCTTGTCTCACAGTAGGAGCAAGAGTCCCCAGTGAAGGATCTGACCACTGTTGCACAACATATGCTGAGCAAAGAAGGGGCAACAAATCTTAGGGAAGGGGCAACAAATAAAGCATGAGTGGAAAACACAGGGACCTTTCCACCTTGAGAGTCACCCAGTGCTGACAGCTCAGCTCCTGCTGATGCTTCCTGAAACTCTTTTCTTGGGGCCTGCAGGGCAGGAGTCTGTGACAGGGACAACGGCACAGGAAATTGAACAGAATTTCATTCATTTTGTACCAAAGTCAAACAGCAGCCCACAGTCATTTTTCATTTCATTCAGGTTTGACTACAGTAGCTGCACTAGGGATGCAGAGGGCCATCTGCTTCCTCCAGTTAGGCCTGCCCTGCAGAAAGAGGCACATGGCTGGGCTCTGCAGACTAGAGTAGCTAAAAATGACTCCCAGGGTCAGCTGTTATCTTCTCTGGGCAAGAAGTACAGCACAGCTATATCTCTAAATTTTTTGTTCAGTAAAATGAAAGAAACCGTCTGTTAGGAGTCAAGTAAACAAGATTTGGTAATGCGAAAAAGCTTAAGATACACAAGACAGAGGAGTCTGCTGAGTCTGCGTTATTTAGGATGCCCAAGGAGACTGCATGTGATGTGGGGGAATCTCCACTCTGAACTGGTAACATAGCAGCATCCTGACACAGCAGCAGAGAGCACGGTACTGCCTGAAGAGCCATTCTGGAGGTGACAGCACAACCCACCCAGAGGATTACAAGTCCTGTTTCAACTCTCCCAGGCATGCTGATGCCAAAGCTGAAAGCTCAACCACATTACAGCTGAGTTAACTACATTCCAGTTCGAGCTCTCCCCTCCAGGAGTGTCTTGGCACATGCACACATCACTGTACACTGTCAGAGCATCTACTCTATATAACTACAGTTT
Source organism: Chauna torquata (assembly GCA_013399475.1). Classification (NCBI taxonomy): domain Eukaryota; kingdom Metazoa; phylum Chordata; class Aves; order Anseriformes; family Anhimidae; genus Chauna; species Chauna torquata. Next base: position 113,426 of record VXAL01018985.1, read on the forward strand.
ATGAAGAAGTCTTCCAATTGCTGAAAGAGGGGGTCCCGTCCCGTCCCCCCCCCCCGCCTTAGACTAGGACTTTCAGAGCTGCCTAGTACCAACACAATGCTTTATAAGACTCTAATAAAAAGGTGACTTGGGTATAAGGACCCTTTTGCAGAGATGACCTAGCACACTACACTGTATAAAGCCCATGGAGATTTGTGCTTGTCTCAAGTCTTCCATTTAAGCCAGAGAAACCCACATTTCTAGGAGATCCTAGCAGGCAGTAGGAACACACAGATGTGACTCGTGAAGTTATTAGATGACCCCAAAGAAAGGGTCAAGAAGCACCACCTTTTGCATGAATAATGAAGTCTGAAAGAGCTAACACCTACTTTATGATTACATGGCCTGAACTCCAAGCATCACAGATCTCCAAGTGAACCCTACATGCTGTATTACTCAACTGTTCTTTCATTGCAGATATAACAGATACTTTCATCTATTCAGCTGTATCTCCTTCAGCTGTATCTCCTTCAGTCACCTTGAGGTCTTTATACGGGGAAAAAGGAGGAACAAGAGAGGAAACAAGCCCTTGAATTCACTAGCATCTTCTTGATTACTACAGGAGACGTCCCAGTCTAGAAGAACAAATAAAAGGGTAAAACCTCAAAAGTGTATCAACACCGTTTCATTAAGTGGAAGCATCCAATTTGAATCCAGGTAACACAAAGTTTCCAAATTCTTTGTGTGCCCCCAAAAGACCAGAAGAAAGTTTAGTGTTTAATATGAGTTGGGAAAGTTGAGTTTATATGGAATGTACTCCCACCCGGAATGAAATTGGCACCCGTGTGATTACCCCTCAAAACTGGTGATTCAGCAGCTCAGCTGGGAGCCAGCAGAATTCCTGGCTATGACACAGTAGCAGTTTTCAAGTAGTCCACATGGCATGTTCTTCAGATTTACTAAAATTGAGCTGAGGTCCCAGATATGGCAAGCTTCTGTACTAGCAGAGTGGGCTACTTAAAGAGAGACGGCACTTGCTGCTCCAACAGGCTGGTAAGTAGAAAGCCGCGAAACTGCTGTAAGCCAACAGACAAAGAGAGAGGCCAAGGTCAGCTCAGGTGAAAAGTCTTTTGGTCCAAAGCAATCCTTTTTGTGTATTATATTTTCGCCTGAGAGTTCTGAACATTAGTACACATACTTTGATTAGCAGAAGTTACTGAGTTACTGCACAGCTCTCCAGTTGTGAACTCTACGTTGGAGTGAAGGGGTGCCTGTTCCTTTGTAATGGAGATCCTGAAAGCAAGAGGCAGACCAATGGCATTGATACATCCCGAAAAGGACTCTATGCCAAAGATGTGTATGTCAGCTCTTCTGGAGTAAAGAAGCACTCACTCCAATCTTAGCACAGATTCTGAAGGGTATGGGGGAAAGCACACTCAGCAAGTTCCCCTCCGACACTCCTGGTCACTCAAGCCTTATTTTGTTCGGAGAGCTCCAACGTGGCACACGTATATCTGTATGTGTTTATATATGTGTACATAATATGTACATGAACTAGGACTTTTGCTAACCAGCCTTTCTAAATTTAAGTCTCTACAGTCAGCCTGAAAGTCTGTTCTAGTTCAGCATCTCTCTGCCCAGAGTGCCAGAAGTGGACATTCATGACGGAGTACGAGACTAAACAGCATGTAGTGACTCCTTCCCCAAACACTCCCCCAAACTCCAGCGACCTCTAGCTCAGAACTGTTCTGAACCTGATGTGTCTCTTCCATGACATTTGCCAGTCCCCCCTTAGACTCATTTAAGCTTTTAACACCTCCATATTTTTAACTCCACGTTTCTATCTTTTAATTCTTTTGTGTGGATAGAAGTATGGTTCAGCACCAAGAGAGGACAGGAGTACACAGTTTTTACAAAGGGGGGAAGTAGGACTGTCAGCTACAGAGACAGGAGAAACTTCTCTGAGAAGAACCCCAGACGGAATTCCAAGCACACTAATTAACTGCGGGCTGGATGACAGTCAGACAGAAAATAGCAGAAAAAAAGAACTGACTCAGTGTAGAGATCTGATTTCCACACAGGAAAGCTACTATGCTGATGCACAGAGCTCATAAGCTTGGCAGCATTAGGATAGGCAGCACAACCCAGCATCATGCTGCAATATTTGGAGCATCACTGCCCAAAGTGCTGAGTTCATTTCCTCTCTCTATTGGAGCTCACAGGAGATGGTTGAGATCTGCAGCAGGGGAAGCTCAGCTTTGGCTTTGGAACAGTCTGCTTTGTTCCAGCATCTCATCCCTTGAAGCAGTTTTGATCCTCTTTAGTATTTGTTGCTAGGAGACCAAGGATTGTCCTAATTATAGATGAAAAGCAACTGCCATCTCCAAATTGCCTGCTTTACAGAAAGGCCTGTATCAAGAAAAAATACACTGAATATGAAAAATTCTCTTTTCCAGGCTCTGAAAATGCTTGATCCTGTTGCTTCACGACATGAAAAGCTATACTGTGTCTACACCTTCCCCCTGTAGGTCTGAATGAAAAAGGAAGTCCATGCATCACACCACACAGCTCAGCAAGCTGCATGCACCAGGCAGGTTTTATGGTGCAAGGTGAACATTAACAGCCAGCCCTAGCTAGCTGCCCGTCTCAGAGAGGAATCTTTCTACTTGTCTTAGGAGCACTGAGACCTCAACGCATCAGACCTCCCACGTGTGCCAGAGGCTGACAAATACCCAAGAAACAGTAGCAGGCTTTGATTTATAACATCTAGATTAAATACTGAAATCGCCTACCTCTTCCCACCAGACACATGACACGCTGCAGATGTCCTAACAGGCAAAACAGATGCCATGCAATGCAGACATACGGAAGCTCAGTGTCTACCCTAGCTTAGCTTGGTCTCTCTATAAACACACAATCCCACAAGCACTCATTTCCCCTAAATTTCCACAGCAAGTTCACTCTGCATGTGAGCAGCTGCAGTGCATCCTTAATCTTCTTTCTTCCCACACTCTTATTATTCACTTTGGTTCCTCCATTAATAATGGGACACGAAGCAGCACCCTGCTGAGACCTGGACAGGCGTATCACGTCAGCAGGGCATCCCACTGGTAGGAGCACAGCATTTCATTCGAACAAAGCTTATGGGCTTACTCTGGCTAGAGGAAGGAGGCAATGAACAATTGCCAAGGATGGAAGGAGCAGAGTTAGAGCTACAAAAAGAGCACTGGCTCCACGTGGAAGGGCTACTTCCTAAGGCTCCAAAACTGCTGGGTACAACAGCCCACACGCCTTGCTGCAGCGGCAGCCCAGAGATTTAAGGGATGCAGTGAGGGAAAGGCTTTCCTTTTTAGAAGCAAAACATACTTTGCATTTTCAAGCAGACAGTGGTCCCTGCTCAGCTACAAGAGCACAGGACCAAGGCAGCTGCAGCGTGCAGTACCGTAAAGACACTCCAAGTCATCCTGCCCTGAGATCAGCCAGCTCCTGAAGAGGCGCAGGTGGTAGGAGCACTGCTGGAGGTGATGGGCTAGAGTGGCATCCAGGGAGATGTTCCGGCTCGTGGCATAGTCAGAGGAAAAACGGCGCAGCAACTGGGCAACGTGGTGGTGCTCAAACGCATCTGGAGGAAAGGGGGCCATAAAGAGTGAGAGGAGTGGGGAGGCGCAGCAGAGAAATAGAAAAAATGTACAGATGTGGGGAATGGAGCTGCCAGCACTGGGGCTGCTGCATGGGAGACGACCCACATCACACACCAGAGCCCAGTCCCTCCCGCAGCAAGCAGACCAGGAGCACCCTCAGTGCTTCACACCCCAAATCATAATGCAGCAGGGCAGACTCCCACCTGGCCCAGCCTCTGCCAAACACAGCTGCAGCGCATGGGCAGTCCCACCACAAGCGGAGCAGCAAAGTTTCATCTTGTAAGTGGAAGTCTGACAAATGAATAAATTCCAGGACATGTTCCAAGACCAGTACAGTTCAGGTTCAGCAACAGAAGAAAGTTAGGTCCAGACTCACCCTCCCAGCAGAGACAAGAAATCCAGACTGCCAACAAAGCACAGAGTCCTGCATCCAAATGCAGTCAGTCACTTCAGCACGTGGAAGAGAACAAATGACTTGGCACCAAACGACCAGAGGCTGCGCAAGATACACTGGGGGACAGCAGGGCTTGACTGAGAACAGTGTGTGTAGAAGAACAGAAGTGCTGACCTCCCCTCGCTAGACTCTCAGAACAGCCCTGTGCAATCTTTTATGATGTTCTCCCTATTGCATGGCAGACAAGACGCTAGCCTGCAGGCCTGTCTTCTCCTCCACGTATGCAGCCTCAGGACTCATGTCGTGCTCCCAAAACCCATGAGATCAGATCATAAACCATGTGGCCTGACCCTGTGCTTGGCCATGGCTCTGCTTCACCCATTCCATCTCACCAAGTACTGGCAGCTCTTTAGAAAACAAATATCCAGATTTAGGGCTATGAATAACTTTTGTGTCCTCAGGCAAGTGATTCATGTGCCTAAACATCCTTCTTGTTAAAAACAGTGTTACATCTAGACCAAATATGCTTAACTTCAAGCTCACACCTGCTGGACCTCTGTCTTTGTTTTCTTGATTAAGAAGCACTTTGCTATTAGAAATATTCATTGGGTTCTTGGGAAAAACCTGATGCCCAGTTTCGCTTTATTGTATTTTTGTGGGGGGCAGTTGCTTTATAGCATGGCTTTGGAAAGACTGGTGCTTGGTACAAGTTTTGCTGGCAAGACAGAATGACACATCCTGCTGACATACACCATGTTTCCTCAGATGGTATCCAGACATACAAACAAATTTAGCAGTTGGCCACTCTGGGAAAAACAAAACCAAGCAAACAGAAGATAGGTTCCCTTTAGATATCTGAAACAATAAAGCGACATTTAGCTGCCCCTTCCTCTTTCACCTGTCCCAGAACTTTGGTCTTTGTAAGTCTTCTAGACTTCTTTCATCTTCCAGATCACGCAGAGCAGAATTTCTTCATATTTACTAAGCAACAAGATTCCAGAAGCGGCCTTGATCACATAAGATAGAAATACTTAACATGGTATCTTTCAGTGATCTGCTTTGGATCTAACTTATCTCAACAGCAGGAGCCATTAGGTACGGTAGGAATGGTGCTATGAAGCAAACCTTTTCTAAGTTTCTGTGCAAGACTTGGATAATAAACAGTAGCTCAAGGCATCAGCTACAACACAGCTAGTGGTCTTTAATCTCAACAGACTCTCAGTTCAGGTGTTAGGTTACTAGCAATATGAAGCAGAGATGAGCGAGTAAACATAAGCACTGTCAGATATCCTTCCTTACCAAACCTTTTTACAGCTACTACCACGACAGGAGTGAAGATGGTCACATTACCCTGTGCGGCACATTGCTGATCCCCTCCTAGTTCGGGAAGGTGGCAGGCCCAAGCCAGCATTGTACACCAACAGCAGATGAAACTTCTGGAGAGACACCATTCCCAGGATAACATCTGCAGGAAAGGTGAGACTACTCCCACGACCACCACCATGCTTGGAGTAACCAAGGGACCACCCTAACAAACAAGTTTGCAAATAGGAGTACTGGTAACTTCACGGCCTCCTAAGACCACTGTGCTAAGGAATACCACGTGCAGAGGGAATGCTTCTAGCACCTCCTGCTCTCCCACTGTAGACTGCACTTTTCCAGCTGACACACATGTAGCCCCAGGCTATCCTTGTTTTGGTCCTGAAGATCTGCATTGTAAAAACTGAAGACCTAAGCTGCTGATGCTCTTAGGATACGGAGTAGATATCCCCACACACACCTCAAATCCAAGGGCATTCTCTCCACCCCCCTGCAAGGCAGCACAAGCGAAGGACTTAACATCAGCAGTGGAATTAGGGGTTGCTTTAGGAGCCCATTCACAGAGCCACTGCTCTTGCTTTTTCACCTGGGACACAAATGCCTTGGGAGAAAGCAGCGTGGCAGATCTCCCACAGACAGCACAGAAACCATTGAGCAGTAAGAGCGGATGAGGGAACAAGTTAGTCACAATGAGACAATGGGGGAAGGTGAAGCATGTTTGGACACCAGATACACAGACACGCAAGAAAACACAAGAAGGCTGAAAGGAGAGCATGTGCATAGAGGATAACTGAATGTGAGCATGGGGTTAAGAAGTGTGAGGGAACGTCAAATCAAGGAAGCAAACGTACCATTAGTCGGATGCTTTGCAAACGACACAGAAAATCGTTTTACGGCTGGCATAGACAAGAGCTCTGAGGAAATAAAAACAGATCATCTCAGTTAACAGCCTGCCCCTAAGGATCCCCCAGCCTCCATATGCTTGCAACTACCCTTTCAGGTTCACCTTCTGCTTGACCCCCACACCACATGCTCCCACTGACACTGCTGTAGTACCCCAGGCACCTTCTGCTCGCAGGTTTGACCAAAGCTCTGAGGTTCCTCACACACTGCTGGCCCCCACTCTTTCCTTGCACTGTCCTACTAGTGTCTCCTCTGACCCTACAAAGACCTCAGTCATGCTCCCTCTGTCCCAGACAGTAGCTCAAACCTTCCCATCACACTTTTGGCCATCTGGATAGCAACCCAGGCTCAGTCTGGTGTAAGATGCAACTAGGCCAGGCTCACAGCCACAACAGGACATTACCAAGCAACCAGCAGCACTACAGGATATCCTGAAAACCTGGAACCACAGTCCTCAGCATTCACCTCTGTCCAAGGAAAAAAGACTGTTCTGCAGAGGAACTGAAGAGCCCTGGCACTGGCAAGTGTAGCTCAAAACATCCCCTTAATGCAAGCTAAACAAAGCTATCTAGGAATTTAAAAGCTAAATCAACTAACTAATTAGGGAACAAGCAGATGATCCATGAAGACGTGCCTCTGCAGTTCTGTTGCTCAAAGCATTTCAGTACAGAAAGGTTTTGGGATACACCTGTCAGACTGGTCCTCAGGCTTCTCTTGGCCGTGAATCAGACCAGACCAAACTCTCTCACAGAAATCAAACATCAGAAAGACAGTGCAAGGACAGGCTCTATGCATCTAACGGGGTACAAACAGATGAGATTTAAAATACATGGATTAGTCTGCATATGCTCAAAAAAAAAAAAAAAAGGATGAAAACTTCAGTTTATTCTTACTCAGCTATCATGGGAAAGAATTGCCTAGATCAGACCACCTGTATGCAGGACTTGATGTGAGAACCCAGCCTATCATGCCTTTCGCTACTATTTAGGAACTGAGGATGTCATTTCTATTTCATGTTTCATGCATCCGTTCCACCTAGTCAATGAGGTCTGTATGCCTATTGCTGTACACCAAGGTTAGGAGACTTACACATCAATTGACGCTGCCACACCCCACGTTATGCTTCTCTATTTATACCCACTGATTTGCCCACATAATATATTTAAATCAACTCTCAAAGTTGCTGCAATTTCCCTTGCAGCATAACAGCCCTAAAAATTGTTTTTCTCTCTTTAAACTCAATAAATAGATGGCAAAGCTTCCCCACACGTGCATCCTCTGAGAAGTGTCTGAGTTCTGGTGCCGCAGGCACTCAGCTGGTAACTATCTCCATTCCACCCCAAATCCCCCTCTTGCCTTTACCAGGACATCAGTTTAGATGGTGCTGCAACATAGGCTACTGGATCCTTGGCTTCAGACAAACCAGCTTCAAAGCATCACCATCAGTGGACCTTCCCTCACCTTGAGCCTGGGACACAACTCTCCACTGAGGTGTTCCTTAGCCCTCTTCAAGCCCCAAGCAAAAAGACATAAAAAATAAGGGCCACTTAAACTTCACTTGAGCAAGTCTTTGATGAAGTGCTATAAGCCATGCACCACACCTTGAAGCATCACAGCCATGAGAAAATGTCAGAGTTCATGCAAAGATATGCTCCAGAATCTGAAGGCTTTTTAAAGATTATTAGCCTGATGACTGTGAAAAAGGCCTTGATACAAACGTACTCCAAGAGTCTGCTGTAGCTGCTATGTCACTTACTGCATTCAGCTCTAGCAATGTTTGGCTTAAATGCCAATTTTCATCATTTCACTGGTGCTCACTTAAGCAGGAATACCCAGATCAAGGGCTTATTTCACATTCCAAACGACCTTCCTCAGAAGATAAATGCCCTTCTTTTTTCCAAGCCCCCCACTTCTTCCTCACACTTGCTATTCTTGCAGCAGGGCACTGGTAGCACAGGGTGCTGCAGGACACTAAGAAACATGAAAAATGAAATGTACCATCAAGATGAATAATTCTGGGCTGTGTTAGTCACACACTAGTTAAGTAAGTCTGACTTTTAAGTACTTGAGTGTACAGCTGCATCTCAGCACACAGAAATCTTGTCACAGAATTTAGGCTAAAGCAGCAGGAGTCTGCCCTGGACCTTGACTGCAAGTAGTCAGCTGCAGGCACATTCCTACTGCACAGCCCACAGAGAAAGGCAGCACTGCACCAGGACCAAGCAGAGTCTGTCCTGTTCCCAAATGGGTACAGAGTGAGCAGTCTGACAGTTTTCCCTGAGAATTAGTACTGCCTTTGGACCCACATCGCTTGCACAGTTGTGGAGGAAAATCAGCCAGAGCCCTAGATGGCCTTGTCACTGGCTTTCTTGGTATTCATACCCCTGTCTTGTGCCAAACACCATGAGCTTATTCTGGGACCTGCGGGTAGCCAGCACTTGCTGCCTGGAGCAGCTCAGGCTTGTGCAGCAGGGTTTAACAAACACTTCCAGTTCATCCTCCTTGTCTCTGTCACACAGCCAGATGTGTGCTAGGGGACTCCCTGAAGAAGTGAAAAGCAACACAGTTTTCTCTTACGCTCTGCAAAGCAGCACAGAAAGCCAGTGTACATAACAGTCTCAATACAACAGTATTCATGGGGTTCCAACAGATCTGAGAACTGGATAACATTTTTACACCTTGATTTTGCTTGCCTAAAAACTGGACAAAAATCCAAATGAACCAACCTCTTGTATTCCACCAAGGCCACAAATTATTGCCTTAGTTATCCCCCGCCTTGTCACACACCGGTGTAAGTGTTCGTTATGATCCCACTAAGAAAGGCACTCAGACTCTGTAACAAATATTGATCCATTCAAACGCTGGGAAACCCAAGTTGTGAAGCACTGGATGAATTTCCAACCAAGGCACAGCACACTGTGCAGACCCCATCCATGTAGAGGCTTGTCCAATGCTGTGTAACTCAGTGTTCCCAGTATCTGAAGGGACGTAAGATTATCTGTCCTCTTTTCCCTTCTTGTGTTAGTTCCAACAAACAGTATTCATAGAATCACAGAATCCTGGAATGGTTTGGGTTGGAAAAGACCCTTAAAGATCTAGTCTAAGCCTCCTGCCATGGGAAGGGACATCTTTCACTAGATCAGGTTGCTCAAAGACCTGTCCAACCCGACTCTGAACATCCCCAGTGATGGTACATACATAGCTTCTCACGGCAACCTGTTCCACTATTCCACCACCTTCGTTGTAAAAAATTTCTGCCTTATATCCAATCTAAATCTACTCTCTTTTAGTTTAAAACCATTGCCCCTCGTCCTGTCCCTACAGACTCTGGTAAAAAGTCTCTCTTATAAGCCCTGTTTATATATTGAAAGGCCACAATAAGGTCTCCCCAGAGCCATCTCTTCTCCAGGCTGAACAACTCCAGCTCTCTCAGCCTGTCTACACAGGAGAGGTGCTCCAGCCCTCTGATTACTTTTGTGGCGCTCCTCTGGAGTTGCTCTAACAGGTCCATGTCTTTCTTGTACTGGGGACCCCAGAACTGGATACAGTACTTCAGGTGAGGTCTCACAAGAGCAGAATAGAGAGGGATGTACTGGCTTTGGCTGGGATAGAATTAATTTTCATCATAGTAGCTCATATGGTACTATGTTTTGGATTTGTGATGCAAACAGCCCTGATAACATAGCAATTTCTTACTTGCTGCTGAGTGGTACTTACACAGAGTCAGGGTCTTTTCTGTTTCTCACCTGCCCCACCAACCAGTAGGCTGGGGGTGCACAAGAAGCTGGGAGGGGACACAGCCAGGACAGCTGACCCAAAGTGAGCAAAAGGACATTCCATACCATATGATGTTGTGCTCAGCAATAAAAGCTGGGGGAAAGAAGGAGGAAGGCGGAACACGTTTGGAGTTATGGCATTTGTCTTCCTAAGAAAGCGTTATGTGTGATGGAGTCCTGCTTTTCTGGAAATGGCTGAACATCTGCCTGCCAATGGGAAGCAGCGAATGAATTGATTATTTTTCTTTGTTTGCAAGCACAGCTTTTGCTTTACCTATTAAACTGTCTTTACCTCAACTCATGAGCTTTCTCATTTTTACCTTTCCAATTCTCTCGCCCATCCCACTGCGTGGAAGCGAGCGAACAGCTGCATAGGGCTTGGCTGCCTATTGGGGTTAAACCACAACAGGGAAGAATCACATCCCTCAACCTGCTGGCCATGCTTTTTTTATATGGATGTTGTTTATATGGATGCCCCATCCCTGGAAATGTTCAGGGACAGGCTGGCTGGGGCTTTGAGCAACCTGGTCTAGCGGGAGGTGTCCCTGCCCAGGGCAGGAGGATGGAACTGGATGGTCTTTAAGGTCCCTTCCAACTCAAACCAGTCTATGGTTCTATATAGCTGAGGATATGATTGGCCTTCTGGGCTTCAAGTGCACACTGCAGGCTCATATTCAAATTTTAACCTATCAGTATCCTCAAGTCCTTCTCTGCAGGGCTGCTCTCAATCAATTCACCACCTAATCTATTCTAATCAATAGTTTACAGAGTCTGAATGCCTTTCTTATTGGGATCATAATGAACATTTGCACTGGTGCATTACATCCCTACAACTCCTCCAGGATACCTCAGTCTTTTCCTGTGTTCCAATTTCCTTGAAAGTAGCAACAGACTCTCTGTTTCTCAGTGCATAATGCACTAATACTAATTGCAGATCAATCCTCAGGTGGCAACACACCCTTCATCCACGCACACTGAGCAACATTTATACTAATGACCCAAACACATTTTACCAGACTGTCTTGCTGAACTTTAAGGCAGTTTCTACAAACTAGTCAAAATAACTAGACCTTACAGTCCTTTTGCAGTATTTTGTCCAAGTATTCCACTTACCGCAAGCATATCACACCTATTACACTTGCTTTCTGACAGCTCTCTCAGACTCTTCTGTATGCCCAGCACGCAGATGGGGACTCCAGCACTCATCTTATTCCCCCCAGCACATCACACTGCTTTTGGGCCGGCCCCATCTTCTGTAGGTTGAGGATTACTGTCTCAACAAAACATTGGCTTAACATCAGCAAGATCACCAAGATAAGCAAGATGATTTGACGTGCTGGATTTCTGTACCAGGACAAACCTATTTCATATCTAGACCAATAATCCCTCCTCCACAACAGCAAGTAGTATTAAAATGCCAGAGCAAAATCAGACACCAGCATTACTACACACCATTGTTACCATACATCAGCATAAAATGGTTCACACAATGTCAGCTCCTGTCTTGTCCTAGCAGGGATCATGATTTCTTGGGATATGATAAAATGCATTACTGTAGATGCGGCGAATATATACATTCAACTGTGTTGTTCTTAGCAGTCTAAGACTCTGCCTTAGTAGCATCTTGAGACACCAAAGTCCGCAAATTAACCTGCTGCACAGAGAACACACATACCGTCTTTGTATGTCAGGCTGCTGGCAAACTTTTTGCCATGGCTGCGTGCGTAGTCCTGGAGGTTGGGGGCACTGGAGGAGCCTCCCAGCACAGTGGTGCTAAACAGGCCGGTGCATTGTGACCCTGGAAAGGCATGGAAGGTGTTAGTATTACATCTCCACCACATGCAACTACAGAAAAGCAGAGTTAGTCGAAGAATGAGGAATAAACTGCCCACTTCACAGGCAATCTCAGGAAGAAACTGATGCTAGGGGAGCGTGGGGAGGCAGTATTCCTCATTCTAAATTCAGCAGTCCCAATGCACAGCAGGTAGCCCAATGCTCCGCTCCGGGAAACTTCCTCACTCCTTCCAGTAGTTTATTTCCCTCTGGCTCTTCTATCCTGATCTAGGAAAAACATCTTGACACCCGCCAGTCAGCAAAACTAAGTATTCATATTAGAAAAGGCAGGATGCAAATCACTCATATTCACATCACAGGGCTTCATTTCTCTGCTCTCCTGTCCTTTCTCTTTGGAAAGCTCCTTCTTCTGCCGGACACTGAGAAGGAGAAAGGGCTGCCTATATCTAATAAATTTCAGTGTGCTGAATCTGTTGCTGCAAATGTAGATTAATCACTCTGTCAGGCAGTAAGGAAAGCAATGTGACCAGAGAGCTTTCTTCACAAACTGCTGCCCAGATGATATTTCACATCCACTTGGTCATGCTTTGACTCCAGAGTGGGTCCAAGTGTTCAACGAACTACCTTTACAAAGCAGTAGATGCCCACACAGAGTGGAGCTTTGCTTACCCTATGGGGAGGAATAAGGCGTGCAAGATGGTCTCACGCACAGGAAGGCAACCTAAGACCAGTGGCTTTGGCAAGTGCTGGTGTTTGCTTCTCTGAAGCACAGCGTTTTTCACAATGACTTGACTTTATGTGATATTTAAGGAACTGCCAGGCATTTGAAATAGGACTCTTTCAACCAAGGAAAGCAATTGTGCATAAGGAAAAACCTTATTATGGGTCAGACAAAACCACTGATTGTCTACAAATTCTCTGTTAAACTGTCTTGATACTACATTCTGTACTCAGAATACCAACTGCTAAAAACAACATTACTCCCACATACATTCCAGAAACAAGCAGGTTGATTTTGTTCCACCTTGTCTGCCAGGACAAAAAAACAGACATACTGCCTACCAGTATTTAAGTGGAACAGTGCAACTGTTACTACCGTTAAAAAGATGCTGCCTATATTGCAAGCAGCTCTTGGTTCTAAAATACAGCATGATTTAGGTTGGGAGGAACCTCTGGAGGCTTCTTTCCCAACCTCCCAGCAAGGCCAACTTGGATCAGCTTACTATGGTTTGTCCAGTCAAGTTTTGCATACCTCGAAGGAAGGAGATTTCGCAAGCTTTCTAAACTCCTGTTCCAATATTTGGTACACTTGTGGTGAAAAATTCGTTCCTCCTAGCTAATTGGAATTTCCCACGCTGTGACTTCTGTCTGTTGGTTCTCATCCTATCACCGTGCGCCTTGGAGAAGAGTCTGTCTCTGTCTTCTCTGCAACCTCCCATTTAGGTGGTTGAACAACACTAAGGTCTCCACCCCCCACTCAGCTTCTGACCTGGAGACTGAGTAAACCCAGCTCTCTCAAAGGCCGTGACCTCCAGCCCCCATCCACCTCCACCGCCTTTTACTGGGCTTACACCTGCTACGTCCATGCCCTTCATGCACTGGGAAGCCCAGGACAGGACAGCGATACTTCAGACACAGTCTCACAAATACTGAATAGAAGGGAAGAACCAGCTCCCTCAGCCTGCTGGCTGCAGTCCTGTTAACCCAGCAGAGAGAGCTAGCTGTTGGCCCTCTCTCATGGAAGGACACACTGCTGCCTCATGTCCATTGGTTGCCCGTAAGGATGCCAGCTCTTTTCCTATAAAACTGCTTTTTAGCCGGAGCCTCTTTGGAGAAAAACCACAGATCCTGAGCTTTGAGTTATTCACATGTAAGCTCAGCCTCAGCTGACAACATCTGCTTCTTGGAATGGTGGAGGATGACAAAAAGAGTTCTCCTATGCACTGAACTTAAGCTACTCCATCACTGTAACACTGCTGGTAGCTTTCCACCAGACAGACCAGCACATACATGTCCTTCGACAAGCAGGCAAAGAACTCCTGCCTGCAGGGTGACTGATACATAGGTCTTAGAAAATTTTCTCCTAATGCCTTAAAGTGAAGCTCAGCAATAACTCAGCATGAACTGGAATCTGTCAGAAAGCAAACAAAATTTTGTCAAGTGGCAGCCAGCATGATGCTCACAGTCATCTTTCCATGGTTTAAAACAAACAACAACAAACAAAGACTCATTTACTGGCAGATAAAAACGTAACAGAAGATTTTTATCACTCGCTATCTTGAGCAATCTTGTGCCACTAATCATTAAGCTAAGGACACCCCAGTGTTTCTGTTATCCTACAGTAGACAAAAGCACTCTGTTAGCACCCTTAAACCTGAATAGAATTTACAAGGATGACTGTGGAGGACAGCAATTGTCTACCATGAACTCTAGGAGATCACCGTAGCCAAAGTAAACAAACAAACACACATCCTAAAGAACATAACGGTATACTAGCAACTTGTATTTAAGATGTAGCAACACTTGCTAGAAATAACAGCATGTGCTGGATTATTTTTGTATATTTAATTTTCAGATGTGTATATTCAATGTTTCAGACGTTTAAAAAATGGACATCCCTTGTTCCCTATGGGAGTGGAAGTCTCAGCACAAAGCTGTCATCCCCACTGGCAATACACCACCTCTTACTCAAACAGCAAGGAGTGATTTTATCCCATTTCAAAGTGTTCTTGCAAGCAAAGAAAGGCATTGAAACATCCCTAGGCTTCTCAAGCTAGAAGCATGCACACTATTGCAGACAATCCACAATGATGCACTTGCTCCTGCCCAGAAAAATGAGGCATACTCCAAGCACCATGCTGCACAGACAAAGCAAGCTGCTGCCCTCCCCTCTTCTAAACAGCCAATTCAAGGCATCTTTTAAAGTACTGTAAAGACACAATTCTGGCAGGTATGGCAACAGGGTTACTCTAGGAGCTCTGCCCTGCTCCCCTTTGCTGTATAGCTCAACATATGAGGTTATACCTGAAGAGATGCACATGTTCCCTCAAGATAGCCAGACACTGACAAGGTCAGGCAACAGGAGAGTAAGCTGAACTTCAGAAAAGCTCAGAAACAGTGGTAGCATCTGAACGAACCACCTCATAGCACAGCTGCTGAGATAAGTATTAAAGCCAAAGTTCAAGATCCCGTGAGTTCTATATTCTTTCTCCAAGAGAGAGCACATTTCAGATAAAGGGGGAAGAAATTAGATTTCTACAAAACAAGCAGGAAAGGAATCAGGAATATTCCTTGAAGAGCTTGACTTTTACAGGTAAAGAAGCATCATTCTTTTCAACAGTTCTCAGGCTCAGAGAAATTCACAGAAACAGACATTCTAACAACCAGAGATTGTGCAAGCTGGTTTTACACCACAGGTCTCTTCTGCTCAACCCTTCTTTGCATGCAGTTGCAAGTCTCTATAGAGAAAATGATGACTGAACTGAGCATCCACCTAGAGGTTTACTGTCACAGATCTGGTCTCTTGGTTCCAACCTGAAGTTTTGCCTCTGCAGAGCTTCACAGTTGGGAATGATCAGCAAAGGCCTCCCAGCAAGGCAAGTCAGGCAAGAACCTGAAATTAAACCTGATGCGATCATGTTTCCAATTTTGTTGTAGAGGAAAAGTAGTACTCTGCAAGGGTACAGTACTCTATTTCCAAAACAGACATTCCTCAGAAGCCTGGAAAATGGCATAATATCTAGGCTGTACAATCTGCTTTCCAGAAAGCATGCCTCCTGGTACTCAGAAATCCATACAGTGAAGACAGTCTGCATGTTGCATTTGATGTATTCAGTCATTCTCCAAGCAGATGCGCTTCCTTGACTGTGTGCTATCTCAGAAATTCTCATATTGATTCACATGGATTCAAGGATTAATCACAGGTTTCTTCAAGCCTAAGCAAGGTAGTCTATTACAGCTTCCTTAATCCTGCAGGTGGTCTGTGAAAGGCAGTAGGATAGACCACACTCAAAAAACCCTGTGGCCAAGGCTATTACGCCTTTAAGAAAACAATATGCATCAGTTATTACTTCTTAGACTTTTACAACTGGCTGGAGCTATAGGTGGCAGACTCCAGGGATATTTCCTAATCATTTCAAGGAAAATTCCATTAACTTGTTAAGAACTAGCTTCCAAAGAAGCAGCTCATTTGAAAGTGACAAAGAAATGATCAGTCCCTTCAGAAAACCCTTGGCCGCAGGATGCCCACATAACAGAGTAAAGAATTGGTAAATCAGAACTGCTGCAAGGAAATGTATGGCCATGCCTCAAAGCCAAAATGCAAAATATGGCTTTAAAGAAAAAGAAAGTGGGCATAACTTGGGCATTTCCACCTCCTGGTGCTTATTAGTCATCTGCAGGATCTAGGTTTCTCAGCTACTTTGAACCCCATGTCACCAAAGACTGCTATTAAGCTTCCAAACAGATCTTGCTTTAGCAAAATATTTCAGGAAGAATTTCCACTATTAAGATAGTTTATGTTAGGATGGCAGGGAAAGGTACTCTCAAGGACACCAGGAGAACACCAACTGCCCCAAATATTTTCTTCCACTGGCTACCATGCAAACAACAGCTAACCAGGGGATCCCACCTCAATTAGAGCTGTCGAACACTGCAGTAGATGATAGATAGATCTGTTCCATACAAGAAATATTTATGAAGCAAAGGTAGAAATATAATAGTCTTACATGAAGAGCAGCTTTGTAAGTAAACTACAGTTCTGCAAACAGAAAGCACACTAATTCTCACGTGAAACCATCTCCTCCTACTAAGTTTAAAAATGGCGTAGCAAATGATAGCAACACAGATCCAGAAGTCCAATCTGTAAGTACACAGCTTGCTCTGTTGCTCCCATGCTATAAAGGATGACAAGTGCATCTTCTGTTGCTAGAAACTGACGAAGATCATACACAAAAGGCATTACAATAAGATAGCCTCTACAGTGGTCTAGGCAGTAACACTACAAGAAGACATAACACACACAAAGAGACACACAAGGAACTTGGGCCAGATGTATATGGGGAGGGACAGACAGACACACGCAGAAATACAGAGGTACAGGTGAGCAGGCTGGGTACAGGTCAAGTACAGTACCTAGGCCACTTTGCTTCATCTCAGAAGACTGCCTGGAGTAAGTGCTGAAGAGGCGATAGCCTCCTGATTTGGAAGAAGATTCAGAAAGCACCTGCAAAGAGAGAAAGTATAATTAGCGTCATGCCTTAAGTTACCCACTGGTGTCAAAAGCCTTTATACACCAATAAAAGGTAAAAAAATTCTTTTTTTCTTCTCTTCCTTAAAATCATGATTTTCAAGAAGCATATAAGCACTCATATACTAAGATTGTGAGTGTACGCTCAATTTCAATTTCAGATTTGTGTTGGGTTATGGAACAGTAGAGATTTCAGAAGTATGAAGGGATTCCTGTACTGAGCTCCTTGTCTCCCAAGACTCTTGCTGGGATCACTGGGACATAGACTTCCTTCTTTAGCAGCAGAAAAATATATCCCCTTCAACTTAGTACGTGCCCACTACAAAAAGCCCTCGAGTACTGCATACAAAGATTACATCATGAGTGACACAGAACACAGCTAACAAACATCTCAAGCCCTGACTCTCTCCTTTCACTGGTTCAGAAAATAGATACCAAAAACACCCATGAAGCCTCTTCAAAATGAGGGGCAGTTCCAGAGCACCTTGAACATGGCAGCTACCAGCTGACTATGAAGCTAGCCTTATGACACACGAATGGCCATAAAAGAGAGTAGTAAGATCAGTAAAATCAATCTTTGTTGCTTTAGCAGATCAGTGACTGGGACAGTTCTAAACCCTATGACAGATTAAACACTCTGTAGTAAACCCAACAGTTAGCAGGGACCTCTCATTTGCATGAGATCATAGATAGAGACAGGAACAAGAAGTGGGGAGCTGAACTGTGAGATGCAAAGGCTGGAGTCTAAGGGAAGGCAAAGACGACAGTGTGGCAAGGTGAAGAGGTTGTGAGCAATCTTGCAGCTGGAACATGCCTCTACAGACCATGTAATCTAAATCTCGTGTTTCTCAAGCATTTCCTTACTTGCTCTTCCTCATCAATTCCCTGTCTTTCCTCAATGAGGAGTTTGGTAGGTCTGCCTTCCAAATAATTCCTATTCAATTCCCTTCTCCAAATCAATCCACAGAATCACAACTCAAACTCTGGCATGTTAAGAGGAATCTCAGAAAACTAAAACTAGGCAAAAGACCTTCATTAGAACAACCAAGACATCCCATTGCATTACCTCCATGGACCCTGTCTTCCGGTTCCTGATCAATGGTGATCTGCGCTGAAAGCTGACTGGCTCGGAGGGCTGTGGAGACCTTTGCTGTGCACGATCTGGCTCATCGATGCCCTTCTCTTTGGAGAGGTCCTCCAGGCTGCCTTGGTCTGCTTTCTTGTCCTCATTCTGCAGTAGGAAACACTGACAGCTCCAGGCTTGTGTCCTTACCAGGCACTGCTCAGAGCATTCACTCTAGGCTTGGATCTCCCAGCTCTGCTAAGCTCAGTGAGATACCAGCATTCTGCTTCTCCTTACACAGAGATTGCCCTGAAAAGCCCATGGAATTAGGCAGAGAACACAGCCCACTGAGAGTCCTCAGGCACAAGAGAAAGCACAAAGGAGAATGTGCTGCTGGACACTGGACCGCAGCAGGGCCTGACAGAGCAGCATGGTGCCTGCCAGGTCCACGCTCACCATGTCCCCAGCAAGCAGGGCAGCCAGTGTCAATCTCGTCCGGGACAATGTGCTCACCTCTGCTGACGCAGGCCGAAAGCCGAATCCTGTAGGGACATTTCTGTCCTCCTCACAACCTTTCACACCAGGGCTGAAATGCAGCTCCACATGGAAACGCTCTTCTGAAGATGGGTCCTGTGAACATGAGGGATAGGGAATAAATGAACAAATAAAAATTCATCCCACTGTCAGCATAGGCATTGGTCTGGACTTAGGCCACCCTGCCATGCTGGTGCAGCACGCATCCCAAGCGCACCCTTTCGGAAGGAAAGCGGAAGCAACAAGAAACCACGAACATACTGGCTCTAGGCTTGTCTCATCCAAAAAGACAGTCCTTATTAGCACAAAGCTGAGGCATTCAAACTGTTGTTATTTCGTGACAACAGCCACCAGAAGACCAAAATAGAATCAGGCTATATGTATATATATATAAACCTAATGCATAGCCCTTTCCGATCCACTCCTGTTGCAAAACCAGCACTAACTGGCACAGGGAGACATGCGTTCCCTCCTAGACCTTTAGTTAAGTTGCTCCAAGATTTAAGTAACTGTCTCTAATATTAATTTAAAACTTATATATATGTTTAGAAGGTAGCCAGAGCTTTTACAGGATCTGCACTAACGAAAACCCAAAGTTTCCTCATCTCTACTTACTAACACCACTCAAGATCTCTATTCTACCATTAAAATCCCACATCAGCTCTCTGAATATGAAATTCTAATTCTAAAGCTTAGAGTGTAAAGGCACTGCTCCCCTCACCCACTATGACCTCCTGCAGTACAGGTCACAGAACCTGGGATTCAGTATGCACAATTCAGTGCCAAAACTATTTATGGTCATCACTGTCACCTTCCACATTCCATCTATTTTTTTAAGTGATTGTCTTTATTTCCTGAAGATATCAGTTTTTACTTCCCTAACTATATAAGTGTATTTTTAATAAGTAAAAAAAAGTTTATGAATGTGGAATTTCTGGACATTTTCTAGAAATATTCTGAATAAACAGCCAAATATAATTTGTATTTATTTTTTCTTACTGTTCATTTGTAATTAATATTAAGAAACAGCAAATGATTTTGCTTTAGGACATGCTTTAAAATAGCTAGTATCAATTGCATAAGTTTGGTATTACTGATCAGGATGGCATTCTGTTTACATGTAACAAACATTAACTGGGTTGCTGCCTCCCACCTAAAAATAAAAGCTAGCGGTTGTGCTAATGATCCAACCATCTTTATTTGCAAGCTGAGAGAGCTCGGGTCACAAACTTCCCAGCTGAACTCATCTCTCAGGTACTGTGCCTTGCATCACGGCAGGAAGGATTTTGTCCTACAGCTATATCCCTCACCTTGTTGTTGTCTTCGTAGAGCATGATAACAATCTGGGTCATGTAGTTCAGCTCTGAGATAGCACTCAAATAGTCCATGGCTCTCTTCCACTGCTGGTCTTTGTTCTCCTGATATATACACATAAACAGTCGCATGGAGTAAGCAACAGCAGACACCTTGCAGCATTCAGTGAAATGGGTCTGAGAGACTTTGCCTCTCCACAAGATAACAGCATTGTCAGGACAAAAAGATCTTGTTTAACTTGCATGAAGAGTGATGACCTTGCAATGAGGGCACGGTGCTTACAGTAAGGAGCAATTGCATAGAGGGACACTTACAGCTACCCACATGATCCACGTGCAGATCTGAGCACATCCAGATGCAAGCCCCCTGTGCCATGCCATCTGGAGAAAAGCATAACCCACAGCAGTTCCCCAACACAGTCATTCTCAAGTAGTGTTCTACAGAATGGAATATTTCAGACAAGTCACAAAAAAACATCAGGAATGAACTGGTAAATAAGGGACTGAGTGAAGCTGCTTGTACACAATGCTGAATGATAAGTCTACAGAGCCACGCTGGACACTTGGGCTCCACAAGGCAGGGCAGCCCACTCTAATTGTTTCCCAGCACTGCTAGGGAATGGCTGTACCTGAAATGCCACTCATGCTGCTATGGAGCATCTCACCACCTTGACGGACATGAAATGAACCCCACTGGTACAAATGAACCCAGACGCAGCCTAATATTCCCGTGCTGGCAACACAGCATCCTCTGACACTCAAGTGGGCAATAAAGCAGCATCTTATTGAGTGAGCAAGTAATAAAGAGACTTGCATGATGGCTGTCTGCAGATACAGGGAGCTTCCACAGATATCAGAAATCACACCTACTAAACTACCCCAAACTCTCAAGACTTTTCAGAACACCATGCTTAAAAGCAGGTAGATAAATCGCAGTCTAAAGCAGAGCTTTTCTCAGGGTCCGCATGCCGATTCCTTCAGGAAGTAGGTTATGAGAGCACAGGAAGAGGTTGGATTGGATGAGTTAGTCCCCTAAAAGTGGGTCATCTGTCCCTCTGGTAGAGAGCACCCCCTATGCATTTGCAATCCCAAGTAATTTCCTCTGTCAGGAAACTGATTTTCTTGACTTAGAATTGACTGAAAGTCGCTAAATAACAGCAACTACATAACCCTTTAAATAAAGAGCTGAAGGAGGCAGGAAGAAATTCCTGCATCACCACTGCCTCATACTGCTATCTTCCTATACAGGCAAGTGGTCTAGACTCATCTAAAATCAGCAGGAGAGCTTTTGGAGAGAACACGCCTCTGCACAAGCAAGGCCAGCAGTGTCAGGAATGAGGAAGAACAATCCTCCTACATGCCAGAAAGGCAGGAAGCTGCAGCATGCAAACACAACAGAGATGGAGCTGGCCTGAGGCCACTGATGCATGTCATTACTGGAAACACTGGTGAGAGGGGCAACCTACAAACATACACTGTCTGCCTTGGAAAGGGCCGCTGAGAAAAAGCGGGGAGGCTTACTCTGTGAGCATTGCTGGAACACTTACATCCAGGAGCCCCCCATAGCGGAAGATGCTGAGCAGAGAGTGCACGTGGCTCTCACTGGTGAAGTAGAGCCGTGTCCGAACATGGCGACCTGGTGACAAAACTCCTCTTGAGTACCTAAACAAAAATGTTTAGCCCCATGTTATTCACAGTCTATCAGTGAATTAATATCTATCATACAGCAGCATTTCTGCATACTTAACAGAATAAGAAAATCATACACTGGGAACTGTCAAAGAGCAGCAGGAACAGAACAAGCAGAGTGAGCATTAGGCACAGAAGCAGCAAGTTTTGTGGTATTCTAATAGAGACACATGGTGGGGCAGGGGTAGCTGCATCACACTAGCACTTGCCCCTTGCAGAGACAGGGATGAAGGTACCACCATCCAGCTACAACGGGTTTAAGCTTCTTAGGCACACTGGCTCACTCTCAGCAGTCTCAATGTGCCTTTCCATCTCCATTCCAGTTCTAGGAGCATCAAACATGCCTCTCTCCTGGTGTGTCCTTTGGTGTATGTTCAGTGCCTCCTCCCAGACCAGTACACTCTTTCGTGTGGCTCCCACACACTGCTCCAAAGCCTGCCCTCCCCACCAGCAGCAGCATGCAGCAAAATCCTTACAAAGGATGTAGTTTGTTGACAGACTCATCTTCATGGGTTCTCTGCAGGTCCAACTGGATCTTTTTAATTAGAGGAAGACAAAAACCAATAGCAATCTCCAGTTTCTCCTCCTTATTAATTCCATATTCCTGCAGGGAAAAAAAAAAAAAAAAGCAATAGATATCTTTGAGCCTTGGTTCTTTGTCACATCCTCAAATGAAAGGAGGCTGGACTTCCACAGTCCTCTCCACAAGCACCACCACAGTTAAGCAAGCCCAGAAAGGGAAATACCACTCAGCACCTTTCTCATTTTTTCCACACATTGAGGAGAGTAAGAGAGGACAGAGGCTCCTCCAGGAATCCCAATCTGTCTAGACGTGACTGTCAGTAGACTTCCAACAGCTGAGAGGGACGAGTATCATCAGGAAATCTCCTCTCATGACAAACACTTCTACCCAGATCTGGCATGAGCATTAATGCAACAACTGCTATTTGCAAAGATAAAACTTGAAGAGCTAAGCTGTAAATGGCCAAACTGCCTCTCAACAGGAACAACGTGGAAAGGCTTAGAAGCCCACTTCTGCCCTACACAGGCACAAGGGCAATTGGACCCAGCTGTTAGAAGCTCATCCCACATAAATGAAACATTTATGCCTGAAGTGGGAAAGAACAATGGTGAATAAAGAGATCTATTGCATATGGCTCTCCTTTCCCCTCCCATTTCTACATGCAAAAACTTTGTGAGAAGCAATCCAACTTTGCAAACTGAACAAGTCCTAGTCTGATAAGGACATCAGATCCACCAGAAAAAGCCTTCGCTTTTACGCAAAAAACCCTCTCCCCATGTACAATCTTGTATGTGGAAGATGGGATGTTGCTAGAGCACACACACTCAACTCCAAGCTGTTATAATGCACTGTGATGAACATGGAAAAGCTGTTGCATCAGCTGTTTATCGTTCTGATGCTGTTAGAATCCTCACACAGGAAGAAAGCGTTGCCACATCTTAAGTCATATATGGTTTTGGCCTTATACAAAGAGTAAGAGAGATACCTGAGAAATACCTGTGATATGTTGCCTGCCTTGAAAGTTAATGTGCAGGAGAAACAAGAAAAAACAGAATAGGCCAGAAAGTGATACCACAGACATCTTCACACAGGCAGGACAGGCTATACCTGGGGTATGATCACATCTGCCAGGGCTTTAGAGAGTCTGAAAAGCTCAGCTGTGCCTTCCAGTTTCAGTGCACAGTTGTGCTGTACATCATACTTGATGCAGTCGTAGATATCAGGGATCTTGCTGATGTCATAACGCCCACTCTTCATGCGAAAATCTCTCTCCAGCTTACTCCAGCGTTGCAGCATCAGTTCTAAAGTCTCACTGTGGTACAGCTGCAGGTCTAAACAGTAGAGAACACAAAACCACATTTACATCCTGCCTACCTCCATGTAGATTTCAAGTGACAGCCATGACTGACTTCTCCCAGCACAGAAGGCTCTGATTATTATGCCACCCACAGGAATCCTAGCCTGGAAAAGCCACTGGACCTGTTGCACTGCATCTTAACCTGCAGCGATAAACTACTTCTGAAATATTTGAGAAAAGTGAAACTGCTTTCCTTTTGGCTTGTTTGCCATAGAATGTGTGAATATCCCACAGACGCTTTTATAAAGCCTCTGCACTGTTATAAGGAAAGCCCTCAGAGGTCAGCATGTCATGACTGAAAGAACTTGCCTATAGCCTTGACCTCCCCTCCAGGAGATGCCTGAAAAAGCCAGGCATATCCCTCCAGGCCACAGTGCTGCCGTTTACTTTCACTCTAAACCCAATCATTTCTGTTACATTACAGCTCTCTTTAACAGTAGTTAAAAGCAAAATAGGAGCCTTCTACGTCAATAGCACATACAGAATTCCACTTTGGAATTTCTTTGCTATAGTCAAATACATAAACCACAGTGATGTTTGGGAGCTCTGAAGATACAAGAATAAATGGATCTGCTGCAGACCCTTTCCAGCTCTGATGCTCACCTGCAGATTTTGGGTCTTCCAGACGTTTTCGTATCTGGGAGGTGAGATTCTCAATCAGGGTGAACACCTGGTTACAGATCTCTACTGGATTCTGGATAAAGGTCATGGAGTTGAGCAGAGAAGCACTACCTGTAGGTGCTAGCTGAGAAGATACCAGTAGAGATTAGTTAGTAGCTTTACAGACCAGGAACACAAAATGTCTGCCTTCTTCAGCTGCCCTGCTTTATGATTAGGTACAAAAGTTGTGTTCCCAGCTGAGTGTAATAAGCTGGCCTAGTCCTAGAGCTAGTTAGGCATGTTCTTAAAACTGCCTCAGGACCAAACTCAGAGATAGCAAACAACTGTTCCTATCAGATCAGATGTTCCTCCACCTACAATATCCACTCTTACCTTGCTTTGCTTCTGTGCTTGAACAGAAGGGCTTCACAGGTGTTTTAAGTATTTTTCTGAGGTGATAAATATATTCCTTAATGGTAATGGGTTTCAGTTCTGTGTTTTTCTCGTATCTCAGAGTCTGGGAAAAAATAAAGTGTCTAGGGACTTGTTGGAGAAGCAGCTATAGTGCTGGATGTAGCCTATGCTCTGTACTCTGCAGTTATCAGACACTGATAGGACCACAAAAGGGTTTGTATCCAAAAGATCTGTTCACACATACACAGAGCATGGGTCTAGAATCTGGCAAAGGTGAACTGCCTATCCACAGCAACTCAGATTTTTCCACGCAGCATGCAGTAACCCATGAGAACTCGTAGCCTAATCAGGCACCCCCAAAGAAGGTGAGGGCAGAAAAGTCTCCTTGCTTTGCGTCAGCTACATTATTGATGTGAGCTTTCCCACAGGGCCAGGGTAAACAATTGCATTTGGTTCTTGTGCTTACAGCCTTAGTCTCTGACACAACCTTATCCCTCCGAGTCATGAGACACAACATACAAAAACAGGAGCTTTTCATTGGCTTGAAAACAAAGAAGCAAGATTGTGACCACCTAGCCTCACCACATTCAAATCACAGGCTCATGCAGCAGTCCTAGAACCAAATCCAGAACTTCTAGTTGGACTACAGAAAGGGGAAGGAATCATTTTTCAGAAGACAAACTGGCATTTGAAGCATGTTCAGCAGGCTCTATATTGACATAGATCTTAACAAAATTAGATAGTGAAGGGGGGAAAAAAAGTCACGTTAAAAGCTGTCCCTTCTGCATAGAGATCACTTAGGATAGTTACTTTGGATTTATAGATTCCAAGTTCACCCTATGCCGTATCAAGTTGTTTCAATTGATCATAGTTCCTATTGAATCGTGCTTAAGTCTCTCTGCTGCAAAACGCCCTATTTTTAACCTCTAGTTGGCATGCTCAATCTGATACAAATAGCAAGCAACTTATGTGGCTATGTATACGATTCCCATACTGGGACTGTCAGGTACATTACGCAGTACATGCATGCACTTGCACAGAGCTGCTAAAAATCCACATTCCTGGTTAGAGGAGGAGGGAGAGGGAGGGAATAAACCAATGACGGCTACCACAACAGCAGGCTATCCTGGCACCACTTCCCACCCTGCAGAGAAGCAACTGGGGAGGCATTTTCTCTCACACAGAAGAGGCAACAATGCCTTTTGCAGCTATTCAGCTGACTCCATTGCTCTTTACAGCATCACCCCCCTTCTGAATGTAATCCCCATTCTCTGCACTAGTCCTGCACAAACATGTTCCCTAGTTATGTGCAAGAGTGTACATAAAATGTCATGCAACTGCAGCCAGCTTATTGCAGGACCCATTGTTTTGTAGAAGGCCCTTCTAGTTTTTGACACTCCAGCATCAATGTTGGGTACTGTTTTCCGTAGACCACTGAAGAAACAAGTTTTTGAATTGTCCACACTAAAAATTCTCCTAGATCTAGGAATTTTTTTTTTTTTTACAATTTCTAACCTGTATGAGACATAGCACACAAGACTGGAGAAGCAACTTCTTCCACAACAGATTGGAGCTTCCCTATAACATGGGCTACATTGATTTCACACACTGAAAATCTTTTAAAAAAAAAGCCAAATACTAGTCAATCACATATTTATACACGCATTTATGAAACAGGTCTGTGAAACCCATTTTTTTCCAGCATGCCCATGAGAATAAAATGCACTGGGACTTCTAAAGGGAGAGAAAGGTACCATGATGATGATTCCTGAAGGGGACAGTAGAGCAACACTGAGGATTTTCACTTGGAGAAGTGCAGACATTATTACTCCCCCAGATCCTTCCTTTTCCCTTCCTAAGTTCTGTTTATATCCTACAGTTCTGTCCAGAGCTGATCTGTAACTAACAAAACTACTGTTTACGTCCCAGCAGGCTTCACATCTTAAACCAGTGGAGCAATGCTGTTCTCGGTCCAGACACGGAAAGCTCTACGGCCATGCAAGTGCTTTACCTTTTCATAATCCTCTTCACAGAACTCAGCATCCTTCTGCATGATTTCATGCAGTCGTGCCTTCACTCTGTGTTGACAGCTGCTAAGAGAATCACTGTCACTGTCCAGGAGACCATTCATATTGGCACTTTTCACCATTTGCACCAGGATGGGGGTCAGCTCTCCTTCAAGGGCCAGCAGACCCTAAAGCAACACAGGACAAGATTTCAGCTTTGTGCAACCCAAGCAACAAACATTTCTGGTAGTTTCATGGCCAGCCTTCAGTCAACTTGAGTGAAATCGCAACTGTCCTTGAAGAGCATTTTTGCAGCAACAGCACCTACAGTCAGTGATTCTGGCATGCTCATAAAGCTATTCTAGGTAAAACGCCAGCTCTGTCTGCAGCAGCAGATTGCCTAGATTTGTGTGGGCAATCGTTGAGCAGCCAACACAGTTTGCTGCAAAATGTTGATACAGCAGAGGCTCTGAAGAACAGCTAAGGTCACCACATGATCCCCCTTGGCTCAAGCTTTAACTGCAGATGAACCTGTCTCCTCCCCAGCCTCTACCCCAGACTGCACCAAAGACATTTCATTCCCCTTTTTAAATCCAGCATTCAGAGAATAACCGCTCTGGCTGGGCAGTCATCCCAGAAACTCCCATTTTGTAGACAACTAATACTCAGCAACATGCTCTAACATTAAAGACCAGCAATACTCCGTAAGTAACTCCTTCTCCAGTCAGAGTCCTGTACTGGGCAGGATACTAAGGCAACATTCAAGTGCAGCTACACCGGATTTCTAGTGCTGCCCATGCACTTGCTATTAGCACAGCGTACCACCACCCTCCCAACAGACAGGGGGAAACTCCTAGGACAGTTCCTTCCTCATCACCAGAGTTTTTCCTTTAGAACTGGCATATTCTAAGACTAATGTAGCAGAATTAGCAGACGCCCAAGAGAGGAAGAACCTTTGCAAAAGCTGCTGCTGTCATCTGAACTCGTCCCTCATCGGAGGCATAGATCTTGAGATCATGACGGTATGTGCTGTGCAGTCTGAGCAGGCCACATCCAGGGAAACCGGCATAATCACCTGGAACCGAGAACAAGCTCAAAACAGTATTTCTGACACCTGCAAAACTATCAGCTGAGTATTCTGCAGAATACCACTATTTTAGACAACAAACTTCACTGCAGTAACAAAGTAATGTAGAGAATTAATCACTTTCACAGCTAGCATTTACGCTGCTCCAAAACAGACAGTTCTAGCCAATACATGAAACCTGAAAATCTGCTTCAGGTTAACTTGGAAAAGTTCATTTTGAACAAAAAAAGTGAGAATTCACCAGTAAAGGTCTGATGCTGCCCAACTTTTGCAGCAACCCTCTCCCAACAGTCTGTAACTGTTCTGCTCCTTCTATTCGTTCTCTGTGCAAAAGCAAGTACTGCTATCATCAGAACTGCAGCCAGAGCTATTCAGTAGTGAGGCACCTGGCTTCCACACCACATCCTGTAGGGCTACAATTACCTTGTTGCATGAAAAAAATGGTTTATTTATGTTGGCTGAGTAAACCAGAGGAGATAGATCAGTAATGGGAGAAAGCAACTCATGCAGCTCTGAGTCTGACCCTCCAAAAACCGTATAGTGGTGACTCATATGCTACTGGATGGAATCCCTTGATGAGTTTGCACATTACCCAGTCACACTGCATGAGAAGATGGGGACACTGCTCCCAGCTCTGAGCTCATCATTCAGAGAAACACCCTGCTAGACATGGACAGACACCAGACAGAAGTCAGCTGTATATCTGGACAAAGCTGCCATGTACCAACTGCTACCCAGGAACAGTGACACAGCATCTCTCTGCAAAGTAAGATCTCTCCCTCTCCACGAATGACTGCTTGATGCAGAAGACTCCAAAGACATGATTCAGAAAAACTGAAGTCAGCTTGTACATGCTTAGACCTAGCCCTGTTGTGAGCAAGAAGGCAGCCTCTCATCGCTCACCAGACATGGAGCAGCCTGTTCACAGACAGTACCTTAGGGCCCAGCCCAGCTTGGTGGCAAATGCACTCCGCTTGACCAAAGCTCTGCAGACAGGTCTCTTCTCTCAGGCTCTGGCTCGTTATGTTGCAAGGTACTCCCTGCACTTCCACAGAAATTGTCTCTCCTGCACACTGTCTTCTGGTCTCCCCAGTCTTTTGTCCAAGCCAGAGGCTGATCTTCGCATCTCCTGGCTTCAGAGATCCACAGCAGCACAAGGAAGTCCCCAGACCTTCTAACTCACCGTTGTCATCTTCCAAGAATTGCACACAGACCTTGCCATGAAGGTCCTCTGACCACTAGTGCTCCTTCTCCTTTAGTCTCTGTGCACTGACAATCTGCTCTACTTCCTGGCACCTTGCAGCCAGCAACACCACGTGCACCTAGTTTTCTCACCTTTTGGAAAGTTTATCCTGAGTTATTTGCTAAAAATGTGCTCTTGAGATCACAAGCATCTGACCTGACAGCTGCCAAGATTGTCTAATGGGTACCCTCTCAAAAAATTCGCACTATGCCCTCACAAGGCACCAACACGCTCACTGGACAAAGAATAAGACTTATTACAATTCTCCATTCTTGATGTATTGCAGAACCGTGATATCTTCAGGTTCATTTGTCATTCACTACTTTCATTATATTGCTGTACTGGTTTTGGCTGGGATACAGTTAATTTTTTCATAGTAGCTCATATGGTACTATGTTTTGGATTTGTGATGGAAACAGTCCTGATAACACACCAATTTCTTACTTGTCGCTGAGCAGTGCTTACACAGAGTCAAGGTCTTTTCTGTTTCTCTCCTGCCCCACCAGCAAGGAGGGTGGTCATCAAAAGATGATCTCCAGCAGATACAAGAACTAAGCAGGACTAGATTCTTCCCCGGTGCTGTAGCCCATATCCCTGAGTCTCTAGCATCTTTTTCTCGTGAAACAGATTGAGGTATTGAAACCTATCAGTAAAAGTTGCCTTCTCCAGCCCTCAGATTTTGTGAACATACTCCACATTCACATAATTACAGAATGGTTTAGATTGGAAGAGACCTCTGGATGTCATCTGGTCCAACCCCGCTGATCAAGCAGGACCACCCAGAGCAGGGTGCCCAGGACCGGGTGGCTTTTGAAGATCTCCAAGGAAGAGACTCCACAACCTCTCTGGGCAACCTGTGCCAGTGCTCCATCACCCACACAGTAAAGAAGTTCTTCCTGATATTCAGACTGAAATTCTTGTGTTCCGTGGAAAACAGCCTGGCTCCATCTTCTCTGCACCCTCTCTTCAGATATATATAGACACCGATGAGATCCTGCCTGAGCTTTCTCATCTCTAGGCTGAACAGTCCCAGCTCTCTCAGCCTCTCCTTGTAGAAGAGATGCTCCAGTCCCTTAACCCTTTGCTGGACTCCTTCCAGTAGCTCCACATCTCTCTTGTACTGGGGAGCCCAGAACTGGACACAGAACTCCAGATGTGGGCTCACCAGTGCTGAGCAGAGGGGAAGGATCACCTCCCTTGACCTGCCGCCAATACTTTGCAGTCCAGCGTACCACTAGCCTTCTTTGCGGCAAGGGCACATTGCTGACTCATGTTCCACTTGGTGACCACCAGGACCCTGCAAAGCTGCTTTCCAGCTGGGTGCCCCCAGCCTATGCATGGGGCTGTTCCTCCCCAGGGGCAGGACTCTGCACTTCTTGTTGAACTTCATGAGGGTCCTGTCAGCCCCCTTCTCCAGCCTGTTCCGGTCCCTCTGGATGGCAGCACAACCCTCTGGCATATCTGCCGCTCCTCATGGCTTTGCGTCACCTGCAAACTTGCTGAGGGTATACTCTGCCCCATCATCCAGATCATTAGTGAATATGTTAAATAGCACTGGATCCAGTATTGACCCCTGGGGTGCACAACTAGTTACTGACCCCCAATTAGACTTCGTGCCACTGATCATCACCCTCTGGCCCCAGTCATTCAGCCAGCTTTTGGTCCACGTCATTGTCTGCCCATCCAGCCTATACTTCATCAGCTTCTCTATGACGATGTCATGGCAGACAGTGTCAAAGGTCTTACTGAAAATATCCACTGTTCTCCCCTCATCTACCAAGCCAATCACTTCATCATAGAAGGTTATCAGGTTGGTTAAGCATGCCTTCCCTTTGTGAACCCATGCTGCCTAATCCCAATCATCTTTCTATCCTTCATGTGCCTGGAAAGGTTTTCCAGGATTAGCTGCTCCATCACCTTTCCAGGGACTGAGGTGTGGATGACTAACCTGCAGCTCCCTCAGTCCTCCTTCTTGCCAATTTTGAAGATAGAAGTGACATTTCCTTTCCTCCAGTCCTCAGGCACCTCTGCCAGTCACAACGATCTTTCAAAGATAATCTGCAGTGGCCTTGCAATGACATCTGCGGACTCCCTCAGCACTCATGGGAGCATCCCATCAGGACCCATGCACTCGTGTATGTCCATTTTGCTTCAGTATTCCCTAACCTGATCCTCTTCCACCTAGGGTAATTCTTCCTCAGTCTAGAAAGAAATCTTCTCCAATTCACTTTAAATTAGCTTAAGTAATTTGAAATTAAGTTAATTAATTTGAATTAATTAAACATAAAAGTCAAAGCAGTATCCAATACTGGTCTCATCACACCAATACAGAAGTCTATTACTTTTGACTCTTCTTTACATGGATGAGAAAGGCAATCTCAGTCTTTTTTATTGTTGTTGTTGTTGTTGTTGGCAAGGGGTAGGCTCCTGTCTGTGTACTAGATGCTTTTCACAGTCACAGAATTATGGTGGACAAAATACAGAGAAATTATCTCACTATTGCCCTGTCCCAAGACAGAATTATCTGTGTTCCAAGATAGATTTCCCCTGTTCTCTACACCTGACCTAAATTCCTTGTTAACCAATACATAAATTGTGAACAGTACTTGCTGCATTAGAATTATTTTGTTAGAATTGCTTCTCTTATTTTGAATACTGGCAGATTAACTGAAGTTAAGACATACTAAAGTTTAACCACTGCAGCAGATATCGCTGGCCAGCTTAGGTATCTTTGGTTGCAAAGCCCACTTGAATTATTTATCCTCATCAGGTCAACTCAAAAGAACAAAACCAATGACGACCTGAGTCACAAAGGCTGCATACAGAGCCCACAGACATCTGAGCATCACTCACACTGGTGATTACCTGGGCTGAGCAGCCTGGTACAGTCACAGGACAAGACCTGAGATGCATGTAAAAGGCTTACCTTGGCCACCAGGGTACATACAGCGAAAAGCCCGCCCCAGCTCTTCTGCCTGGACTCTTCCTGCTGGTGTCAGCTCTCCACCCCACTTCAGCACCAGGAGAAGAGATGGGGAAGACTCTCTGCGAGCTTCTAGGAAACAAACAGGTACTCACTACGTCATATCTCAAAGCTGAGCTTGCTGTGGGAACCGAGGGAGGAAGAAGAGGTTGCCACCAGAGCCTTGCACAGCGTTCTCAGCAGAAAGCTGACCCAGAATCCAGAGGAACCAAGCCAGTAAGCACAAATTAAGAGTCACTACTTTCTGAAGGTATTGGTTGATGTTCATGAAACGGCAAGTGTAAGCCCTATGGCACCATCCAGAGTGTACTGGTACGCTACACTGTGTATCACTCCAGCCCTTCTTATGATGGTAACAAAGATAAGACATGGGTCACTAATTCTGCTTGCACCTCCAGGGGTCTTTATAGGTAGGATAGCTGTACACACTCTTAAACAACAGGCTTTAAGATCATGGCAGCAACATCAGGTTTCTTTACCTTCATCTTCACTTGCAGCTTTTGGATGTCCATGAGGCAGATAGGTCAGCTGCACCTTACGGTTAATGCCAGAAAAATGTCCATACCTGTCACAGGGAGAGGGGGGAAAAAAATCATCTCCACTCACCTTGTGCCCAGAGGTCCCTAGACAGCACACAGCAAAAATACACAGTACAGGCACTGACCTCCTGCTACAACACCAACTGCCATGCAACAAGAACATTTTTGACATCCACCTGTAACCCAGCATGCACATCCCCAGAAAAAGCTAAATAACCTCCCCAAATGAAATTCAAAGACCCACTTGCTTGCCTGCTCTTCAGTTGACAGTATTCTGTGCTCTCATACCCCACAGCGACTTTAATTGACCCTAGTTAATTTCTATCTACATCTTTGGCAAATGAATTAATGGGATCACAGAAAAAGAATCTGCCAGCCACTCTAAACGTAACCACACCTCTAATAAGCAGAAAGAGCAGGGGAAGGTAACATAGCAAAAATTAATCCTCTGTGCTCCACAGACATGGCTTAAACACACACACTGCCTGTGTATGCCATAGCAGCCACAGCTCTGAGAGAAACCCTCCTTTTGTTTCTGAAATGCCATCACCACCATATTGTCTTTTATTTCAGCTATACAAAACCTAAGAGGACACAAACTTCGTTTCCCAAGCTGCCTTTTGTTAAACTTTTGGCACCAGAACAACCTTATTTAAAACCACGTTTATTCCAAATTTATCAAAATGCTTCATATTAATGTGGTCCTTAGAGGACTCCAGTTCCTTTCCCACAGCAAAGGAAGTTCAGTTTTGTCTCAAGTTGTTTAGCCAAATACCAGACACACTTGGAATAAGAATCAGCAGTGGTTTTGATGCCAATGAGAAAATGTTAACAGGATGGCACCTTTGTGTATTTGACGTATAGCTGCTAACAGGGGATGGAGGATACTCTGAGCGCTATGGAACCAGCTGCCCAAGACACCAGCAGCCCAATTTGCTTCTTCCTCGTATGCTGACCAGGGCTCTGAGACAAACTCATAGTGCCCCGATATATGAATCCTTACATCTCCAAGACGCTCTTCAGCTGTTCCAATTTGGATTTCCGCTCCTCAATCTCACAGTCACTGTGGGTTCCCAGTTCCACCACAAGCTGCCGTGCAATGTCCAGAACTTCCTGTTGGAGAGCAGACACTGTCTCAAACACCCAGCAGTTCTGCCTCAGACTCACCACCATATTCTTCCAGACAGTTTCACCCACCATCAGGTCAACATATGCACTCCTTAGAGACATGTCATTTCATAAGACACAGCTCAGGCAGAACAAGCTTTCACACTGTGGTGTGCTTCATTCTCACCCTGTGCTCCAGCCCCATTCAGAACCAAGCAGGTGCTTCAAACTGCCCCACTCCCCAGCCTGGAGCCATCTCTCACCGGAGGCAACCACAACAGATGGGCAGGCTGCATCAGGTCGTCCCCATTCTAGTCTTCAAATCAGCTGGGAGCAGTTTCCACTATTGCTGTCATACTATCACCCTGCTGAGTGCATAGTGGGTGGAGAATGAGAAAGGGAGTGTTTGTGTAACAGACTGCTGCCCTCCTGATGCTTTTCACCCTCCCAAAAAACTGCCTCACGCTGAGATCCACATTACCTTTATCTCCGACATAGTAACCTCAGAGAGGATTCCCCTCACCTGTAGCTGCTCTGGCTTCTTCAGCTTCAACTTCCCTGTCTTGTAGCCATCATATTTCTCAAATAATTCAAAGAACCTGAACAGACAACAAAGAACCCTGATCCAGTTTCTGCTGTTTCAGTGCTACAACTTTTATCCCTACATATGTGTTCACACTCTATTCTTCAGGAAGAACCAGCAAGCCCACTGGCTCCTCCCTGTGCTTCAGAAATTCTGATAAAAATGAGTGTTTCCACGGTCATTTAAGAAAAGGAGGTAGCCACTAGCTTCCCATTTAGTGGGGCACTTCACTTTGCAGGATCTCGCAGCCTTCACTCTTTCTTTCAGTGCTCACAAAGAAGGTGATGGGATTTTTATGGGGAAAGGAGACTGCCTCAACTGAGCAGAAAGCATTTGATTGAGCGGAGCCGGGAAAAAACACTGTCTTCCATGCACTCAGTCCTTCTGCTCTGCTTGTTAATTCAGCAATTGGGCCCTCCTCACTTCCCAGCAATGCAGCATCTTCTTGCCTCAACTCTTACCGAGGATGCTTAACTTCCATCTTCATCTTCTGCTTTGGGGTACGATCTCCATGTCGGATGACTGCAATAACACAACGAAGCTCCATCCTGGGGAAACAGAAGATACACTTGACAAATGTGACCACACATTCCAGAATTGTCACCAGAAAGTAGTTTCCCGTTGTTCTTTCCATCCCATCCTTTTGACAGCTGCTTTCCTCAGCAGTGGCAGAATTTCACCCAGACTAAAACAGGCACAAGTGCCAAGGCTGCGAAAGCAGTCAAAGTACTGCAGACACTATCAGGTCACCCGGTTTTATAACAGGGAAAAGCATCACAATACCATAACATGGCAGGCAGAAACAAATCTGCAGCAGAAAGGACCAGGCTGGATGTTACAGAATCTACAGAAACAGCATTTTGAATTGTGCCAAACTTCTTTCAAGAAAGGCATGGTTTTAACATGCCCAACTTGTGTAATCCTCATAGGACCACTCGGAAAGACCCAAGAAAAAAAACTTGTTTCGGAAGAATGGTTATACAGCTGGAGTCCTGCCTCTGAACAACCACTAAGAGCTATACACAGAAAGATCCCATAGCACTCAGCCACCTGCAGGAATCAGTACTAAGCCTAGCCAGTTTCAGAAGGACTACATGAGCTTGCTCTTTTTTAGATACTATGATATCCAAGTATTTCTTAGAGGATCACATAGAAATGTGTGTCGATTCTATCAGTTTCATTGTCACAAGGTATCATTGAAGCCAGCAGTCCCACAAGCTATGCAATGTTTGCGTTTGACAGCTTTTTCCACATGACCCCATGGTAAAAGAAGGATGAATTCATACTCTCAGTCTACCTCTCCATAGCATCTGTTTTTCACTTCACACTAGTGTGCTCAGGATCACAAAGAAACTTCTGCCTTTGGTCTTTTAGTCTGCTATAGTGGAGACTAGTAAGGCAAATGGCACCGAGTGAGGGCCTGCCAAGTGTACAGATAATGTGAATACTTCAAACAATGGTTTTCCACCCATTCTACTTGCAGCTTAACACTCATTTTCCCTGAGTAGCAGTCCACTGAACAGTAAGCCAGGTACAGTGATGCCCTAATGCGTTCATGTGCTGATCAAGAACTTGGGCCTTCTGAAAGCCATGTGAGCAGTTTCGGTAATTCCTTCAGTGACTGCTCCTCTGCACTCATCACTCCTGCAACTGATTTACCATCCATCACTCCTTCCTGGGCACGGCTAAGCCTTTCCACAGACACTTCTATCTTCAGGGTTGCAACCAACACAGCAGCTGGAGAACGTAGTGCTGCTGGACAATGTCTGTACCCTGGACAGTATTTGCACTTTGTCCCTCATGTAGCCACCATGGGCAGTCATTTGAGAAGACGGCAGGTACTCACATGGTGCCTGAAGTTGTGGGGACAATGGGAATATCTTCTGCCTCTGTCGGGATGGACCAGGGAATATGAAACTGGGGAGCCAACTCCCGCATTATTATGTTCCTTGAAGAAATCAGAACACAAAACTCAAAAGAAATTCCATTGCCTTGGTTCTCCATCTCCTGCATGGTAGTCCTGGTGAAAGATTTGAGAACCACAAAGAGAGCTTCTCCTCACCTTCCTTGTACAGATATCCAGCACACCATGGGCTAGTCAGGGCACCCCCCAAAGGGACACCAATTTCCCCTCACATTGCCAATACTGCAGCTGGCCTTAGCAACTAATCCTAGATGTATCATGTAAGATACATCTAGGTATAGACAAACACAGCTAATGCCAATGCAGGTAGGAGCTCCAGGTGCTAAACATAATTAACCCCCTCCCCCCAGAGCCAAGCTTTCACCTTCTGAACAAATGTCCCCGGCTGAACCACCCACAGATTTCTCTGTCATACTTATCAAGACTCTGCATTCACTATACTTTGTTGCTATGGGCTCCTTTGCCCACAGCAAAACTTGAATTTTACATACCCAAGGATTTTGGCACAGTCATCATAATACTTCATAGAGTTCTTCACAAAACTGAAGCCGTTCACATCACAAACAAAAGAGTGGCCATTTGCCCGCAGGAGGTCAAACCCACAGACTGTTTGCTGCATGAGGAAACACAGGACACAGGATTCATAAGCACACTGAGGGAGTACAGCAAGCAGGACAGCAGGCGCACAGCCAAGCAGGGCTGACACCCTGACACAGGCCCACTCAGCATATGCTGCCCAGTTCGGCTCCACCGGTGCCTCCAAAGGCACCATCGCTGCAGCAGTTCTCCATTCTACGCCTGCCTCATGAGTCTTAAAGAATGAGAAAACACAGCCACTAGTTAGCAGTAAGAGGCCCTTTAGAGGAATTTCTACAGCTTCACAGCTGCACCAAGAGCCCAACCCATGAGCTCCTGGATTAAGCCCATCAGGGCCAGCCCCCCACCCCACAAAACACTAAAGGTTCAGAACAGAGCAGTTCCTGGCTCTCTTGCTCTTGCTTCTAAATTCAACTGTTCTGAACCACACTGAAGAAATATAGACAATAAGCGATGTGGGTACAGATATCCATCAACATGTGGAAAAGGCTGTAAGGCAGAACAAGCCTACAGCTGTATCTGCACAGCCGCATGGGCTGCAGATTGCAGCAGGGCCAGGAACAAGTAGCCAAGTGCTTCTTCTGCTGACATTGCTGAATGTGTCATGTAACTATACCTAGACTCACGCATATTCAGCTCTACCTACCTGTACAGTAGAACACAAATGTGCACCAAAGCCAGATCAAAAACAGAACAAAAAAAGCAGAGGAAAGGAAGACCGAGCTTTCTACACATGCACAAGCAGGAAACAGTAAAGGAGTGACCAGCACAGATGAGACAGCAGCATGCTCAGAATCTGATATTAAACGCTCAGATGTGCGCTGGACACCAGCCACTTGCCAGCACAGAGGGCACTTGCTGGAGGCAGTCCTGCCTTCCCAGTCATCTCTGACCAGCAAACACCTAGGGCCAGCAGGACCAGCTGTACCCAGCTTGCAGAGATGGCAAAGGGCATCAGGCATGGAACACAGCAGGGTAACAGAGCTCAGGCTTTAACACTGCTCGAGATACGAATCAGACGTTCGTGGAGTATCCTGCTTGCGTAGAGGACAAAACACACAGACCTTAAAGGCTACACAGACTTTCCGGGCAACTAGTTTCTCCATGGCAGTCAGCATGACTGGATAACGGATTTCTTTCCCTTCACTGTCCCGTTCAACCTTCCCATCCAAGGCAGGAGATTTGCGAGCCTCTGCATGGGCATAGTCCGGCCCAACAGTGTACACCTGGGAAGAGAAATAGTCACACCTGACATAACCATCTAGACTAACTGTGGCTTCTAAAAGGTATTTCTACTGCAGATGCATGGAAGATATTAGAAGGTCTCACGCTTTCCTCCTCTTCTGATCTGCAGAACACTCACTCCCCACTTCGGGATCCAAGCTGCACAGCCAGCACCTCACAGCTTAAAAAACACTCCAGAGTCAAATAAGCAGGACTACCCAACCTTCAGCTAGGCATGGAGAATATAGGAGCTCTTCCAGGCTTTTCCTTACCTTTACATCAGTGCCATCTGTAGGCATGAACTCCTCATAAATGTATGACCCTGTCTTCCTTACACTGCTCTCTGGGGAGTACACACTACTCCGGCTGCCAATCTGAAAGCAGAGAACAAACACCTCAGGGAAGATGATGGGGCTTCTTTTCTTAAATGGCAGAACAAAAAGTGTATGTTTCATCCCATATGCAGAGAATTGGCTGAACACCTCTCAGAACCCCCAGCTGTTACAGCACACTTATTTATGGACGACAAAAAAGACTCCAAAAGACAGATAGTAGGTATGTCCTTTCCAGGCTTTAAAAAGGAGAAAAGTTATTATAGACCACTAGGTTGACTCCAATTGCTACAGGGACATGGAACAAAAAGTAGTGGATAAAGACCTATAAAGTAAGGAGCCTAGCTAATAACCAAATGATAATAAATGACAGTTCATAAACAGACCAATTTTACTTCTTTCTAGGAGAGTATGACAGATCTTATGGACAGAAGATGATGTCGTTTTCATTTTCAGTGAGGCTTTGGATACAAGCTCAAATGGCATGTGTGCATACTAGCTAAGAAAACAATAATTTTAAGGTTACTAACGGCAGACGTGTAACTGGAAAAAAGATACATCATAGCTATTAACTGTTTGCTGGCAAAGTAGAGGAAGTGAGCAAAGGCAGAATCTCTGTGGAATCTAGAAATAAATAGTGCATTTACTACATTTGCAAGCTACACTAAGCTGAGAAGGGAAGCACGCATGTTAGCAGACAGGAACAGATTTTAAAAAGAATCATCTTGATAAACTGAGGAAGTGATCGGGAAAAAACAGTATGCAGTTCAATAAGGGACACAGTTCTCCATGACTGCTACAGAGGACACAGGGCAGACACAGGATAGTGAAGGTGAAGTCAGCGCTACCACTAGAATACGTCCTTCTGCAATTCCCAGCTAGATGGGGTTCAACTAAAAGTTCTAAGAAGTTGTGCTCCCCAACACAAAACCGTCCTTTCCCCTTCATCTGCCCCAACACTCCCTCCTGACGCCACATGTGTCTCTCAGACCCACAGATCTGTTGGTCCCAATACCAGAACTGGAGATCCCCTCACCTTGCGAAAGAGCCGCTGACTGCCCCCACCTGCTGAGGTCGGGTAGTAAATATACACATTGTGGTCTTCAGCACTGACTGGCTTCTCTACAAACGGCTTTGGGAAAACAGCTCCATTTACCTCCACGTGGTCCTCTCCTTCCACCAAATTGCACTCTGAAGACAAAGCAGAGCAGCAGCATGTTAGGAAAGGGGAAGCAGCCCTAGTGCGGAGCTGAAGCCCTTCAGTCCTGGCCAGTAAGCTGTTTCTGCTGTTTGGCTTTCTCCACAAAAGCCAACAGACTTGTGAATCAGGCCTGCTCGAGCTGATTATCAGTGCCTGGTCACTGCAGAATATCTTAAATAGTACGTTATGTGAAAATGGCTTTCAGCAGAGCCTGGATGTTTACCTTCTGGTTTGTCAGGGTCTCGATTGAGCACAGCATAGCGGGGCAAGTCTATTCCTTCTTCTTGAAGGATCCGATACACTTCACGCCTGCAGAGGACAGAAATGGTGAGAATCAACAGAAGAGGGTGGAATAGGGAAAAATGCAATTCTTTCACTAGAGTTAAACCTCGAGGTGCCTGTCAGCACCTGCAGGAACACTGCTCGCAACCCAAAGACGGTGGGAGGTTTGCTGTCTAGTATTAGCCCTACCCCTGTGCAGCCAAAGCAGTCTGGCTGTATGTGCTGAAGTACATGACTGCACGTTAGCTTTACTACGAGCTGGCTGAGAAGCCTCTTGAAGTGCCTCACCAACGTACCTTCCTTAGGGTCTGACCTGGCCTTGCTGCTCCCAGTTTCTGCCCCAGAATCCCATCCCACTACTTGGCTCTCCTACTAAGAGGGCAGTCTTTTTGTCTTAGTCACAATAGTCTCATTCCGTGAGACCACTTCCACACTTCCTACTTCATCTGGCCATTCCTTACAGTGCATTTGAACCAGGAGACAAAACATGCCAAGTTTCAATGAGTTTACCCCCAAATCTATTCCCCTTCATGTTACGGGGAAACAACCCCTAAAAGCCTTTGCTAAAGTACTCTTCCTTCCCATCCCATCTGCTTGTGGCCAAGAAGAAGAAGCTTGCACAGCATGCTGAGGAGAAAAACCAGACAAAGGAAGAGTGAAGGGGCTTTACTGGATCACAGATACCTACCTGTCCTGGATATAATACTGCATATCAAGGTCATTAATCAAAAATGGCTTGCAGAGCTTGGCATAAGCAACTGCTTTATCCAGAGGGAATCCTAAAATACAGACAAAGGAAAAAAGAATGAATGGAAGCTCCCTTGTACAGATCTTAGGCAGGCATTGGCCTGCTACAGACTTTTACCTTTGGAGTGGAAGGAGATTAGGCAGTCACAAGTGGGCCAGTTCTCCACTGGTTCATTCAGAATAACATCTTCCCCCATAATCACCACTGTGATATACTCAAACTTGCACAGACGCTCCAGAATTTGTGTCATGGGCTTTGACTTGGACTTTTTGGTCATGGCACAGATTCCAACCACAATCTGCCGTTCAGGTGGCTAAGGGAAGACAGACCAGTTCAGTACAGGGTCAGCTACTTTACCGAATTTAAACTGTAACAGTGTGGAAATGCAGCAATACAGAACAAACACAGGATTTTCTTCCAACCCTATGCACGCACAGCCTTTGCTAGACTCAGACCATACACATTTCCAAGTCCCACCAGATTCCACCGGTGGATGTCATTAAGGAGCAGCCCAAACCAATTGCTTCCTTGCCAGGCAGCATGTAGCTCCTCCTTTTACAGGGTACTAATGCTAAGGTCAGAAATAAACATCTGGCACCTGAACAAGCAGCAGGGACTGGAATCCCACATCACGTTCTCTGGCCCACAACTCACCAAGACAGCTGGAAGACTTAAGAGGACTTAGAGAAGAGCTGCAAATGCTTTATATTAAAAGACTGCAGGAGCTCGGTCTGTGTGTCTGAGAGAAAATGAAGGAGATCGCAACAGCAGGTAGTTCTGAGTAGAAGAGAAACAGTATCAAAGGCTCTTCCATATACCTGACAAAGGTACCGCAAGA
This sequence comes from Chauna torquata, assembly GCA_013399475.1. Taxonomy (NCBI): domain Eukaryota; kingdom Metazoa; phylum Chordata; class Aves; order Anseriformes; family Anhimidae; genus Chauna; species Chauna torquata. The sequence continues at coordinate 154,668 of VXAL01018985.1, forward strand.
TCAAGTGGGACAAATTTAAGGTGAAGTCAAGAGAGAAGGCCTGTATTCAAAAAGCGTTGGTAACTAACAGAGGAACAGGCTAAGGTCTGTAGTGGGCTTTCCGTCACTCACTGCTTTTAACCCCAGACTGGATGTTTTCTTGACGGAGTAATTCGGGTTCAAGCAAGATTAAACTCAGTAAGGTCATCTGAAGTGATACGCACAAGACTGTGGTTTACACAGCATGCTCGATTGTGTCTTCAAACTACAAGCTGAGACTTCAGAAGTTACTGCACTGACTTGCAAAGCCAAGGGCTCGGGTTCCACAGCAAAAATAGTATATGGGAAGTGAAATGGCTTCCAAACCCTGCGCCACACCTGACAAATGGCTCTTCACCGAGCATCAAGGTACACAACACTGCATACACTTGAAGGGAGCCCATACGGCTCCTAGGTCAACAACCCACCCACAACAGAGACTCAGAGAACACAGGCAATGGAAATTACTGCTGCACCAGCATATGGTCCCAGCAATTCGCACAACCAGCAGCACTGTCCCTGCAGCACCTCGAGTCCCATGCACAGAGCAGCAAATGTAACAATACAAAAAACAGCTGATTTCAGCCTCCTCTCCAATCCTCCTCCCTGGACTTGCCCTGCTTTCACTGCTCCTTAGCTCCACTTCTTCCCCCTGTTACTCACCTAGACTAATTAGCCAGTGCTGCTGCAGCCAGTTTTCTAATCTGACATCTGACTGAAAAAAGGTTGCTTCTTCCCGTTACCAGTCACCACTTACTGGGCAAGAGCTGAGGTTAGGAAAAATGACAAAAAAGCAGTCTCAACCACCTAAAAATGCCACAAACACTAGGCACTCCCATCACTGGGGCATCGATACTGAGTCCCCATCAGATGTATTTGATATCTCAAGGCAATTCCTGTCAGGAATTCACTAGAGGGGCAGGCAGCAGAGGACTGTGCAACACCCTAGAGCATCTGCACGGGGGAAGAGCAGCTCCTCTTAACCATAGAAGAGGAAATGTCACTTTTAATGTGCTCAAGGCACCAAACTATTTCTCTGGGATGGACAGGTGTTTTTCTCAGGAATGAAGCGAGGGACATTCCAACCCACTCTAGAGTAATTTGCTCAGCCGATTCCGAATCAAAAACAAAAACAAAACAAAAAAAAGAAAAACTGTCACCAACTTGAAACAAGTCCCTGCTAAATCACCAGAATGAAAGGTCAGGAGTTCCTCTGCCTCATAGCAGTGACCTTACCCACAGTGTTGCAGAGACAAGTCCCAGCTATTCACTGTTTTCTCTACACTGTCTTTGGAAATCTACTTCCTCGTCTTTAAAGAGGAGGTCAGCATATGCTGATGATGACATTTTCTAATTGTGCTACAGGATATACCTGTATTAGCCCCCAGGGGCTGCGAAGATACAGGATAACAGCTGATTAAAATTCTGCAAGGTCCCTACATACTGTACTAGGAATAAGATTAAGTCAGAGCAGTTCATCAAGCGAGCAGCCCATTCAGCCCACCAAAAGGCAAGATGTGTTCAGTGGAAGGAAGCACCTCTGAACAGAAGGCCCTTAACAGAGGCCATTGTGGGCACTGAACAGGTGGGTTGAATAGAGGCCAAAAGCAGTCAGGAGCTGGAGGTCATTCTCCTGTCTGCAGCCTGTTCCTGGAGGCTACAGAAAAGAACAAATGCTTCCTCTCTGCAGGCACTTCTTTGCGCTATTCACAGTTCCCACAGTTTTCCTCAAAAAGTTCCCTGGTGAAGCAGAAAGGTTTATAGGATTGTCCGAGTTAAGTTGCTAGGATAAAGAAATCTGCTGTTGTAACTGGAAAAGACCTGCAAGCAAAAAGGCTAGGATTTACTGCAGCACGAGGCACAGAGTCTGGCAGCTGATAGCACGATACATCCTGTCAGAAATGACACTGCCTTTCCACATGGCTGTGCCACACAGCCTGGTGCCACGTCCCCTGCAGTCCTGGCTGCCTGTGGCCTCAGCAGGAACCATGCAAAACCTGGCTGAAACCCAGGAATTCTGCACAGATGCTCCAACCCAGAATGCCAGGACCTCCTTACCGACTCCTCCTCTTCATCATCTTCAAAGAAATCAGTTTCGTCCATCTTCATGTTTGATCCCAGAAAGTCTGTCTCATCATCCCTGGAGCCGACAACAAACCTGGGAGTGGAGTTCTCTCCCTCACTGGAGGTCGTCAGGGACGACATGGCAGCTTCGGTGGCCGACCATCCCGCTCTGGAATCACAGTGTGCAGAAAGCCGTAAAGAAGGTCTGAGCCAGGGCTGATGCTACGGGGAACAGGTGAGGGCAGGCAGGGCAGGGACTGAGCTGGAGTGAACGAGCCCAGGGACACGCTGCCCAGGACAAACAGAGGGAGCCAGGTGAGGTGAAGAGAGCCTCTAGGCAGAGGTGCGCAGGAATAGACCCTCGGGGTGGGAGGGGACCCCGGACCCGGAACCATTTTAGATAGGCAGCTCCATTGTGCAACGAACCCTTTTGCACCAGCTGGGAAAGGGACAGTGTCACTGCTAGTGCTGAAATAATTTAAACCTTACAATGATGCATGCTCCAAGCCGCTGTTTAAATCATGGTGTGGAAATGCTCGCAGCCTCGTACACCCAAAGACATCAACTGGGATTCGGAAGTTAGGAGGAAGCTTAGGAGAGCGATGGTGACTTTCCAATCGCCAATTTTCATCCTTCTAGCTCAAGAAGACCTACAATAACAGAGAGACCAGTTTGAGAGGCACATGAGTTTGCGGGGAAGGAGGGAAAAGGAAGAAGTGACAACTCATTGGCAGGGAAAGAGGACGCAGAGGAAGCAGCAGCAGCAGCTTGGTTTGCAGGTCAGGGCTTCTGAGTTTTGTGAGCTGGCTCTGATTTACTCTGTGACCATGGAGTCTGGTTATCAGTATACTAGCCCAAGCCATGCTTTATAAACACCAAGAAAGGAGCATGTCTTGCACTATCACCTATAGCAGCAGCACTGACTGCTGCACAAGTGACTGAGTTGAATACACAGCACACATGACCCATACAGACCAAGGACACAACTGTTCACCTCTGTCCATAGCTGCACACACATAAATGTCAAGCAGTTGCCCTTAACCTTGGTTTCCCCAAACAATGAAAAGCTTTCCTCCCTCTATCCCAGCCAAAACCAGTACAGGAAGTGCAACCTTGAGAAGATGACTTTGTAAACACCCCATGTCATTATTTCCTACAAACGGACATGAGACACATTCTACCACTGCTCCTTGTGCTCTCACATGATTTCCAGCCTTCCCCAGGCTGACAGTTGCTGCATTTCCTCTTTTGAGGCACACTTGCCCTTACAGCCAGTATACCACCAGAGACTATACCGCCACATACAACCACCGATTCCCAGTCCTCCCTGCCAGCTCCTCACAAAGCAGAGGAGATGCACCAAACGCCACCAGCCCGCTGCTCGCGCAGTTCCATGGTAGGTGCGAGTGTCCTCACCAAGAACAAAGGAGGAGACAGACTTCATCCACTCGGGCAGGGCGGGAACAGACGAAAGGAACAAACAGACAGCAATCCAGCTGCTTCTGAAATCCCCTTGGGCATAAGGATAAAACTAAGGTATGCCCCCATGCAGAAAGGCTATGCACGCTCCCAGAAAGGGCAGGCGAGGTAAGAGCTGAGTGCTCAGAGAAAGCACTGGAGCAGAAGCGCACTGGACAAGTGCCCGAACCCAGCCACGAGGCACAGGCTTGACAGTGAGTCCATCGGCTAGCACACCAGATCTGCTGGGGGAGCCCACCGCAGCCAGAAGCTGCGAGGTGACGCGGCAAGCCCAGACTTTGCACCTACCGCACCGAGGACAACCTCCTCCGCCTTGCTCCCAGCTCATGCCGGCACACAAAGTCCAGCGTTGCCTGCTCCCACACGCACCTTGAGGCACAGTGCACACCCAACGCGTGAGTGTCCAAATTAGCAAGAGTTAAAACTATAATCCACCATCCGTGCTCTCTGTCAGCGGTAGCAATAGCTCTGGCAGACCAAGGCTACACATGCATTTCTACCGCATGCGCCGTATAACCCTACTGCTTCCACACAAGGACAAGAGGAAGATTCCCAACATACTCAGGAACTGTTTCATTCCTTTGCCCTGCTGCCTCAGCAAGCCAGCGCAGAGTGAGACCTTAGCGCGTACACTATCAGCTTGGTGGCTGATGATTTAATGAAGTAAACCATGCAAGAAGAGGAGGAGGGCTGTTTACTCCAATCGCTTACTCTCCCCTCCCTCCTGGAAAAAATAGATCAAGCAGCAGGAAAACCTTTGCCCTGAGAACTAAGAAAGCAACAGGTTCTCTACATTCCTGCTTCTATCCCAGAAAAAAAAAAAACAACAGCTCTGCTTTGCTCTGTACCTATTTCTGGAGGCCATGAAATGCCATACTAAAACCGAGTAAAAGCCCAGAGCCTCACTGAAGCCCAAGGCCACTGATGCATCAGGCATCCCCTTGGTGTTAAATGGCGAAGCTTCATTATCTCTGGTTGTTTCTGGTGAGAGGAAAGGGCAAGGGTATAACCAAAACCTTTTCCAAGTTTCTGCTTAAAGTAGATCTCCACTGACTGGATTTCATAGAATCATAGAATCAGTTAGGCTGGAAAAGACCTCCAAGATGACCCAGTCTTTAACCTAGCACTGCCAAGTCCACCATTAAACCAAGTCACTAAGCTCTGAATCCAAATGTTTTCTGAAGACCTCCAGGGATGGTGACTCAACCACTTCGCTGGGCAGCCTGTTCCAATACGTCACAACCCTTTCTGTGAAGAAATTTTTCCTAATGCCCAACCTAAACCTCCCCTGGCGTAACTTGAGGCCATTTCCTCTTATCAGTTGGTGCCTGGGAGAAGAAATCGATCCCCATCTCGCTACAGCCTCCTTTAAGGTGACTGTATACAGTGATAAGGTCTCCCCTAAGCCTCCTTTTCTCCAGGCTAAACAACCCCAGCTCCCTCAGCCGCTCCTCATAAGATTTCTACCAACCAAGACTATAGTCACTTGATGAAAGAGAACTTTTAGCTACAGGCATAACATAAGGCACACAAAATTCAAACAGACTGTTGCCCATAAAGGGAAACAGGCAAGTGGAGTACTATTCTAGTATCACAGGCTAGTGACACGACGTTTTGCCACCTTGCCTGAGTCAGCTCTAGTGTTGGGCCGTCAAAGAGTTTATGTGACAGGAGGACAGCAACTTCTGTTACAGAAACAGTACCAGCAAGGTTCCCGTACAGCGCTCAGCCTACAACCTCACTGCTGCTGCTTTTCTTCAAACCTAGAGCTGTGAGAGGCACAGGCAGTACGGGATGTTTGCTTCTCAGACGGGAATGCTGATGGTTCTACATTGTTCTCTTTGCTTCCTGGGCTAACTGCTCCTACAGGCCATACATTCAGATCAGTCCCCATTTGCTAAGAGTGTTACAGGTCTCTCACCTTTCACAAATCCCAGCAAGAAAATTAAGCGTTAATGTTGCTGGCTGTACTGTTCAAGAGAATCAAAAGCCTTAACACGGCACTGGCACACACACACAAGTTAAGCATGGTTCTGGTTTTGAGTAGGTTGCTCATCCCATCACAAACACATGAAGAAGTACGTACCAGCCACTCCAGCTAAACACATCCTTGCACTCTCTTCCAAGGACAGCTATGATCTGCTACGCAGTCGTATCGATGGTTAATGTAATCGCCTAACAGCAATCAGAAGCTGCTGACACACAACACAGAACTGAGGTGTAAACCTTGCCTCTGAGTGTTCTGGGACTAATTCAGCTCTCTGGACCGCCCTGCATTAGTGATAAGAAATGAGACAGTAAGTTGTTTTCCGGTTCCCCAGCAGACGACTCTGGTGCTGTTCAGATAAGGACGTTCAAGAGTTGACAGATTTATTCTTTGTGCCCCACTTCTGAAGTACCAGAAATTTAAGAGTGAAGAAAGGATGATCAGGTCTTGTATTAACTTCACACTCAGAATGGCATTAACTAGCCAAACAGTGGGGAGGGAGTGTTTGTTTTTGATTGCTTAGTTGGGTGTTTTGGTTTGTCTGTTTTTAAAACAAAGCCCTTACAGTTGCAGAGGCCCTACTTGACAGCACAGTCCCTACAGTGGAGAGCTGAAGGACAGGCACTGCCATGGTCTTGGCATGCAGTGACCAAAGAAGGCTGGTCACATTGCCAGTGGCAGCAGCCACAGGTGGCGGGGAGAGGCAGCTCCAGGGCTGGACACGAGGCCTCTGCACCCCTGGGCGCCGGGGCGAAGCAGCAGATCGGAGGTCAAAGGAGTGCAAGGTACCCCTGCATGCAAACTGGCTGCAAGGACTAACTAGTTCACAGAACCACAGCCTGACTTAAGCAAGGTCAAGCACCTGTGGTATCACAACCTTCAAGAATACACATAGCTGGCACTTTAAAATACCGGAAATGCTGGAAAGGTCTTGTTGGACTACCTCGAATTGCTGTAGTGACTCAAAAAAAAAAAAAAAAAAAGAGAAAGTTTAGGCCTCGATCCTGGATGTATGATCATTGAAGTAACTTTGCCCAAAGAGTTTGTTTCCATTGTCACAAAGACTATTTGTATTAAGGTTAATTACAAACTTACATACAAAAGGTGAAAGCTGTACTCTTATCAAAAACTAAGTCACATAAACTCTTAATTGCTTCAGAAAAAAAAAAACCACACACCTATTTCAGAGTTAATAATTAAAAGCCATTTGGACTTGGTGTATTAAAGAAAGCTTTCCACGTTCTACTAACATAGAAATTCAATGTGTTCAAAACCAGGAAGCTGAAGTCATGCTTCTAAATATAATGTTCTGCCTGTTTGAGCAGCACTGTCAGTAACTGCAAATCTACCGACAACTTCAGACCCACAGTACATCAACGGTTAAAACACTTCACGTTTCCTGACTAGGAGCTCCTTCTCCTAGACAACGACGCCTTTTGCAAATTTAGCAAAAACGTGTTGGCTTATCTCTTCTACATCTGAGCAGCTGTCATACTGTTCACATAGCAAATGCAGGAGGAAGAGCCACTCCTGTCCTGTGAAATTGTTTTTATGATTTTTTATGAGATTTATGAGATTGTTAAGTGTGAAGCTTTACAGCATCAGAATTTCTGACTGCACTTCTTAAGATTTATTAGCAAACTTAAGTATAAAATAGTATTTCCCAATGTTTTTTAAGGTAAGAATGACTATAAACAAGTTTTAAAATGTCTTGAATTTAAAAAATGACATTTATTACGTTTGCTAGTTTTGCTTTATTGGCATACAAACTGCAACCTGTAGATCCATTAGCACTGAAATGCTCCCGTTTTCACCCAGACTGCAGCTGGACCCACAATTCCTCCGTGGAGCGGTTACTCACACACCTTACCCTTTCCTCACTCATCAGATGCGATGCAGACGCAAACCACTCCTGCTCTCACGCTCTCCAGAAGACTTCCACGGCGGAGCCTAGGATGCCTCGCAGCACGTTAAGGGGGGGGCATGAGAATGCCATGGGCGAGCAGGGGG
>VXAL01018987.1:0-32645 GCA_013399475.1 Chauna torquata
AAAGGAAAGGAAAGGAAAGGGTGTAGCCCATGGATTAAAAGGGGTGGGGAGTATGGGATCCCAGGAGGAAAAATCCATTTGCAGTGATAACCCAGAGACATCAGGAAGGACCCCATCACACCCTGCTGTTCAGCGTGTAAGTCTTCTGGCCTATGTAAGATGCCCACCCCAGGGCTCCCAGCCCCAGGGGGATATCCTTGTGCTCAATAAACTCATGAAGATTTTTCTTCCATGAAGATGTCAAATTAAGTTTTGAACCTGTAAACTTTTGGCATCCTCAAGATCTTGTGGGGCCCTCCACAGCCCGCCCAGCTTTGTCTGAAGACTCACTTCATCCTGAGTCTGCCTCTTGATGTCTTCATTTAAATGTTCAAATTTTTCTACTGAAATAGGTGATGAATAACGGCTTCCTCCCCAGTTCAGCCTTCTGCGGGCTGTTATAGCACAGCACAGCACAGCGTAGTTCAGTTGGAAAGGACCTTCAAAGATCAAGTCCAGCTGCCTGACCACCTCAGGGCTAAACAAAATTTAAAGCAAGTTACGCCCCTTTCTGAACTGAAGAGACCTAATTTAATTTACCGTTCCTCCTATAAAAGCTGTTGCAGAGCTTTTGGCCCCTTTTCTGGCCTACTCGATCCTTTTTGATCTATTAGATCAAACATTTTGCAACCATTTTGTCTGGGTTAAAAGCACACAGCTTCATTTGAAGAAGTGCAGCTGTTTTCTGCCTTTCAGCAATTCTCTGTACAAAAACACCATCTCGGTGTGAGCACCGCAGGCACCTCTCACCCAGGGCTCTGGTGAGTCGGACGCAGACCCCTGAGTGCAGCCTCGGGATGTCCTTGGGACCTCCCGCACTGAGAGGGAAAAACCGAGGAGCACTGAACCTCCTGCCACGCGGACGATGCTCCGAGGTCTACCTCTGCGATATTTAAGCAAGTCCGGCAGCAGAAAGGCCCCAACGCTCCCAGGGGAACCGTGGCACCTCCTGGTTCGCAGACCCAGCCCCTGCAGCGCCCACCTCCCCAGCACCTGCCCTCCACGCGCTGCTTGGGGAGGGCCGTCAGACGGACGGACGACCCCGACAAACGGAGCCCATCATTTTCCCGTGATACTGTTCCTACGGCGGTTCTGCAGCACATCATTTTGTGCAGATGAGACGGCGAGCACCCTGGTTTCCGCAAGTCCCGCAGGAGGCAGCTTCTTACAAAAGACATGAATTCTGCAGAGATCTGAAGTGCTGGAGGAGCCGGAGCACAAAGGACAAAACAAAGCTCTATTTTTATCCCGGCGAGCGCAGCGCTGCATTAGAAGCCCTTGCTATTAGTCTCTTTGTCTCCCCATCAGGTAAGGGGAGCCGGCTCCCGCCTGCTCTCCGCGGATCGGTTTTCTGCCGGGGATGTTATCTGTGTGCCCACCCTGGCATCGCCCGGCGGGCAGGTTTGTAACGTGGCTGCCAGCCCTTGGCCAGATCCGGTTACTGCTTCTCACCCCAGGGAGGAAAATGGTGACATACGCCCAGCGGGGAGGAAAACAAACCTCCTCGGAGCAAAAGGCATTAGTCTTTGTGCAGCCTTCCTCATCCTTAAGGGTCTTGTTCTAGGCATGGGAGAATGTGTGGCCCAGAAGAAGCTGGTCCAGGCTGTCCCAGAAGGTCAGGACCGGGAGCAGCAGCAGGGACAGGAGCTCCTGTGTCAGGGATGATGCTCCATGGCTGCTGGACCACATGGACGTCCTCTCTGATGTCTCACCAGCACGGTGTGCTGCCCTGGCTGCTGCCTCCGCTTGCTTCTTGCTTCTCTCTGCCTCTCCCACACGAATGGTCCCTCCACCCCAGATCACTCATACATGTCTCACGGTGTCTTCTGCTCAGATACACTCCGGTCCACATCTGGGACCCCACATCACACACCCTTCTCCTGCACATGCCCCCTCCCAGGGCCCTTCACGGTGGCATCGCATGCTATGAATTTTCACCCATCTTGGAGGTATTTTTCAGGTCTCCCCAGGGGACCAGAGGGGAGAGGACAGAGATGAAATGGTTCCTGCAGGATCTTGGTATTTCCACCCAGGTCGTCTCACCATGCAACAGCTGTTTGGCTTCATCACCTGCTTTCCATGACGGGATACATGGCATTAGATGAAGCATCTCATGTCTTCAGGACGGGTGTGTAATACCCATGATTATTGGGCCTCCTCTTGGGTGCAGGATTTTTAGTCTGCGCCTGCACTAGTAACTTAACCGCCGTCAGGATGCAGCACTGCCCTTCATCCACCTGCACTGGGGCAGGGTGTCCTCAGGGTGGTTTGGATGGATCTTGGCTGGAAGGGAGAATTTCCAGCCTAGCCACGGTCTGCCCAGCCGTGGTCTTGGGGCAGGGACTGGAAATTTGTAGTTCTGTGGCAGAGCTGCACTGCCTGTGGTGTCTGTGGAGATGCACAAACACGTTTTTATACCTTGGCACAAGGCACCCTGCTTCCACTCAGCCTTCTTGGTCCCTCATAAGGTGACATTGGGCAAGGTTAACCGAAGAAGAGAAGAGGGTGGTTTGGAGACAGAGAATAAGCATCCAGGGGAAACGTCCTTAGGCCACCATAGAAGTCAGTAGGTTCTTTACACCTTTCTACTGAAGTAACTTCTGCCAGACATGGCTGGAGGGTGGTTTGCCCCATTTAAGGTGTCCTCACGAACTGTCTCCCTACCTCCACGCACGGCCCCGTCTTCAGGCCCTCAGACGTGCATTGCCCTGGGGAGCGGCTCCCAAGGACAGGCGCCGTCCTGCCAGGCGCAAGCACACAGCCCCTCCGTGGAGCCAGCAGCAACCAGCCGCTGTCAGGAGACCAGGGCCAGGAAAGGATTATCTTACCGGCTAATTAGCTGCATGGCGGTGGCCACCGGGGCAGCAGACAAAAGCGAGGCAATAAGCCACACAGCCACGACTCGGCACCGGCCCCCTCGGCTGTTCACGGCGGACCTGCATCGGGTGTCACGCCTTTATCTGGGGCTTGGATAAACAGCGCTGATCAGCTGCGTGTGAATTATTCACCACGGCTCGCCTTTCCAAACCCTGGTGCCAGGGCTCTGCTTCTCCCCACTCCTCTCCCTCCTCTCCAAGATTTACGTCTGTCTGTCCTCCTCCTCCAAGTCATTTCTGTGAAAGAAGGATGGGCTGTAGCTATGGCACTGCCCTGTGACCTTGGGGTTTAACTATTTTTGTACCAAGGATTTCCTGCTTTCCCTTGAGTGAGGTGCCCAGCACCAGCTTCCAGGGGTGGGACGGGGTCGGGTGCGCTGGCTGGGGGTCCCCCAGGCCAGGCTGTGTCCGTGTCCCGGTGTGGGTGGCTGTGGGCAGTGCCCACGGCCAGGTCTTGGCACTGATGTACCGCTGTGGGCATTTCTCGGCCAGCAGGAGAAATGCCGTGAGTCTGAACATAAATCTCTGGCTAATCCCTTTATATTTATGACTTGGAGCAGTCTTCTGCAGGTTGATTCCTGCCCCTGATGCTCAGATCTGAAACATATTCCTTCCTCCACCATCAGGCAGACTGTAGGGTTGGACTGAGGCTCTGCTGCCATTGCCTCCTTTGGGCTCCTGGTTGCCTTCTGCCTCAGGGAACTTCAGCCTTTCCAGCCCATCCTTCAGCCACAGCCAGTTCCCAGCTCCTTGTGCCCAAAGCACGTGGTGCCAGGGCAGGGTGCGCTGTGCTGCTCCTGGCTCTCCCAGAGCTCTTGCCGGTCACTGGGGGTTCGGCTCCGTCACCCACTCGTCAGTACTTCTTGCCACATAGATGTCCTGGCATCTGAGACAAGCACAGGGCTGGCAGGTACCACCTTGGATCTCCAGGTGACACAGGTCCTTCTGGAGGCTGGATACCCAAAGGGCACTGGAGACCTGCGTGGGCACCTGAGCCCTAACTCCCGTAGACACCTGTACTGTGGAGAGAGGAGATGAAGCCCTTTTTGGGATTCTGCTTCCCACCACTTTCAAGGGAAAGCAAACTTGGGCCATCGACCCCATTTGCACAAGTCCACAATAATATTTCACCACGCTCATTAGCTGCTGGCTCGGACACGTATTGGTTTGGCGGTGTTCTGAAGAGTGAATTCACCTCCGAAATGTGAGTTACTTGGTCAACAGCAAGCTATTTTCTCAAACCTCATTTTATCTTCATGATGTCTTGGTGGGAGCCTTGACGCCCATCACTGCTGCTCCTGCAAAGTCCCAGGGGAGATGTCAGCTGGCTTTGTAGATTCCCTGACCCCAGCATGGTGAGTTGTGCAGGATGCAACAACTTTGCTGACGATTAGTTTTAGGATACGTTGGCTTCTGGGCTGCGATACAGCCTGCTTGTGCCTCTGTATCATCGCCACCCACATTATTCAGCATGGTGAAATTTTAATGGAAAACAGCTGCAAAAGGGACCCTGTCACCCTCCAATGTAGGGCCACCGGGGTGCTGCGGGGCCTGGAGCCCCCCTGCTGTGAGGAGAGGCTGAGAGAGCTGGGGCTGCTCAGCCTGGAGAAGAGGAGGCTCCGGGGGAGCTCGCCCGTGCCCATCGGTGCCTGCAGGGAGGTGCGGGGAGGACGGGGCCGGGCTCTGCTCAGCGGTGCCCGGGGCCGGGACCGGAGGCCCTGGGCACAAAGCGCAGCCCAGAGGCCCCCTCTGAGCACCGGGCAGCGCTTCTGTGCCGGGCGGGTGCCGGAGCCCTGGCACGGGCTGCCCAGAGAGGTGCTGGGGGCTCCTCCTTGGGGATCTCCAGCAGCCGCCTGGCCGTGGTGCTGGGCACCCTGCTCGGGGTGGCCCTGCTGGGGCAGGGCTGGGACCAGAGGGACCCAACGACGCTGGCTCCTTTGGAAGTGATGTCCTTTGGGCTTTTGCTGAAGGGGATCCCTGCTCCTCCTCTGGGCTGGGCTGCAGGGACGAGTTCCTCGGGGGCCCCATGCGACCGGCCGGGCGGCAGGGAGAGCGCACCGTGCTGGGTCTCCCTTCGCTGCTGAGGGACAGACTGAACGCGCACTGCTACAGGGATGTTTCTGGGATCATTTTACTGCTGTCTGTAAATGCCAGTGCAAGGAAACTGCTTCGAACCTGAAGTGCTTTTTAATTTAGCAGAGAGAGATGGAACAGGTAATTAAACTCTGGAAAGCTTCAGCAGGGAGCTGGGGATGCTCCACCGCAGTGCATGTCTGAGATTAGCCCCGTGCCAGCGCCTGAGCCTCTTCGTGCCCGTGCAGCTGGTGGCAGGATGCTCCCAGCATCCCACCCAGGGTCCATAGCAGGGCGAGAGCATCCTCCAACTGGCGTCTGGCCCCTCTGCTTTTGAAGCTCTGCTTTTGAAGGCAAATGCACCCCAGAAACAGGAGCAGCAGCTGCTGTTCCAGCCCATAATGATGTAAAGCAGGCAAACATGCTGGATAAATATTTCTGTGCGTTGTTCCAGGCCAGGGGTAGTTTGTGGGTAATCACCATAACAAACTGGCAGCCCCTGATCCACTGGTAGCATTTTTTAATGACGTTGGAACAACAGAGAAATCCCGGCACGGCAAAGTGTTCATAAGGGGTGAATGGAGAGAGCCCGGCTAACCTGGCAGCCATCCTAGGAAAATCATAGAAAAGCCTGTACAGGATTCAATGAACAAGCAATTAAAAACTGGAGTGTAATTAATGACATTCAAGGTAGGTTTATGAGGAGATAGAGCCTGTCAAAACAAGCTTGGTTTGCTTCTTTGGAGTCAGCTTGTTTGGTAACTGCGTGAAAGGAATAGGTTCTTACAAAATGTTTGGTTTAACTGCGCCTGCTATCAAAGCTACACACTAACAAGTGCAGATTAATGGAGAAATTCTAAAAATAGGACATCAGTTGAGAGTCATCGTTGAATGGCAATGCTATGGTGCAATTTTGCTATTAAACCCATGACTACTACATCAGTGACTGGCATGTAAAAATAACTTACAGGAAAATTTTCAAATAATGCAAAGAGTGAATGTGCAGTCAAGCACGAGGGAGTGGAGGCAGCCACGCAGAATAGCAAGGACCTTGGAACGTGCCTGAGACAACCCAAATGGGCACTCCTGGGCCAAAAACACTTCCAAGAATCAGCACCCGCACCTCAGGCTGGCAGAATGTGGGGTGGACTTCTGAGAATGTAGCAGCTCTGAAAAGCTGGCGCACCCGCAGCCCTGCAGGAGCTTGCACCATGGAGCATAAACGAGCAATTAATCCATAGCTGCATGAACAGAGGTGGGATGGGGGTAAGGGAGGTGTGCTTCATGCTCCATCTGCAGAGCTGGGGAGAGGCAGGGCAGAAGCAGACATGTCCAGCCTGCGCCTGCACTTTAGAGGGGAGGCATTGAAAACTGACCACTGGTAGGATAACGAGCTGCAGAGATGATTGGAGATGGTAAAAACAAGAGCAATCTTCTCAAAAGCAAGGCTAAGGGATGCTTTGACTACAAAGGTGCAAGAGCTTTCAAGGGCAGAAAATGCCTGCCAAGCAGGGGGCAGAGATGCTCCTGGTTCCATGGGCTGTAGACACCACGATGGGAGCCCAGCTGCCTCAGCTCCGACCGCTGGGTCCCCGGGCCAAGGGCTGCAGTGTGGGGGTTTCTCTGTACCAAGGGGGGACTGGACTGATGGAAGGAGCCAGTTCTCACGGGGCATTGGGTCCCGATTCCTGCTCACTGCAGAACAGGGATGGATAAAGGTGATGGTGCTGCTCAGTTCGTCTTGAAGATGGGATCACAGTGAGCAAGCATCGCTTGAGCTAGCGGAGATCTCAGTGGAAGATCGTGATGCAGGCTTCACCCCGCGCACTGCAAGCCCATCCAGCACCCTGGGACACGGCCGCAGCCTGCTCGCTCCAGCACCACTAACTGCTACTCGAAGGTAAGGCTGATCAGGTGCGTGCAGCCCAGGCCCTCCTGGGTCAAAGGCAAACTGAGGAAAATACCCAAAGTGATGGGAATGATAAAACTGAAGGCCATCCTAGGAGTGGAAGTGGCTCTCGGCTGGCTGATGCAGCCAACCTGCTTTTACATGCAGCTCATCAAAGGAAAAAAAATCACTTTAAGTAATATGGCTGCGCTAGGGGGATGTTCATTTTGTGTTGGGTATTTGGAAATTTCTAAGAGAATTTGGTCCCCTTGGAGGTGGAAGGAATTACCCGAGTGATTGCTTGCTCAGTCTGTAATCAGTGCAGCCTGCCGGCATGCCCTGGCTTTTCCACTTCCCAGCTCCCATGGAGGAACAGCAACAGTTCTTCATTTGCAGACGCAGATAATCCACTTTCTGCCTTTTAGTGCGTCTTTCAAGTGGGATTCTTTTCAGGTTTTGAGAGAGAGAGAGAGAGAGGATTGCTGCTTTGTGTGCACAGCATGCAGAACTGCTGTCCAGGAGGTAAATGAGGTATGCCCTGAAGTGCGGTCTGCCACGGCAAAAACATCTGATTCAGTTGGCATGTCTTCATTCACTTCTTCTGGATGATGAAGATATGAAGCCTCAAGCCACCACGGATGGTGGGATGCTCCGTCGCTTCACATCATATGTCTCTAGGCTGGAGTAAGCCTGCCTTGGCAGCAAATGCTTTGCACTGTGTGGCAACGGCAGCATCTAGGGAAAGAAGTCTGCTTGCTCACACCGGGGGAGTAGAACGTCGAGGAAGGCACTGAAGGAGCATCTACCCAAAGAGAAACCACAGCTGGCATGGATGCAACATGAAAAGCAGGTTCCAGAGGCTGGAGCTGACACCAGTCCCCGACAGCTAGCTGGGGAAGGAGGTGGATCTCCAGGTCTGCATCTGTCCACCTCGGGTTCCCATCACCCGCCTGCTGCTCACAGCCTCTGAGGAGGCCCCTTCTCACGCGGCCCCTTGGACAGTTCAGGGCTGCAGAGGTGCGTTCACATCTCCTACTGCACGCGCCCTGGGTAGGCATCGCTCATGAGCTTGGAGACCTCTACAGCTCCGCTATCCCAATGAAGGTACCTGTAGGAGGTGGTCTGAACACGACTCAGAGTGACTCGCACCAAGCACGGGTCCTGTGGCACAGCTGGCATCTCCCCGCAAGCCCTGGACCACTCCTCTGCCTGCGTCTGCCATACGTTCCCCACCCAACCCAGCTGTCCGCGCTGGGACCCTCTGGGGGCTCCTTGCCCTCCTCCTCCAAGAGAGCAGGTGAATGAAACAAGGTTTTCAACTCTCCTTCTGCTACTCAGGCTCCTACTTAAAAGCAAGACAAGGCAGGTAACTTTTTCTCAGAGGTTTTTTTTTTCCTTAACTGTGTATATTTAGCACGCCTGCCCTGCACACTATCTGTCTGTCTCCTCATTTTTTTGGCTCTCAAGCAAGCTTTTGCATGAACACGTGTGCATGTGGGAGATGTTCTGGAGACCTTGCTGAGCCCCAGCCAGGGAACACACATTGTTTTCAGAGCAAAAATGTTTCCCTCAATTATTTACGACAACAAACCATTACAGCAGTGCATGTTCCTCCTGAGATCCAGAACCAACAGTTAGTGCAACGTCCAACCACAAGCAAGAGCCCTTCCTTGGCTGCAGAAGGGTTTAATAAAGAAAAGAGACCATTGCGGAAGGGCTGGGAGCAGCAGCAAGCTCCAGGACGCACCACCGCTGGGTGGCACCTCGCAGTGAGGTGGGCTCAGGTGCTGAGCCTGCCGCACACACACGAGATGGATTCTCAGTGACTGCCCCTACTCATGGGAACCAGCACAGCACCTGCAGGTCACCCAGGTCCCCTCCCTCCGCACAGCAATTCTCAAACCTTCTTCCCCTTCCCATTCCTAGGCTCCCCACAAAGTCCTGGCTTCTATTTCGGAAGCCACCGCTCGTGGGAGAGGAAAGGCTATGGGCTGAACGGTGGCCCCACGGCAGGAGAGGTGGAGATCCCCTGCAGAACAACCTCTCCTCGGCTGCCCACCAACTGCCTGCTAATGCAGTCTGCAACCGTTGAAAAAAAAGATCTTTTTTGTCTTTTCCTCCCCTTAATGTCAGTGTAAATGTTCTGTAGGACAACTCACATACGTCACTCATGCTTTTGTGAAATGCTCCCATATTTTTGCAGTGACAGTATGGAAAATGTATGAAAAACACTAAGGCTGACAGAAGGGACAGACCAGCTTTTCCTCTCTTGAGTTCATTATTAATGTGTGGGCAAAACTGTGACTGGAAGAAACCTTAAAAATCCTTCACAACATTGCATTTAATGCCTAAGTCCTGGCAACCGCCATTTCCACGTGAGAACAAATTACAATACAAGAAGAAGATAAATAAACAAGTGCAGAATTTGCAAAGCTGGAGAACTACTTTTAGGTATCAAGTTCCACCTTGTTACCTGGCTAAAAGATTCCATTTTCTCTTAAACTCATGCAAGGTGCATTGAACCAAATGGCAGCAGCTGGCGAAAACCACGGTGTGGACGTGGCAGTGGCCACGATCAAATTGCTGGGCGTTAGCAGCTGCACTCACGAGCTGCGTTACTTGACAAAACACTGGGTCTGGGCTTCCTTGCCCAACCCAGGAGACATCACCAATGTCTTCCTCACCCTCTGGTCCCCAAAACAAGCAGAGATGTGGCTCCAGCTCAAGCAAAGGCAAGCCCAGGGATGGTGGGAGGGAAGGGCAGACGCGCTCTCACCTGTTGGTGAAGACTTTGCTGTAGTTGAAGACCTGGATCTCCAGGATCTCATTGCCATCGATATTGCTTGCAACCGGCCAGCGGAAGGTCTGTGGAGGAAGGATGGGAGGGAGATGTCAGGCTGGTTTCAGGGACCTGCTGCAGAGGTGATGAGGATGGAGCTGAGAGGACCATGGGAAAACGCTAACCACCCCTCCTCCCCAGCAAAAGGCAGGGCTACCTTACAGGAGCCTCGCTAAGCAGGTGTCTTGGTGTAAATGTACACATATGCATATAAATGTATATATATATATATTATCAATTTCTTTGTCTCTTTTTTTTTTTTTTTCCCTCCCCAAGCCAAGAAATCACTCTTCCAGTCCAAACCACCCAAGCTTCCTTCACTTTTCCAAGTCTCGGATCCCTTGCAGCCTGGCGCAGCCGAGCAAACCCCAGACCAAGCCGCTTTCGGTGCCTCGGGGACAGCAGCTCTGGTGCATGGGGCCGGGTGTCCCGGGTGCCGAGGCAGCTGGACCGAGCCCTGCATCGGCTGCAGGAGCGGCAGGACTGCGCTCAGAGCCTGGAAAGGAAAGTGCTTGTCAAGCAACTTCACAGGAAGACATTTGTGACTCTTCAGAAATATGCCAACGCTCATTTCTGAAGCTAATTTTCTCCCCTTTATGTTTCCTGCAGTGAGTCAAGGAAGCAAATAAAAAAAAAATCCTGAAATAGAAAACTAGAAACGGGCTCATGACAGTGACATCACTTTGCTTGCCACAGGGCCGGGGAGCAAGGCCCCGTGCCCAGGACCCGTGCCAGGGCTCCGGCACCCGCCCGGCACAGAAGCGCTGCCCGGTGCTCAGAGGGGGCCTCTGGGCTGCGCTTTGGGCCCAGGGCCTCCGGTCCCGGCCCCGGGCACCGCTGCGCAGAGCCCGGCCCCGTCCTCCCCGCCCCTCCCTGCGGGCACCGGTGGGCACGGGCGAGCTCCCCCGGAGCCTCCTCTTCCCCAGGCTGAGCAGCCCCAGCTCTCTCAGCCTCTCCTCACAGCAGGGGGGCTCCAGGCCCCGCAGCACCTGGGGGCCCCGTGCTGGGCTCTCCCCGCTGTGCCCGGCTCTCTCTGTCCAGCTCCCAGGATAAGACAAGCCAAAACCTTTCTGCCGTCTCCCAGAAGAATAAACCACGCTCCAGACACAGGCTCTTTCCCACTCACGCGCACCTGACTCAGAGCAGGGCTTTAAAAAAGCCTGGAGGCACCTCAAGAAACCCCGGCAGGGCTCAGTTCCGGCTCCCAGCCAGGCCCTGGAGGTTGGCACTTCTGGGGGAAAAGCGTCCCAGGTCTGCAGCCCAGCGTGGGCAGGGAGCAGGCTGTGGAGGGGCTGCCCTGGACGCTGGGGCTGCAGGGTCAGGGGAGGCTTGGCTGGGAGAAGGTGGTGCTGGTGCCTTTCTGAGGGCCACTGACCACCGAGGCCATCAGGCTTTTGGATAAAGTGCCCCAGAAAGTCTTCCTCGGAAATGTCGTTGTCCGCAGACCAAGTTTTGGGGAGGAACTGGAAGGAGTGAGCCTCCCTGCCCCTGTCACGAACACACGCGGGGGAGTCCCTGCTCCCCGCTCCTGGCTGCGGGGCTGGGGACCCGGCTGTCCCTCGCCCTCTGGGCACGCACGGCACGGGTGAATCCTGCTCTACAAGCAGGCCCCACCGCTCAGGTGTGGCTGCCAAGGCAAGGCACAGAAATTACGAAGGGTTGGCACCCCCCTCGGTTAGAGGTTTGTCAGGCCGCAGAAGAACAAATAAAGTCACTCGGAAAGCGCAGTGGCCTAGAAAGGCTCCCAGCACCCCCACGGAGCCTTGCTGAGAGCTTTCCACGCCACGAGGCTTGTTCGGGGACGTTAACGCCGCAGCCAGCGAGCGAATGCCAAAGCCACGCACCGGGGAGAGCAGCAAACCACAGGGACGAGCTCCAAGCTGCGGTGCTCCACGGCTCGTTCTCCTGTTCCCCAGCATTACCCGTGGCCTGACGCACACCCACGGCTCTGTGCTGTCGGTGCCGGAAGAGGTCTCCGGCCCTGGGAGGAGAAGCAGCCGTGCTTCCAGCTCTTCAGCTCCACAGGCTGTTCCCAGAGGGACCCACCTGTCCACAGCCACGCACGCAATCTGCTGAAGCTCTTGGCGCTTTGCCTGAAGTCCTGGGGGATGCAAAGCACTGGCACTTCCAGCGCATCCCCCCTTCGCGGGGGTCACAGCCTTTCTGCTGTTTCGGGACGGCCTGTCCCGCCAACGCCACGTCGCTCAGGTTAAAGGAGAGCACCCTGCTCTGGAAGCTGTCCACAATCCCCCCAAAACCACCAGCAGGATGAGGAACATCGCCCAGGTCCCCAGGCTACGAACAAAGTCCTGCACGTCTTCCCTAGCGCAGGGACGACCCACGCTCTGCCCGGCCACCCTCCGTCTCCTCCTTGGTTTTATCCCAGTGCGTGGAAAACTGCTCCGGATGGTTTGGGGTACCCAGCCCCGCTCCCCCTTTGTCTCATGGATGCACTGTCCCATGCCCTAGGGCATCCAGCAGCAAACTCTGGCCATCGCTCCCCCAAGGATGCTGTGCTCTAAGTCTAAGGCAGATCTTTTTTTATTATTTTTAAAGCCTGGAAAGGATTATTAGGGTTATTCAGCTTGATCTCTTACACATCCCAGGCCATGGATTTTTGTTTTTTACTCAGGGGCTCCTAAATCAAACAGAGATGCCCTGTACCTCAGTCACAACATATTTTTAACAGGGAAAAAAAAAAGACATCCCGGAATTCAAGCAACAATTAATTTCACTCTCAGGTAAGTTGTCTCTACAGCTGATTACCTTCAGTGGTAACCATTTGCGCCATATTTCTGCCTTGAATCTGCGGGCGTCAGCTCCCTGGCCCTCCTTCTGCCTTCGCCCACCAAGCCGAGGTGCTACCAGAGCTCTGCCGTGGGTTTTCAGATGCCGTGCCTTGCTGCAGCGAGGCACCGAGGCCGCAGCCTGCCCAGGCACCTCTGCAGCAGGAGAGGCCGAGCAACGGCACCAACCCAGGCCACGAAGCTCAGGAAGGAAGCGGAGACGGGCACCCTGCTGAAAGCGCCCGGCGCTGGCTCTGCGAGGGCGTGCGGAATCTCGCTGCAGACGCACGCTGCCCGCGCCGGAGCGGAGTGCGGCGTGGCGGCTCACGCGGGCTGGGCAGCGAGCACAAGCAGCACGCCCGCGACTCGGTAACTCCAAGCAATTCAGCGGTAGGCAAGGCTGCTGCTAAAATGAGTCTTGTGTCGATGCAAAAGCTTGCGGTGACCACTCTGCTTCAGCACACAGTTAGCTAGAAGGCTGAAAGACACAGACTTTGCATTTATCCAATGCAAACAAGCAGCCTGGTGGCCCGCAGTGTCTGAGAAGCACAGGGAATGAGGCTGGGTGGCCTCTGAGAGCACCTCTCGTCTGTCCCTTGTCCCCTGGCAGCAGCAGCAGCTCTACTGAAAGCTTCGGGCCATTTTTTCAGAGAGACAAACATCCGAGCGTTTTGGGAAACACCCCTGCTATGCCACTGCGGATGCAAGCTATGAAAGCAAACCGACAATAAACTACAGCGTCACACCTAAGCGAGGGACACATCCCAGGAGGTGCTGGCGGGGCAGGGACGCTGGGTTGTCCCACGTGTGCCACCTGTGTGGTTCTGCATCTCCTCCCAGCCAGGCACCCGCACGCGGCACCGCGCTGGGTGTCCGACCCACGCGGCTTCCACTCCCTCCTGGGACCCACGGTTTGAGACCCCTGGGGCATCCCTCCAAACACCCTGATGAAGGACAAAGTGAGGCCTGGTGACCAGACTGGATGTAAGGCTGGAGGGAGCCACAGAAAGAGGAGAACAAGATCCCGAGACACCAGAGTGTGATGAGCGTGGGGCTGCATTGCGGGGGGCTGGCAGGATGAGCCCCTGCTGGCCCTTCCTGCCTGCTCCGTGCCCACACGGGTGCCTTAGGGCACTTAGCCCCGCGCGCATCCCCAAAGCAGGGCCAGTTTCAGGCCCCTGAGGGCTACGGCGATCCAGAAGCACCTGCACGCCCCAGGCAGGCAGAGAGGAGAGCCAGAAAGCTGGAGGCAGTGGCGGCACCAGCAAGAGGGAGCCTGGAAAGGATGCAAACCCTCCTGCTCCAGGACGCGGCCATGCCAGTGCCTCAGCCAGCCTGGGGGCTGGCGTTCAGAGAGTCACTGCAGCCCCTCCAGCCTCGTGCAGCCTCTCTAGCCCAGCCGACAGCAGCTCTCAGCGTGGAGCTCAGCACCATCCTGTGGGACACTGCTCCTGCCCCCTCCCCACCAGCCCCAGCAGCAGGCCCCAGCAGCACGGACCCACGAGCACATCTACCACCATCACCCATCACCGCGGCGCTTCCCCGAGCTGGGGCTGCTCCCAGAGGCTCCCCTGCTGTCATTACCCTTCCTCCTTCCCCGGCTGGCTGGCAGTTTATTCTCCTTGCTGGTTTTATTGTTACAAGTCTTATTAAAAGCCTTGTGCAAAGCTAAGCAAGTGATGTCTGCTGGGTCAGTTTTATCTGTTTTATTAACGAAGGGAAAAAAAAAAAAAAAGACAGAGGCAGAGAATGCGTTTGCAGAATGCAGAAGTCAGATGCTTCCAGTGAGACTGCTTTTAAAGGAGCTGGGAAAGGGCATCTCTGCAAGCCACGTCTCCCTTTCCTGCAGCACCTGGGAGCCCTGGCTGGATGCTCATCCTGCCTGTCACCTCCCAGGCTCATGACTCTGGGGTGTTTTCAGATGTTCAGGTCAAGGCTGCAGCTCTGGGTCTCAGCTCTCTTGGCCACAGCACCTAAGCCTGTCCTGGTCCGTTCAGCAGAGACTGAACGCAGGCAGGAAAACCATGCAGGAGGCAGCCACGGCTCTCCGTGCCCAGCACCACCACCAGAATTCCCTGCCCTCTCCTTCTCCCTTTGCAGCAGAAACCATTCAGGGTGCACACCGGACGCGATGCAACTGCTCCTGATCACGTAAAACAGCCAAAGCACCGTATCTACCCCCTGGAATAGCCAGCAGCTTATCCTCCCCAGGCTCTGGAGAGGCACAGGTTCTGCATAATTCATTAAGCAATCTGTAAAAATAATTGCAAAAGAAACAGAATGAAAACAAACAAATGGAAACCCCTGGGGAAGCCCAAATCCTGGCAGTGGGTGCTCATGAATGCTAAGCAGTGGCAGGGAAGCAGATGTGCTCATCGCTTCCCTGCAAAAGCTCCTGGTGGGACAGCCCCGTGAGGGGGATAGTGGAGTGCTGTAGTGATGCAATAATAAAATTTTATTCAAAAAAAATTGTCGACTGGGCTTGTCGATTGTTTGTGTGTATACCCACATGGAAATATCTGCTTTCCCAGACAGCCCCTTCAGCTAATTGCTAGGGGCGGCCCAGGACTCGTTTACTGGCTCACGGCAGGTCTCTCATCACTGCAGTGCCCACGCTCCTACCATGGCCGTTGCGCCAGGGAGGCCTTCAGCAGCGTGAGATAATGAGAGATTTAATAGCGGAGGAGGAAACAGGGCTGCACCTCTGACATCTTTCACCGTGGCTCGTGCTGTGCCCTACTTGACATCTATGTCGAGGACGCCTCAATGCAAGCGTCCAGCCCGCTCCTCCAAAGGCAGGGAGCCCGGTGGTCGGCTCCGCACCGGCGGGGCTCGGCACTCGGCTGCCCGGTGCACGGCGGGGTTGCAGCACCGGCATCGCTGCTCCCGCAGAGCTCCCAGCCACCGGCAGGGATGGGCAGGCAGCGGCAGCCCCGTTCCAGCGCCTACAGGAGGCACGGCCCCCTCAGTCCGATCCTGCAGGTCTGGTGAGCTGCCGGAGCTGGAAAGGTGAGCCTGGAAACGGAGGCTTGCCTTTCCCAACGGCAGTAACGTAGATCTCACTGACGGCCTCCTGTGTTTTCTGCGCCGTGCCATGGGAACTTGGCACGGCTCGGCTGGGGAGCATCGTGTCACGGGTGCTAGAGCGGGACCCGTGTG
This sequence comes from Chauna torquata, assembly GCA_013399475.1. Taxonomy (NCBI): domain Eukaryota; kingdom Metazoa; phylum Chordata; class Aves; order Anseriformes; family Anhimidae; genus Chauna; species Chauna torquata. The sequence continues at coordinate 15,661 of VXAL01018987.1, forward strand.
TCTGACGGCATTTGGCACCCGCTTAGGCACCCGGATGCCTTATGGAGTGGCTGCGCACATCTCGGCTCATCAGTTAGACTTCAGGGCATGAGCACTCTCCTACCAGCGCGGAACAGACTTAGGAACGTGCTTAACTTAAAAACCACAGGGATTGTCCACGTTTGACAGGGGCTGCAGGCAGATCAGAGCACGGCTGGGATGCACCAAGATCGCTGTGCAGCAACAAGCACTCGGAGCAGCCAGCATCTGCTTTTGGCATCCCAACAAGCCCGAAACAGGAGTGGAGCAGGCGCCTGCCTGCCTCCACCCCGGCTGGCAAGCATCTCCCATTTCAGTCACAAACAGCTGTGAGCTGCCGGCAGCCCCACCAGTGCACATCCCCGTGGTTGTTACTCAAATCAGTCCTCACAATAGCAAATTGCCGCGCGCAGACCTGTAGCAATCCGCACCCGCTGACACCAGTGGTCCCGTGCCGGCTGGCGCGGCTTCGCAGGAGCGCGGTTGCAGACATCTCTGGTCCCCTCCTGCTGTGCCTCACTCGTCCCTGCAAGCTGGGGGTCTGGAGGCTGATCCCCCCCTGTGTGCCCTGGGCTTGCCCTGTCCCATCCCACTGGGCAGTGCAGGGAGCCTGGGGTTGGCTCTGTCCCTAAAACCCGCAGTGAGGGCAAACCCACGCCAGGGTCACAGCCAGGAGCTGGGCGCACTTCAACCTGCACGAGCTGGGACCGGCTCGGGGCTATCACCCCACAAACACATCCCACACCCAGAAGCAGGAGGGAACCTTATTCTCTTAAGGTGAAAAAGGTTTAAAAAGTGATAAACAGCTTAAAGATCTTAATATTCCTCATAGGCTCACCCATTCCCCTGTCCCTGGGAATGGGTTATCTTCTCTGAGAAACACGAAACAATCAAAGGAAGCATCCGCTCTCTTTTGAATACGTATTTCCATTTTGAATGTGACTCCGTAGCAGCATCTCTGTTCCCTGCCTGTGTGGGTGACCTTACTTCAATCATCTCAGGATATTTTCTTGGTAACTGCCGAAGGCAAGGCTGCATTTTAAAACCGCTCAGAACTGGGGTTGCAGTTCCTTCTCTCTCCCTTCCCAAGCCCGGCGCTGGGAGCTGGAGGCAGATACATCATCCCGTGGGCACCCAAAGCGAATCAATCAGCTTGTCACCGCCGCGATTCGAGGGGTGCGGGCAGGGGATGGGGGGCTGGCAGCTGAGTGGGAACAAGAGGATTTGGGACAAGAAGGGTTTTTTTCCTTTTAGGCAAGGGAACAGCAAGCCACGAGCCCAGAGGGGCTTGCCCAGCGGAGATGGGCAATTTTTCCTGAAACCTCAGTGCCACCGATACGAATTATTTTTTAATCAACTATTTCCCACATGCACCAGCACTGCTTGTGCCAGGCACTGCGGTGGAGGGGAAAGGCAGGCAGAAAGCAGAGTCACGCTGCCGGGATCATCCACGCCGTGGGAAGTGCTGCAGGGCTGTCCCACATCCAAGCCACGTCCCCAGCCCCAGCCAGACCAGGGACCTGTGGCCCAAGAGATCCGTTCAGCACCCAGCAGAGAAATGCTGGAGCACACAAAGATGATGCCAACACACTTAAATTTGAGTTCTTCACCTACAACCACTTTTTTCCCCTCTGTCCTTGCAAGGAGCTACTGCTGCCTTGGGAATCCCTCGCCTCCGCAGGGAGAACAGGGCTGTTTGTATGGAAAAGCAGTCACGGCAGAGCAAACCAGATGTGTGAGATGGAGCAGGAGGAAAGCACGTCTTCTCTTACCTCGTCAAACCTGGCCTCATCCTCGCAGTTTTCCAGCACTCGGGTGTAGAAGGAGAGCCCTGCGGAGGGGAGAGGAGAAACAGGTTGGCTGTGAACAGGGGAGCTGCATCTGTGCCGAGCCTTTGGGGCGGTTGCTGAAATCGGCTTCCCCAAAGAATCATAGAATCACTTAGGTTGGAAAAGACGCCTGAGATCATCAAGTCCAACTGCTAACCTAACGCTGCCAAGTCTACCACTAAACCATGTCCCAGGAGCCCCGGCTCAAAGGTCGCCTGCTGCTTTTGGCTGCCCTCACAGGATAACCTCACCCCCCCATCCCCAAACCAATATTTCTAGTTAATAGCCACTTCATAACAGCATGGAAGGAGAAGCTATAGAAATGCTAATATTACCTCACTGCATCGAACTGAGGCTTTTTCCTTCCAGAAAGGAAAACTCTCTCCTGGGCAACTAAAATGGTCTCTGGGCGGGCAGTTAGGGCTCGGAATTGCACAGGCAGCCCCTGGTTGGGCTACATGGAGGCCAGGGCACCCCTTACTACTGCGGCATCAACTTTATTTTACCAGAGATTGAGACATCCTGATGGCAAGGCTGTTTGCAGGGAATGTCCCATCCCCGTAGCTGAGCCCTTCCTGATTTAATCGCTACATGAGGAGAGCCAGAAAATCCCTTTGCCAGGTGCTGGCAGACTTTCTGCCGCCTGGAGCAGCAGACCTTGGTGAAGCAAACCCAGAAGGTGCACCATGCGTCCCAAACCACCTTCCCAGTTCGCTGCCACGAATCATTCCACCTGCAAATGCAGGAGTTTCTCAAGGATCTCACACCAGCCAGCTCCACCTGCGGGACCAGGAATGGGGCCACCAGGAGCAGGACCCCAAACGTCCCTGGCTATGGGGCAGGCACCACGTGTTGGAGGTACAGGCAGCACCTCAGCCCTGGTGTGGGCTCCCGGAGGAGGCTGCAGAGCATCCTCATGCACACAAGATACCAGACCAAGCTAATGAGATGTGCATAGGTCAGGGAGGGCCATCAGCCATCACTGAACAAATGCAGCGAGCACTGGCTTGGAGAAGATGCTCCATCCAACGTGGACAATCTGCCACCCGCCCTGTTTGTCCCCAGAGCACGTATTGCAACAAGTGAACGCGGTGGGAACCCCCTGCCCCGTCCTCTTCCCACCCAGCCAGCATCGCGGTAGTTGTTTCCTTAAGGCGATGCCATTACCCATGCTGCCTGGTGTGCTGCGGGGTCTCTGATTGATCTCTCATTTACACGCAGGTAATCCCGAGACCTCGCCAAGCTCATCTCTTACTCTCTCTGTGATTGATTAGCTGCCAAGCGCTCTAATTGCACCAGGTCTAAGAGAGAAAGCTGTGCTAGGGGCAGACCAGTCGCCAGCGCAGGGCAAGCGCGTGAGTTTGGGCAGCTCCAGCGCTGGGGAACGCAGCCCCGGGTGCACCAGCTGCTGCTGCGGCACAGCAGCATGAGGAGAGCAGGGAGGCAGCCTGCACCCGCACAGGGGCTGGGATGGTGCCTGCAGGGCACAACGAGCTATTATCCCACAGCCACCCCGGACAAGCTCAGATCCCGTGGGGAGACAGGAGCTGGCCCCCACAGAATGAGCAGGATGGAGAAAATTCACCAACAGGCACCTCCGGTGTTCCTGCTCCCATCGCGCTTGTTTGTGCTCCAGCCCCTGGACATTTTTCCGCTCTTCCCCTGAAGCCAGCTTGCAGTGCAAATATTTGCAGAAAAGCCTGAATTCACCCACAGCTGGGTTCGGCCTGCAGAGCAAAGCGGTGGAGAGCCGGAGAGTGGCAAGCGCAGCAGACATGGGGCTGTGGAGACCCCTTTCAGCCAGCCTGGAGCACGCGCAGGGCAGCAACCGTGGAGCGACCGGTGCCTTACGAGTCGGTGAAGTTCAGAGCCAGCCCCACGTCTCCTAAGAACAGCTGAGAGGCTCATAAAGGCAGGGGAGCTTGGCTAACACACCCCAGCCTCCCAGGTACGGTGGCCCTTGGCACCACGTCCCCTGGGTGCCTGGTGAGTCAAGTCCCAGGCCATGGTGGGAGGGCAGCCCCTGATGTTTTGGGGGTGGGATTCTGGCTGCCCCCCTCTCCCCTCTGGGAGGGACAAGCTGGCAGCTCCTCCTGGCTCTGGGGAGAAACTGAGAGCAACAACCAGCTCCCGTCTGTGCCTCAGTTTCTCCTATTTGCAAAAAGCAATCAGTGCAGCCGCCGGGAGCACGGGGGTCCCTGGCAGAAGGGGACAGCACCGTCCCACACCCCTCCCACACAGCAGTCAGTCTCAGCCCCGCGCTCCTCCGCCAGCCCGTTCTCAGGAACCCTTTTATCAGAGCTGTGATTTATTGATCTCCCACTTGAGCTGGAGCCGAGCAGCATGTCAGAGCACTGCCCACCTGCAGAAACGCACAGGGCAGCCTGTCACACCAGGTCCAACTCCTTCTTTAACTCTTTTCCTGCAATAATAGATGCTCTGAATGAGCAAACGCCCGCTCGGAAAGCTCTGCCCAAAGCCCAGCCCGGCGGGTGGGGAGAGGCAGCCCAGCCAGCAAGGAGCAGCACTCTGCAACGGGCTGCAGCGGCACCAGAACCCGAGTGCTGCCAGCACCAGCACAGCACTGCCCTGCAAAGGTCTTCAGCAAGAGCTGCCGGCTGCTGGGCTCACGGTGTGCTCAGCGGGGCCGCGCAGCCGCCGCAGGGGCTGGAGAGGGGAGAGCGGGATGGGGTGTGGAGGAGGCTGAGGCAGCTGGAGACCAGAACTGAACTGCACGAGGACGAGCCGGTGGAGGTCACCTCACTCCAGTTGCGGGGTTTGGTCTATAGGGGTCCAATGCTCCCTCTAGAGTCAATGGAGAAAGGCAGGAGACTTCCCTCAAGAGTTTGGCACCAAAACCCAGCTGTCCACAGTGGGATGCTCCCGTGGGTTTCACAGCAAGGGTCACAGGATCCCAGGATGGTTGAGGCTGGGGGCACCGCCAGGTCCCTCTGGTCCCAGCCCTGCCCTAGCAGGGCCACTCCGAGCAGGGTGCCCAGCACCACGGCCAGGCAGCTGCTGGAGATCCCCAAGGAGGAGACTCCACAACCTCTATGGGAAACACCAACGTTGCTGGCCCCATCCCACCCCAGGGCTGGGTTAGCCTGGGCAGGGCAGCGTGGATGGGTCCTGGCTGGTGGGGAAGGAGCGAGCCTTGGCCGGCCCAGACGGGGATCAGGGCAGGGAAGCGGGCCATCACGTTGACAGAACAGCATCAATACAGCCAGGGATTTCAGGAGTCAGCCAGCCAACAGGACACAAATAACACAGCTTCACAGCAGCTATGGGCTCCCCATGCCATGACTCTGCTCCCCGTCATTCCCAAATTATCATGGGCAAGGGGACAGCAAAGCCTTGGCTGAGCCACGGAGACACCAGATGCTGGAGGAGCCGTGCCCCATCCAATCCTCGAGTGCCCCAGAGCTGGGACGCTTCACAGCCACCTCCACCACTTCTCCCACAACAGAAAACCACGCTGCTGGGTGTCGAAGAAACATCCAAGGCATCTGCCCCCAGACTCCCCTGCATGCAGGACAGGCACAGAGTGGTCTCCACTTGCCCCTCTTTGGGCACCACAAGCAATTTGGGGAAGATGTAAATAGGCTTTGGAGCTGGGCGTGCTGAATGGTAACACACCGCTTTAAGCTGCTGGTCCCTTCACAGGCAAGGCTTGCTGCGGCTTCTGACACAGACCGAGAGGGACAGAGAGGGAACGAGACCAAAGCTCCTCTGCCTGCCACCCACCCGCTGGGTGAGGGGAGGGGGTCAGTCCTACCCCAGCCACCGACCCCGCCACGCCGGGGGTCACTCCCTAACCTTTTAGCGGTGGGGTTTTGCCAGCCACCACCTCAGGATCCAGCCCTGCTGGGTCTGGTTGCCTGGAGCTTCTCCTTTAGGACTTAGCTTGCAGCGAACAGTGGCAGCAAGTGTCCTGGTCACAAACCCCGCGGCTGCCCAGGATGAGCAGGGGAAGAGGCATCCCCAGCTGCACGTGGCAGCGGTATCTGCTGCACGCATAGCACGCGACTGAGTCCCCTCTTTGCACAGAGGCTGACCACAGCAGACTACCAGGAAACACATTTCCTGACCTCGACAACGACACCGAATTTCTTGCTGGCAAAGAAATGCCCACGAGGAGCTCAGCTCCTCGCGGCTCAGCACCAGGGAAGGAAGCGCAGCTGTGAAGTTTGGTGTCATCCTGCCCGAAGCCAGCGCTGCCCGGCGTGACAGCGACGGCAGTCCTGCACTGTGCAGGAGCAGGATCACGTCTGGGAGGAAAAGAGGGACGGGAACATGGGGCGGCACAACAGGGACAGGGGAGCATCTCAGAGTGGGAGCATCCTGGGGCTGGGACCACCCCGGCCTTCCCCGTCAGTGGGAGGTGCAGCCTGTTCCCAGAGAGGTCTATGTCTATCCCTGTGCTCATTCTGGGAGGCAGGGACAGGGGAAGCAAGTAATTTGCCTTTTTAATGGCACTACAGCAGTGCAGGGAAGACCATTCCAGGCAGGGCTGGGTGGCCAGGCGAGGAGGAGATGAATATACCGAATATATCTGCTTTTCCACAGTGCGTTCATGGAGAGCAGGGATCGCTCTTCCCAGAGCTGTCAAACCATCCCACACGCTCCTCTGCCTGCTGCTGGGCTCCCGCACGCAGACCGCTAGCGGAGGACGGATCCAGCACCACGCAGCGAGTTCTCCCAGCTCACACCGAGCCTGCCCTGAGCCCCGCGGGCTCGGAGGGGGGGCTGCTGCTGAAAGCATGCACCCCTAAGGAGGTTTTGCAGAAGAACCAAAGCTGTAGCAACCTCAGATGAAATCCCTGCGTGTACCAGGTCCCGGAGCCAGGCAAGTTCATCTCCCGGCCCTTCGGGTGGCACTTTCCTGGTGGCACCGCTCTGCGACCCAAGCTGCAGCCCTGACCCCGCGGCAGGAGCCCAGCTCCCTCCAGCCCACTCCCGGGGGGAGGTCTGCCACCCTAGGACTTCGCCCTCATTCCCCTGGACAAACTCCCCTCCCCAGGGCAGCCCTGCGGGGGGCTCACGCCCCACACGTGCAGGGCTGGGTGAAGCCGCCCAAGCGTGGCCGCGGTGGGGAAACTGAGGCAGGGGCAGCCCGTCCCGGGACAAACCCCCCCAACCCGCCGCCCCCTCCCCGCTACCTCGGAAAGCCGCTTTGGCGATGCGGTCGGCCTTGCCGCGGAGGCCGGAGACGGTGCGGAGCTGCAGCTGCAGAGCCATGGGGGGCGGTGCGGGACGCGGTGCTGGGCGCCGTGCTGGCCGCCGCGCTCCCAGCTGCGCTCCGAGGCGCGGGGCGGTGCGCGGTGCGCGGAGCCGCGGGGCGGTGCCCCCCTCCCCCGTGCCCAGCCCCGAATTATTCAATTATTCAGCAGCGGCTCCGCCCGCCCTCCCCTCCCCGGGGAAGGAGNGGGCTTCCTCCAGCACAGCGGGGTGCTCGGCCCCCCGCCCCTGGCTGCAAGGCATCTCCCCAGGCGTGCTGCGAGCTGGAGTCTGTGGGATAAGCGTGCCCCTGTCGCCCTTGCCCCAGCGAGGAGGGGGAGATGCTGCCTGGGAAAACCTGCGCTGGCACCCTGCCGCCTGGGACCATCTCGGGGACATGGTCCGCATGGGGATCCTGCCGTTGTCAGCATCCCCTGGGGTCAGGAGCAAGAGGCAGGTGGGCTGGGATCCATCCTTCCCCCAGTGCCATTCACTGGGGGCGGGGGGCAGAGCTCAGACCCCCCCCAGCTACGGCAGCGGGGTCACAAGACCACGGCCCTTGGACACACTGTGTCCTGCTGGAGCCTTGCGGGAGGCAGGGAGGCCACTGGAAGAGCAGGCAGCGTCGCTTCCCAGCCTGGAAGAGGCACGGCTGTCCGAGCTGCTGCGAGCTCCCGCTCCGCTCTGCAGCCCGTGCTTGCCGTGTTCTGGTTGGAACCTCCAAGTGGGTTTCAAGACATAAATAATAGCTTTAAAACGTGGGCTTATGGGCTTGGTTTGGAGAGGGTCATGCCTTGTAGAGTTGCGCATAAGCACTCTTCTCGGGTCCTTAAACTTGTCCTTTATTTCAGCAAAGATGATTAATGCATGCAATAGGGAAGAGGAAGCGCGCAGAAGCAAGGGCTGCGAGCCTCACACATCTTGCTTTCCTGCTTGGACACTTCCCAGAAAAACACATCTGTGGTGACAAGTGAACCCAGGAGGGCTTTAGTGCCATCAGAGAGAGACACATGAGGGCGCAGCCCTCATAAATGGATAATAAAGCCCTGGAAATGAGGCATCCGCTTCTGTCTACCACAGCAGCTTCTGTAAGAGGCTGGATTGCTGTCGTCCTGCCAGCGGAAAAGATCGCTCTGCTCGTTCATAAGTGCACGAGAGTGAAGAAAGTTGTGGGGATTAATACCGTGTGCCGTTTCCCATTAGGCTCACGATTACCTGCCGGCCACGCTGCCCGCAGGTACGGTGCTGCAGCCGAGGGAGGCGGGGAAGGCGGGTGTGTGACGGTACCGGTACCGGCAGGGGAAGGAGCAGCCCTGCCCGAGCTGGTCCGCACCCGGCTGGTTCCCAGTCAGCCTTCCTCGGCCGAGCTGCGCTGGCTGCTGCTGCTTTTGCTGCCCCTTTCACCCATCTGCCCTCAGTCTCGCTAAAATGCTGGAGGTTGGAGGCAATAAGGGTTTCGCTGTGGTTTATCCTGGTTGTCCAGAGGTGCTCTCGTGGCTTTTGGCACGAGTTGTACCAAGCGGGTGCTTGGCTCTCCCCTGCCGTGTGGTGCACGTGCAGCTGAATGAATTTCAGCCCCAGCGTTCCTCTGAGCCTTGCTACTGGCATCATGAGCAGCTCTGGCGAGACCCAGCAGCCATGTGAAACCGCTCGCTCAGATGCTGCTCGTCTCTTGTGGCGATCCAGTAGAAGATGTCCTCGTGTTTATCTCCCCCAGCTCAGCTTCTCAAATTCACTCAATTCGAGAGCGAGCAGATTACACCAGTGCTCTAAGAGTCACCCTCAGAGCAACCCACGTTGCCCCCAAAGCACAAGGACCGCAGAAAACACCTTCTACATCATGTAGCTAATTTTAAACCTCTTACTCAATGTCAGAAAGTAGGTAACTAAGTGAATCCAGCGCGAGGCGCGCTCGCTGAAGATGCCCAGAGCGGCAGGCAGCGCACTGCTCACGGAGCGCTGCAGCGTGCGGGCGGCTGAGCGACGCGAGAGCAGGAGCTTTTAAAGGGGATGGGGACTGGCTTCTCTTTTCTCATCTTGGTTTCTTTGAAATCCCAGATGTGATTTAACTGCTGCTACCGTAAAAGTGCAGGTGGAGGGCTCTTGGGGAGTGGTGGCCATAGTTTTACTCACAGACTTGGATAAAGAGACACTGCAAAGCAAGAAGAAAGTCAAGATAGAAGGTGATACGCATGCGTCTTTAATACAGCGCATTAAATCTGACTGGCCTGGTGACTGCGGCCACTGAAAGCACTGCAAGAAACTCCTGCCCTTCAGCAGCTCAGCACGAGCGTCCTCTCAGCGTGCCACGGCCCAGCGATGCCTGCGATGGCAGCCGCAGAGGGGCTTTTGCAGCCTCCGCAGCCTGCGCGGATGGGTGAGGAGCGGAGGTGGCTGTGCCGATGCTCTTTCCCACCATGAGAAGCTGGACGCAGACCCACCTTGCCTTGTGCGTTGGGTTTGGAGCAGAGCCCCTGCTCGGTGGTGCCGCAGAACTTGAGCACGTGCTTGGCTGCAGCGTGCGCTCGCAGCCTGCTGCTGCAGTGGGATGTTGGGTGGCACGGGCTGCCCAGAGAGGTGCTGGGGGCTCCTCCTTGGGGATCTCCAGCAGCCGCCTGGCCGTGGTGCTGGGCACCCTGCTCGGGGTGGCCCTGCTGGGGCAGGGCTGGGACCAGAGGGAGCCAGCGGTGCCCCCAGCCCCAGCCGTGCTGGGGTTCTGGGCTGTGCAGCAGCACGTCCGCAGCTCCACGGGCGGTTCTTCTGGCCGGAGCTGGGCCACGTTCATGCCCCTGCACAAACTCCTGCTGGTGTTCGTCTGCTCCCAGCTAAAGAGGCCTCTAGAGCTCAGTGCTGCTTTGGGGGGGGGAAGATCTCCCCTTGTGCCCCTGGTGATTTATCTACCCACCATACAATTAAATTGGATAACGGAGATGAACAGGAGCAACACAGGAGCCCGATTGCAAGGAAGCCAACCAAGCGCCCGCTCGTCGAAGCGCGGTGTGTTCAGGGCGTTCCCTCTGGTCTGACAGCTGAAGGGGCCTGCCTGTGATTAACAGAGCAAGATGCGAAAATGCCCTTTATAAGCATAAATTTCAGTTTTCACAATGTCTCTGCAATTTTCACATCGCTGCATGTGAATAAAATTACACACCCACCTCTGAATCACTGATGGTTGTTCTTATTTACTATGGGTTTACACCAAAGGCAAGGGGGAAAGCACGGCTTGCCAGGGCAGAATCAGGCCTTAACTAGCCCCTCTGCGTACACCTCCCACAGCACCAGTGTCCCGTTAAAGTAAATCCAACCCAGTCATACATCCTGAAGCAACGGTCTTATGATGATGCTACAGAACTTTAAGTCCAAAATTAATGAGTTTTTCTCCTCTTAACTCTTTTGCTCTATTTATTTCCAGCTCTTCTCCTCCCACACTTGGAAAAATCATACCAGCCTCCCCATTTGTCAAACCGCTAAGATCCTTTGTATTAATTACAGAAAGTTTCTGTGTTTTTCTTTTCCTTGTTTCTGTGGGCAGCACCAGCCTGTTGGAGAGCCAGACAGGGGCATCGCGCCGGGGGGCTGATTTGGGCCCCTTTCATCCCAGGAGCCTCTGGGGTAGCTCCGAGTGAATGCTGACGGGATGCTTATGTGTTGTTTAAGGGGTGTGTGCGTGCATATATGCAGATGTATAATTTCCTGCGTTATGTTTCTTTTCCTGTGCCACGCTGGGTGCTGCCTGAAGCCCCGACAGCCCGAGCAGCCCCAGGCAGCGGTAATGCTGCTGCTCAGCCTGGAGAAGGCAAATCTCCTTCCAGGGCCATACCCAGCACAATGGGAGCACCCAAATGAGCCATCTCTGCCAAATAATCTGCTCCGAACCTTCTTCTGATTGCTAGAAAGCCCTGATGGATGCCTGAACAGTCCCCTTTCATTGCGTCCGCTCTGCAAGCAGCTTGGCGCAGCGCTGCTCCCTGAGCCCCTCGGAGCAGGAATTTGGCATTTAGCACAGCCAGCAGTCCTGGGAGCGCTTCCTGCTGCCGGACGGGAACGCAGGGGATGGAGATGCTCTCGCACAGCCGTGCACGCAGCCATCGGATCGGGTACCCCAGCCGATGGCTTTTCACCCCGCCGCAGGCTCGCCTCGCTGCCGGGACGAGCAATAACGCATCTCTGGCTGACGGGCTCCCCTCAGACACAGAAAATACCCTTATCAGAGAGCTCCTGAGCTGACACGTGCAGCAGCTTTGTGCAAGGATAGAGAAGATTTCATTTTCCAGTGGGCGATTTCGCTAAGAGAAACATCCCCTGTCCTTTCCTCCAGGCTGCTTTATTCCATCGTTGAAGCACTGCAGGTTCCTGTGCCGGGTCCCCCATCTGCCGAGCTCACCAGCAGCTTCGGCTTCAAAACTGGGGGACCCGGCTCCTGCTCAGCTCCACCAGCCGCAGCCCTCTTGTTCTGGCAGCTGAAGTCCCAAATCCAAACCCCGCAGAGCGGGAGCAGCGACCGAACCCGCTTGTCCGTCACCTGGCTCGGTGGCAGGGGGGCTGCTGCCGGAGGCAGGACAAAAAGGAGCAGAAAGGACCCTTCTCCTGCAGCGCAGATGTTCCTCAGGCCAGCTCCAGCCAGCAGCCACCACAGCTTCCTCGCCCCGAGGGTTCGCGATGAGCATTTCTTAACCTCCCGTCGGGACTCGCTTTTTTTGGCCCCGCTCCTCCTTACAGGGATGCTGCCCCTTTGCCCCGGTGGCAAACTCAGAGCACCCAGCGATGAGCTGCCCGTGGAGCAATGACTGCGCTGCGGGTGCACGGAGACTTGCTCGCGGCTGCTGAAACTGGAGCCAAGGAATGAGCAGAAAAAGGGCTGGCGGCAGCCCTCACCCCCTGCAGCCGGGCATCGCTCCGCTCACGGACTCCGTCTTTCCCATCCCAGCTCTTGCCAAACTTGCCTCTGCTGCTGCAAGTCTCTCTCCACCAGCTGCCGCCCCCCCCTGCATCGAGTCTCTTTCATTTTGAAGGGTTTTCGGGATGCAACTGGTATGAGCGAGGCTTTGTGGGACAGCGCTGCATCACAGCATCATCTGTAATCGCGAGTGCTGTAGTGGGCGGCTCTGCGTGTGTGTTGGTCTCGGAAGAAAAGGGGAAAAATGCTGCGGAGGCAGTTTCTGTGCATAAGCAGAAGTGTGAGCAAACGCAAGGGCTTGCTAAGAAAGGGTGAAGCTTCCCCACGTAAGTCAGTGCTCGCGAGGTGCCCCGGTGACATCTCCGGACCGAGTGTCCTGCCGCGCCGGGATGGGCATGAGCCCTGCAGCCTTACGTCCGGCACGGCCGCGGTGGTGACGAGACAGCTTCCTCAGCTGCGCCACGAGCCTGGTGTCAGCTCCCACCTCCTCCAGCTGCACCAGCAGCTGCTCCCCCTTCCCTCCCCGGCTGGGGGGGACCTGGTCCCTTCCGCTGCTAGGGGTTTCAGCGACCCGGCCAGCCTAGCAGGACTCACTCTTGGTAAATCCATTTGGCCTTTCACATCATTTTCCATTTACCTTCTTTTCTTCCTGTGGTATCCCCCGAGACCGGCTGGAAAGCCGCGGCTGCCAGACAACCTGCTCACCCTTTCTTAAATGCCAGAGCTGTACTTGTTACTCAGCAGCCATAGCAATGCAGCAGCTCTCTCAGTAGGTAGATTTTTTATTTTTTTATTTTTTTATATTTTTTTTACAAATTCTGATGTGGAGGTTTTCCCATTTTCTTAAATTCAGCACAGTTAACAAGTTAAGGACGCACGGTGCTTTTCCACACGAGGTAGCAAACCCCCACGTGATGGATTGCACCGTCCCCGTTTCCCACCAGTCCCACGCTGGCTGAATCCACGTTTCAGTGGGAACTGGACCAGACAGCAGCAGGAGCTGAGCAGTTCGGGCGGTGCTCTGGTCGGCCGGAGACACGCTGCGGGGCAGGGGAGCCCACGGCAGCCCCGTGCTGCGCGGCTGGGAGAGGCGGCCGGGAGGTCTTCTCCGGAGCTGCTGCTGCAAATCCTAGCATGGCGCAGGTGCTAGGAGCCCTCTGCATTTCTGATTTCCGTCCTTTTCTCTTTCTTTTCTTCTTCTTTTTTTTTCTTTTCTTTTTTTTTTTTTCAATTTGCACTGTCTCAGACCTTAGATCAAGATGCAGATAAAGAACAGCCCCCCCAATTCCTGCATGAGTACTCATCCTTGCAAGCCTAATGGGATTATTTTAATTGAATGTGTATCTGCTTGCGAGTGCAATTGTTCTTTACACTGGTTCTACACAGGCAAATGACCCTTCTTCCCAAAGGCTTTTTGGGGGAGGCCCCCGATTACCTTCCTGGGGCAGGAAAAGAGCCCACTGTTCCCCTCACACAAGGAGCTGGCTAAAGCAAACCACCCCCCCACCCCCCCAAAGAAAGAAAGAAAGAAAGAAAGAAAACGCAGGCGTGGAGCCTTTTCTGGATCCCCTGCAGAAGGTGGGTCGAGGGCAGGGGGTGCAGGGGTTGCTGGGGGGATGCAGTCAATGGTGCCAGGGTGGGAGCAGGTGATGTTCACGAGTGGGTGCTGGGGGGTGCAGGGGGTGTCAGGGTGCCAGGAGGTGCAGGAAGGTCCGGGTGGGGGGTGCTGGGCTCCCCCCATTGCCTGGTGATGGTGTTTGTGACCCAGCGGGGGTGGGCAGAGCAGAACGGGAGCGCAGAGCTGGGACCCTCTGCACCCAGGACTCGGCTGGCGCTGGGTAGCGGCTGAGCACAGCCAGACCTGCACCTTGCACGGATCCTGCACCCTGCACGGGTCCTGTACCTTGTCCCAAGGGTCCTGCACCCTGCACGGATCCTGCCCCCTGCCCCAGGGACCCTGCACCCTAACTGCCTGGGAAGCCCAAGCGCTCCCACTCTTTCCCAGTGCCGCAGCCTGGCATCCCAGTCTGTGTCAGTCCCTAGAGACACCCGCACTGGCGTTAGGCTTTGAGGCCACCGTGGGGGTCAGCACGGACTTTGTCCCAAGCACCACGCATGCTCGGTGGCAGGTTTGGGGCTTCTCTTCTGTCCTCCTGCGTGGCCAATCCAGCGGCGGGGCTGCGCCGACAGCTTGGCACTGAAGCACTGAGTACATCCCGAGGGATCGGGTACCGCAAGAGGGGTCTTGCTAGGGGAACGCACCTCTAATAATTTGTTACACGACTGCCTTTACCAGAGGCTGTGCTCCCTGCTGCAACACCGCTGGGTCCTGGAGGGAGGCCGGGGGCTTTTCATCTCCCCACAGACCCGAAAAATCCCTCACCCCTGCGAGCAGCACCGAGCTCCTGCTTGTCCTCCCTCTGCCCTCCCAGCCCCTTCCCATCTCCACGTGGCTTCTCCCCGTCTTCTCTTGGTCTCTTCCACCTCTCCCTTTGTTTTGTGTACACAAAGACTGCTGCTGCGGTCGGGGCTCATCCAAATCACCGCAGGATGCCCTGGCATCCCTGGCGTCTTCCCCTGGTACAAATCCAGCATGGGCACCAAGTCCCACGCACCGCAGCGCTGCACCCATGCCCGCGGCTCTTTGCTAGCAGGGTTAGGTGCACGGCTGGCACCGAGCTGCTGCTGCTCTCTGGAGCATGTCTCCCTTACAGGCAGAGCTATATTTGCAGGATACATACAGGTATATAAATAATTTTCCCCTGCTCGTTTGAGAGCATCATTTTGAGGCATGCAGCACCCTGGTTGGCAGCCCACTGCTGCTTTGTGTCTGAAGGACTCCCGGTGCTTTAACCCCAGAGCTGATTTGCTGCCAAATCTCTCACATTCCATTCATCCAGCTGCTCCGGCAAGCAGCAAACTGCAGCCATGCTGCAGACAAAAATGAGGAAAAGCCCCAGCAGTGGGAATGGCCAGGGCAGGCAGCATCCACCTAACAGAGAGGTCCGGATTAACGACCTCCTCTTGTGAAAAATCATCTGGGTCCTTAAATGAGCAAAGCCCTGGTACTGAATCTTGCTCAAATATGAGTGAAGGAATCAGTTTGCAGTGTGTGAATCACTGCTCCTGGTTCAAGATACACCGTGGAAACTGGGCAAGGTCAGGCAGAAGAAACTCCTGTGTAATGGACTTTCCTGGGAAAGCCGCTCTGTGCTCAGAACAAAGGTATTCTGCACCACCTGAGAGGCTGTTTTCAGGTTCCATGCAGAGCAACTCAGACTGCAGCAAAATTAACTCCCTGTGCCTTGGGTGAGTGTGCTTGGCGAAAAGAAGCATTTTCCATTAGCCCCTGCGAAACGCAGCAGCACATGGGGCTTTGCAGGAGCGGCCCGCAGCCCCAGCAGTGAGCTGCAGGGAGGGTGAGGATGTATTTCCATGTTCCGAGTGAGCACACGGGGAGTCCTGTGGGCTCCTTGGGGCAGCTGAAGGGGCAAACAGACTTTCTGAATGCTCATTACTGGTGATAACTGGATCGTCAGCTGTGAGCATGCAAAGAGCTCAGGGAACTTGCAGGTAACGACCTTGTGGACAAAAGAAGTGGTAGAAATGAGCACGTGCAGCCCTTCCCTGCCTCCAGACCAGGTAGATCCATGTCCTGGTGACTTCCCTGCCCCAGCCCAGCCCCATGTTTTTGGGAAGGGGTGGTCTGTGGGGCTGTGAGAGCACGTTAGCGTATTGTCTGGTCCCCCATGCAGGCTCCCAGTTGCTCTATAGGAGGCAGCAGCATGGGGAGGGAGTGGGACCTCTGGGACGGTCCCAGCAGAGGACCAGTCCCCTGAGATGCTCTGCAGCACAGTGAGTCTTGCTCTGCCAGCGGCATCCCCCTGCCCGGGACGTCCCCAGAATGCAAGGAGGGATGCTTGAAAGGGAAAATGAAAACCAACCGTGTGTTTCCCATGCAGGTATCGAAGGCACGTCCTGAGCACAGCATTCTCCTTCCGAGAACCCCCCAGGAGCACCACCATGACATACCCACAGGGCCCCCAGCGCCGTGCCCAGAAGAGGGGCACTGCCCCCCCCTGCACACCTGCGTCAGCCTGGACGGCGGCCGATCCCTGGAGCTGAGCAGGTTTTACCAGGTGGGGATGGAGACGATGCCAGGGGAGGGGGACGATGCCCCCCCTCTGCTGCCTGCACGCAGCGGGGCTCGCTCCACAAAAGCCGTGCACGGGCAGCGGGCAGGGATGGCAGCGCAGCGACCAAACTGAGAGCCCAGGCAGCTCGAGCATCCGGGGTGCTCACAAAGCCGAAACAAGCCGTGGGTGTTTCAGCCCGCGCATTGCTCGTGCGTTTTGCATGGCAGCGGGCGCTGCGCATGGCTGATGCAGGTGGGCAGCCGGAGCTTGCAATGCCCCTGACTCCGTGGGGTCTTGTTGGGGGTCTTGAATGCGACAGGCGCTGTCTGCTGAGCAGCATCCCGCAGGCAGAGACCTGCGTGGGCAAGCATCGAGATGACCCCGCGCCTGAGAGGCAGCGGGAGCTCCTTCTGCACCGTTAGAGGGTGGAGGCGATGGCTGTGGGCTCGCAAGGGAAAAGAAACCCCTGCGAAATCCTGGTGCAAATAAGACTTGGAGCACCAGCCTCCAGGCGTGGATGTGCTGGAGGGCAGGAGGGAGAGGCGAGGAAAGGCTCCCGCTGCTTGCCCAAACCCCTGTACCTCTGCCTTTGACTGCAGCTGACCCAGCAGCAAAGAGCATTTTACCAGGACAAGACTGCGACGATTTACCCTGTTCCCTACTTCGTGCTGTCTGTGAAGGAGAAGCAGAGATACCCTCACCCCCTGGGCCTGTGAGTACCCAGCAGGCACCCCCGGGACACAGCAGCACCCAGCACCCAGAGCTTGGACTGTGGGACCAACCCAGAGAGGTCTGGGCAGAGTCAGCCCCACACCTGGTCCTTGTGGGTCCTTCCAACTCGAGACTCCTCTCCTCTCCTCTCCTCTCCCCTCCTCTCCTCTCCCCTCC
>VXAL01018989.1:0-12258 GCA_013399475.1 Chauna torquata
AAAGCATTTTTTTTTCCCCAAAGAGGGCAGTTCTTAATTTCTTTTTACCTACAAGAGAAAGTAATGATAGACAGTAATGATTAGTAGATATGATCTTCACAACTGATCATCTGAAATATCATGGAGACAGGAGGGTTAAGTCTAGATCTAAATGAGTAAGATGGAACCAAGAGGAGGCTGTATTTTGGCATTTGAGGAGTGGAAGGGAAACTAGTGAAATTCAGGATATTTCATTGACATAATAAACAAGAAATCACTGGTTAGTGAGTTCAAAATTATTTAATCTGACCCTGTAGAATCTGGTTGGTTGTAGAAGGTTCTTTCTTCTTAAAGACTTTAAGGTCTTCTCACGTTGTCATGAAAAAACAGGACCTACTGAAAGTTATCTCATAGTGCTTTTGAAAGCATCTTTGATT
Source organism: Chauna torquata (assembly GCA_013399475.1). Taxonomy (NCBI): domain Eukaryota; kingdom Metazoa; phylum Chordata; class Aves; order Anseriformes; family Anhimidae; genus Chauna; species Chauna torquata. The sequence goes on from VXAL01018989.1 coordinate 417, forward strand.
TTTTTTTTTGTGACATGTAACAGTTGACATTGCAGCGAACAATAGTATTAGTTTTCTTTTTCCTCAAAATTCGCGGTACTGCTGAAATAATTAGAAGCAAAGTGAAAATCTGCATGTATGCTGTAAGGGCTTTACAGCTTAATTTTTCAGGCTGGTAGAAAATGATTCTGTGTATGCTTATACATTCTGATGTGATGCTCCAGCCCTTAGCACATAATCCTTCTGATTTATGGAAGTCTGAGCATTGTTTTCTGTACACAGCAACCTCTATAGTTCAGCCAGCACTATAACAGCAAATGCAGGCATATTTCCATTTTCAAGAGAGAAAGTAGCAGAGAAAGAGAGATTGTAATAAAATGTGGGCTTGTTCACATGCACACATGGGAATTTGAGAGATTTAAGAAAATTTGATAATGGCTAATATTGTCATGTAATTTTGTGCTTAAATTCTGCTCAATTGCCTGAGAAATGAAGGGCGGAAAAAGTGATGCTAACTTTTTAAGAGGGGCGATCTGGAGAACTTTGGACTTCTAAATCTGACATTTATACCAGGCAAATTAATACAAGCCTTAGTGTAGGGTAGAGATAGTGGAAATATGATATACTTTGGAATAATCAGCATAAATTTGTAAATAAAGTTTCTGCCATGTAAGTTAGTCAAGAGATCAAGATATTAAAAATTGAGGCCAACTGTCAAGAATTACAGAAGCCAAGTTACTAGCTCCTACCATATGGAAAACCATATCTGACCTGGGAAGTCCCTCAGCTGAAAATGGCTGGAATACACAAAAGTGCTAGGGAAAGTATCTCATATGCTTTTCTTATTCTCGTGCTATTCCCTAGGCACCGCTTTTTTGGGCATTGTCACAGAAATGGTTCCATCTCATTCAGTATTGGCTGTTGTTATGAGCACAGTGAAATATGTCTGATTCAGTTAAAGAAAAATTAATTGTTTATCTCTAGACCTAGTAAATTACAGGTCTGTCTTACATCTTCTAGTACTCTATTTCACTGGAAGCAGCCTCTTGAACAAAACTGAAACTTCAGCAAATCATCTTAAAATTTGAAGTTGAAATATAAAGAAAACATGACATTTCATTGAAATTCATAATGACTGTAATAAACTCCACTCTTTAACTCCTGTTCCCAAGCCAATAATTATAAGAAAAAGACACTACTGTTTCATAACTCAGCATCTTCAACTGTTTTGATGTAGCAATAAAGCTTTCAAAAGCATTAAAACCACTGCAGCGCAAAAAGTAGCTAATTAGGGTTATTGTTAGGGTTAACAACAAAGCCAGGGAGAGAAGGGATCATTTCTGAATTTTTAACAAGTAAATAAAGAAGTGGTTAGGACTATTTTTCTGCTCAGTAAAGCTATATTTGTCCATGTTGTAGACTTTGCTTTGCTTCTGTCTTCATAACTACATGCCCAGCCATGATCGGGGACTGGCTCATTCCCGATTTGGTGAGTTGACAGTTTTTAATAGAAGTAATTTTTAAATTCTAATGGAGTCATTTGATGTTAGTCATTTTCTTCTTTTTGCTTTCAAAATGTGGACACATGAAAGCTGGCATCTATGGAAAAAGATATCTAGCATTAAGAACACAAGTTTTTAAAAATCTTATGAACCCGTGGTGTTATTCTGTCTTTTTATTTGTGTGATAGAGGCAGATATATGGATATCCTAGTCCTGTCTCTTTCCTTTCTGGATCTACTCAAAACTCATGTGCATTGTGCTAAAAACACTACAGGTTCAGGGTATTCAACCAGCACAGAGCTTTAGAAAACTCTGAACCTGGTGGGTCTTTCCATAGCCCCAGCACATTTAATAGCATTTCCTATTCATTTTAGTGGATAATCACAAAGCACTGAGGAGTTTGATCTCTCTGGTTTACTCTTTGTCTAGTTAAGAGGGGTAGAAAGACAGGTGTTTCCCAAAGGTCAATTCAGAAATAATGATAGGTTCACCAGAAATTCGGACTGGCAAACTGATCCTGATAACTCCAAATGTCTGCTCTGTGAAATTATGTCATCAAATATATATGAACTTCAAGTCACATATTCATATGTGGTAGTAAGATTAGTTGCATAATGCATCGTCCTTTCTGTTAGTAAATGTACTCAAAGATGGTTCTTCTTATGGTTTTGGCTGGGATAGAATTAATTTTCCTTGCAGAGGCTCATATGACGCTATGTTTTGGATTTTCGATGAAAGTTGTGGTGATAACACACCGATGTTTTTTTGTTGTTGCAGAGTAGTGCTTACACAGAGTCAAGGACTTTTTTATGCTTCTCGTGCTGCCCTGCCAGTTGGGAAGTTGGGAGGGGACACAGCCAGGACAGGTGACCCAGACTGACCAAAGGGCTATCCCATACCATAGGGCATATGCCCAGCAATAAAAACTGGGGTAAAAAAGGCAGAGGGAGGGATGTTCAGAGTGATGGCATTTGTCTTCCCAAGAAATCGTTACGCATGCTGGGCCCTGCTTTCCTGGAAGTGGCTGAACACCTGCCTGCCCATGGGAGGTAGTGAATAAGTTCCTTGTTTCGCTTTGCTTGCGCATGCAACTTTTGCTTTACCTAGTAAACTGTCTTCATCTCAACCCACAAGTTCCTGCACTTTTACCTTTCTGATTTTCTCCCCATCCCACTTGGGAAGAGTGAGCAAGCGGCTGCATGGGTACTGAGCTGCCTACCAGGGCTAAACCGTAACATTCTATAATTCAGCTTTTTTTTTTTTTTTTCCAGAACTAATCAACACTGGTCTCATTTGTCATCTTGTGTTGTTCTTCCCACTTTAGGAAAGTATACATTATGCTATTTTGCTAACAATATGTATAGATATAATAAAAAAATAATCTGTCTTTACTTGAGCAACCATTCCACCAACGAATGTGTTACAAAGACCTTCTCAACTCTGAAGAAAGTTTTAAAGGGTTATCTGGGAGTAATTCTACACTATAAGGAAGTGCTGAAGGGTATATTGGATTTTTTTTTCCCCCCTCAGGTTTCAGCCGTTATCTCTGTTTGCCTTCCTTTTTCATCCTTTACATTTCCTCTTTCATTTAGCATGTGAGTTTTCATGAGAGGAGATGCGTTAGTAAGAGAGCTATGTCTGTGCAGGCTAAGAAATAAAATCAGGTCTTGTTTGGGGTAGGGGAACTCAAGAGGTCACTTCCATTTCTGATGGTTATGATTCTGTGGCTTTAGCCTTTAAGTTGTATGCATTTTACACAAAAGTTTTAGATCAGAAAAGGGACTATATATTCTGGAGTGAAAATGTAGAATTTGTTGATAGTTGTAATTACTTTTTCTTTACTAATAAATACCAATCATTTAAACTGTTTTGAGGTTGCTTATTAATTGGCTAATAAAAACACTGAAATTGCCATGTACCAATTTGTTGAGTGTTGTTTTGATGTAAAAAGTGAAATGTGGGGTGATTCCAGCTGTTTTTGCTTCTTTTTATTTATTTCAGTCAGATTCAAGCAATAATTGTCATTAATGTCATCTGGATTTTTTTTTTTTAAGAACACATAGCAGCAAATTTATTGATACACATGATATGTACACTTGTATAACTTTTTCAGGGCCAGCTATTGAGCCAGTTAGTCCATATAAATCTGTTGTAGTTGTAACATGTTCCTTAATCATTACAGACATGGAAGAAATTAGAATATGGATTTGTATATTGTATCTGTTGAGTGGTGGGAAATCAAGAACTGGTAGTACCCAGATAGAGGTGAAAAAATAACAGCATTTACCCCAGTTTGAAGTTGTCTAGTGCAATTTTTCTCAGAATCTGTGCTATGAAGTTTATGTTCAGCTAAAAGGGTAATGCATACATCTCTATTAAAGCTGAATAGCGTTCATGCTTACTGTTAGTGGCTTTTAGTTCATTACTGTTAAATTTCCTGTAGTCCTGTTATTTTCGCTATTCTTACTCCTTTGCTGTGTGTGTATGTATAGGAGTGTGTGTGTGTGTATATATATATATAAAATACATGTGCATAACAGCAATATTTTGTTCTTGCTGGTAGAGGCTAGCTCCTTTTACTAATAGGAAGATATTAAAGGTGAAAATAATACAATGATAATTTGCTAGGACAGTTTAAGTGTATAAGGCGGGATAAGATTTACAAACAGATCTAGTATTTAGCTGATACAGTCAGAAAAATAGCAGAGCAATTGTTCTTAATTTCTATTTAGCTTTGAAATCCTCTAGTTCCATTTCTGAAGAAGACTTGCAGTGCGTTATTTTCTCTAACTACTGTAGAGGATCTAATAATGTGTAGCATCTCTCAATATATTTGTCAAGACTGAGAAGAGTTTATATACTAGGAGCCAGACTATACACTGTTTTCATAAATCTGTTTTTGACCAGCCTTAATGTCTTTCCATCAAGATCAATGGGCTTGCCCCTAATTTATACTGGGAAGCAATGGGAAGAAGGTCAGATCTAGCTGCAGTGCATAGCATATGTTACTGTTTTCTTTAATGGTTTATTATGTAATGTTTTTTCTTTTGTAAGGTGTTATGTATTAGTTTATTATGTAATTTATTATGAAAACATGCTCATTTTCATTTAAAAGGAGATTGTGGCTGAGAAGAAAGGATGAAGGCAACTTTTTGTCTTCAGAGGAAATCAATCCTTCATTTTTACCTTGCAGTTATGTTAAAAAGTCTTCTTTTTCCTCATTGGCTGTAGTGAGATTAAGGGAAGTGAATTCATCTTGCATATAGCTGTGCAAGGTGCTGAGCTTGTTATGTGGCTTCTTAGAGAAACAACACAGACCTAATTTTGGTGGGTGAGCTGCGGAAAGATCTCATTCCAGATCTGCTGCTTGACTATCTGGTTTTTCTCTGTAGTCAGTGTTGAGTAATTTAGGATAATTTATCCCCTTGGTGAAAGTAGGATAGCTCACCTCCTGTATTTACCACTCCTCTCACGTACCAGGAACATGTTTGCAAGACTCTGACATGTTGAGTTACCAGCAGAGCTGGAGAGAGACCCTCTGGCTGCTCCTGGTCCATCTCTTGACCCTTTAAATCACTTCTACTTCCACGTACATTGATGTTTGCCTTTATCTTCCCCTTAGCTCCCTTCTGTGCTACACAAAACTCTGTTTGGAGTTCTTGCAGGTAATTATTGATCATGTCTTTTCCTCCAAGGTGGTAAATTTAAGAAGCTGTAGGGAGAAACAAAGTATGCTATGTGTTCCAAGACTTATGAAGTACTATTAGTTTTTGTTTTACTGTGAACATTTTGTAATGCAGAGCACAGAGCAAACATGTCCCTCAAGAGAATGTACACAAATTAATTGTGTGGTTGCAGTGAACCAAAGAGATTTGCTGGTTTTGTTTTACTTATCACAGTTATTTACCCTATGGGACATATGTATAGATCTCATGCCTCAACCACATATACTGAAGTATGTAAAAGTACCTCCCTAAATTTTGAAGATGTATTGTAGAGCTCAAGTGACTCTTTGTAGCATCTCGTTATTTTGTCAAGTATTTTAGGGGAAACCACCAAAATTAATTTTATAATAAATATTATGCACATTTGTCAGAGGTGTTCAAGCAGTTTCCCAATAATTTTCCCAATAACCTAATATTGGTATATGTGCCTATGAGAGTCCATGTACCCAATTTATAAGTTACCAGCATGTGTTTAATACTCAGTGACTTGTGCGACTTGAGGGTACAGGCTCCATTATGACAACTGTCTAGATGTCTTCTTGCTAGTGCTGAGACAGCAATGGAACAATGGAACTTCTGCTTCCATGTAAGCATTTGAAGGAACACTGACATAGAACGGGAACAGTGTTAAAACATAGTGGGAGGAATATTTCAAGTTTATTGAATACTGACTAACTTTATCTTTCTCGATTCCAAGTATTCTTTTCTAATGGTAAACAGTGTGCGCTTCTCTCCAGGTAGCAAAAATTTAGAGCAAATTTTGAACATAAGTCTGTGTTGATTTTAATGTACCCTAGTATTTTGAGTACGTATTTAATAAAAGTATTGTTCTTAGGAAAATAAAAGCATATTGTGAGTAAATTTAATCAAAATGCTTTTTCTTATAAGGCTCCGCAGTAAAAGAAATCTTCACTTTACAGCTTATCTTTATGATACTGTACGGTCTTTTTTGTTTGAGGTAATTTTTTCATAGATCAGACCATTTTTCAGGTCTTTTAGATAAACAATTAAATGTTTTATAGAAAACATGATTTTCATTAAATAGTGCCATGTTTGTTTGGAATACAATAAAGAAAAATGTTGTAGAGAGAAAATTAGAACAAAAGAGATATTCCAGAGGACACATTTTAGTACTTGTAGAAATACACTGTACAATTTTATAAGAAAACATACATTTTTTTAAAAGCTGACTCATATCTACATGATACTGAGCTAGATAACCTGGAGTTTATTAGCTTGAACATCTATTTCAATAAATAATAAAAAAGTGTTGTATTTTCCAAGAAGCCTAAATATGAAAAAACATTTCTTGAATTTTAATAAAGAGGAAGGCAAGCTTATAATAACATAATAATGCAAGAATACATTATGATATTATTAATAAAAACATTTGCATGAGTATTGAGACTATCTTGTATGGACTTTGAGAGAAAATTTGTTTACATGATTAAAAAGTCAAGAAATGTACATGTGCTGATCTGTCTCCTGCCTCTTGTGAATGTGCATCTTTAATTTCCTCCTCTTCCTTCTCTGCCTATCATTTTTTTGATAAGCACTGGTCATTGTGTCTTAGCAGAATCCAATAGTGTCTATGTGCACGAGGCATAAAGTTGAATATGCTTATTGAATTTGGCATGTGAGATCGGTTCCGAGGAAATTCAAGAAATATGTCAGGATTGCCATGGTCTTATCCTCTGGATAGCCCTGTGTTTTTTCTCTCTCCCTTGCACCAGCTTAAATGCTTGAGCTATCATGACAGCTCAAGGAGGTGAGAAACTAATCACTTTTTATTTTTTCTGGTTTTGTTTTGAAAGGGATCAGCTTCCTGAGTCAGATCAGGAGCACTGACACCCTCAGCCCTGCTAAGCTGGCAATAGGCTTGGGTTAAGTATGCAGATACAGCATAACTGGGCACCTTGAACCCATTCTAGAGAAATCTTGAACACTGATTTTTTTGCAGATGTTCATATGATGAAGAAAGTGGATCACACTGTTAGACTTGGAAACTAAAAAATCTACCAGAATCTTGCTATAGGGGCATAAGTCCTTTCATGGGCCTGGGACAAAGTTAAGGTATTTCAGCCCAAGAGATACAGAACTTCAGAATTTACAGCCAGCTGAAGTACAAAACAATGATATGAATACTCCTCAGTTTGCTGAATGACAGATGAACTTTGATAAGGTTTATGTAATCAAGTTTCTGAGTATGATATGAAGGCAAATTAGTGGAGAATGTCTACCATTGAATTGTTGTCTGGATTTCTCAAATATTTTTTTGTTTTTCATCATTTACCATCTTTCCCCCTGCTTTCCCTGAAAAATCATCTCTTCTCCATCTTTATTAAAAACATTAATATTAGAGCTTAGTTCAGAAATGTATTGACAGAGCTATATAGTTCATTTCCGGTTTCCTCTGTAATGCAGCATTAAATTTTTATTTTGTCTTTTCTTTATTCAAAATATGCTACAAAACATGCAGTACGCATATGCTTTTCAGGCATTTGTTTAAATTATAAAGAGTACTTTGGAATTCTTCCAGAAAAAGCATTATAAACCTTACAACTGTGTTATAATTGTAATGTTTATCTATACTGAGTTAATCGAATACATCAACCAATGTAATAAGTACTCTTCTTAAGATTAGTATTCCACAATAGGTATGTAATTAGTATGCGAAGCATTAATCTTCTGAATTGCACAGGTGTGTGTATATGTAGATTTTATTTATATGCATCTCTCTATATAAAATGTGTTTATTAGTTTACAGGTTTACTTGAGCTTCATATATCATCAGTGATGATGTGCATGATATACTCTGGAGAGCTAATATAGGGTAGAGATTCAGGAGTGGGTCCTACGGAAAAATGAATGTGGTATGGCAGGTTTCCTATCTCTACACTCTGGGATGGTGTGGTATGAGTATGCAACTGGTCCAAAGCCATTTGATTATGCTATACCCAGCAATTCCTAGTTTTTCTCTCACAGGTGACTATTCAAATTAAATGAGTAGCCCTGTACCAACTCTGTTTTACTGCAATGTAGCTGCAAGCAATGGAAGCTATACACCTTGGGAACTTCAACAGATCCAGTTGCCTGCCTGTAGGAGACCATATTAATAGCAGAAGTAGTTCAATATACACAGTTTACAACTAGATGAAATAGACAGTTTATACCCATTCTTAGATGGACTGCTTTACTCTGAGCTGCTTATGCCTAAGCTCTCCTATCTTTTATATATATATATNTTTAGTCAACAGCAGGATGATTGTTCAGTAAATAGCAGTTTGGCAGCTCATGCTCTCATTCTTTTATGTGCATATAACCATGAAGATCTCTTGCTAGAATGGCTCACATTTTCCACAAGTTGTGGTCCAGCAAGGTTGATTGATCAACCTTGATAAATCCGTCTCAGTGAGAGTGTAAAATTTTAATACAGTAGTTCATAATGTTCTCAGAATGAAACTAAGAAATAGAAAATAGTGCTCATGGCACAAATCTTTAGCAGGCCTTTCAGCTTTTCAAACAACTTCTTTGTAATCTCCTACTGCATTCTGCTCAGCTTCCAAGCATTTGGAGCCCTACTGAAGTAAGTATCGAACTATTTTATACATTGCAAAGTTCCATCAACAAAAAATGTCTGACTGGAATGTCTGATTTTCTTGCTTCCTTAGTCTTAGCTTCCCATAAATCTATGTAACAGAAACTACTTTTAATCCAACCTGAACATAGCTAACAATTCTTTATCTGAAGTAGAATCTTGTAGCATTTCTTCCAATGCACTTTTTAATGTTCCGTCTGTGACAATAAGTATTGGTAATAACCATGAAAACTGTATCCAGACTGTAAGAAATCATGCGTATTGTCTTCATATATGTGGTGCCCTGCTTCTATTCATACTTCAGGAGGCATGCTATAGCTCTCATGGAAGAACTAGGATTCATACCTACGCTGTGTAAGTCTGAACGTACTACTTCTCTCCAGTCTTGAAGCTTAAGGCTTAACTTTAGCAGCCTTTCACCTTCTGTTTTTGTTTTTTTTTTTTAAAGTTGCTGTCAGACTGAGATCTAGTGTGCCAAGTTTCAGTCTGAAGCAAATTTTTACATTTGAGTTACAAAAACACAAAAAGATCCAACTGGAATTGTCTCATATAATATAATATGCAAAAAAAATGAGCTTAGTCATAGATAGAGATGGTTTTCTTACGGTGAGCTTAAAGTCAGCCAGACTTTTTATTTTTGTGCTGCTATATATGCTTCCCTGAAGAAACAAGAATGGTGCGATAAGGTCGAACAGGTGCAGCAAAGATCTATACACTTTTTATTTCCATTTATCTGTCAGCCTCTCTCTTCTAGTAAAAGTTTCAGTTCTGTCAGATTCTGGGGCTTGTACTAATAATAGGAGCCATTTGCTATGTTTTTAGTTTAGGGAAAGTCTTGTAGTAATTCTGGTATTTATGAGGAATGTGAGGGATAAATGCTGGTTGTGTGTAAATATTTTCAGTGTCCGGCTCATCCAGGAGGAACACAATTCTCCCAGTGTGTTATCATTACCATCAATGCATTGTGTAACCTTGTGGGAAGATGAGAGAAGTCATTACACTAGAATGATTTTGAATCATTGAAACTACAGAGGGGTTCCCTCTCCCTCCCTCCTCCTTTAGAGTATGCAGACAGACAGTGTCACGATAGCAATTATCAGTACAGGTATTAGTGTTCCAAGCATTGTAGAAACAAAGCAAGTGTCCAGTCATCTTGATTATGCTTGATGTACTCTTCTGACATAGTTACCATTGGCAATTGGACAAATGGTAAATAGTATTAAAATTGAGGATTATTTGTCCATAGAACTGTGTGAAGTTCATGTTTGGAGCTGTTAGTAAGGTGGTAAGACTGTGGTGAATGAGGGCTTTCAGAATAACTTAGTTAACCATATACAGTGTCTCTGAGCCGATAGTGAAAAGCTAATTGTTAGGTGTTATTCTAACAAGGGTCAGCTCTTGTACTGGGGCTGGTGGGGTCAGTCCCCACTAGCATTTTGTAACTTACTACCTTGACCTAACTGATTTCTGTGGTTTCAAAATACTTAGAGAAACAACATCAGAAAATTATTTTGCTGACAAATTCATTTTGAGCAGTACTTCTAATGATTTGCTAGTAATTGACGTCCATTATCTGATCAAAAACTATGTAGTTTGGGGGTCAAATAATTCCAATCAGCTCATGCAAAATGAGACTAGGGGAATAATGTGTTTTCATAACTTTGCACTGTACTTGTTAATTCTAAAATTCTGGAGGACAAGATGGTTTATGTGATTGGCAAGAAAAAAAAATAGAACATTTTCTTTCTATCAGTGCTAAAGATGTGGCTTGAAAAAAAACTCTTACTGGTCCAAAAGGTCTTACTGCTGTGTGATCATAGATGACGGATTGTCGACAATGTAAGGCAGTGATCTCAGTCCTGTTCCTCCTAAGTCAGTGTTTAAATCACAAAAATGTGTAGCTGGAGGCATGTGGCACTATTTCTGGTCGTTTATTTAGGGAAGATGGGGAACAGAATTGCCAAAGAAACCAAGATGAGCTCCATCTCCACTGTCATAGTATGAAGGATATGGGCACATCTGAGAGAGCTGGCACTGCTCTTTTCCATGTTACAGTGTCCTACAGGTTAAAAATTGCAGGTCTGTAGCTTTTTCCACCTAATGAATTCAAGATATTTTGGAGATGTGAACAAACTGTGCCTTGCAGTCTGCCTCAGAAAAAGAGAAGATTGTGTTTATCTCAAATTTCAAAAGATAAGAGAAAAAGCGGCACAGTAGTTCAGAATCTCAAAAGTGCTGAGTGCCTAACTTTCATTTAATTAACTCAGCGTCAGGCAGCTGAATATCACTGACTTGATCATTGCAAAGAAAAGGCTCCTAGTAGATTTGTGAAAGGTTCTCTTGTGGTTTCTTTATAAGAATGTCTTCCATATTAGCTCAGCAACCATGAAGTCAGTACTTCCTGTAAGAAACAGGAATAATTTAAAATAGCTTTGAACAGAGTGATAATATTTCAGTTAGATATAGTAGAAATGAAGACAATAAGGAAAAAGTATAATTTGGAGATAAGAACGCTGCATTCCAATTAGTGTAAATTTACGATTAATAAGCCAACATAAGGGAGTATGAGACATTTTTATGAGCAGTATCTGGCATGTTGCATTGCAAATAGATTATTGTGTAAAAATGGGAAAATAGGAAAACCTTGTCTATCCCCATCAAATCATACTTTGATAGGATAAAAAATATTGATATTTATATAAACACCAATTTTTTTTGCCAAACTTGATCAGGGTATTTTTTTATGAAGGTCAGTTGGCCCTGTTAGCATTCAGAACACCTTGTTTTAATATCTATAGGTCTAAGCACACTTACCAGGAATGAGTACACCTAAAATATTTTAATTGACAAACCATAGGAGCAACTTTTTTGTTGCTTTCCTCCACCACATTGGTATTATATGTTCAGGACTCTGTAGATAGCTCTGAAGAACATATACATCTTCAATCCATAAAGGGAGAGACAGACTAGAGGGAAAAATTGAGTTGTAAGACTGTTTTTAACCTATCTTATTTTCAAAATATTGGGGTAAAATTTTC
>VXAL01018989.1:28538-81202 GCA_013399475.1 Chauna torquata
GGTAAGTGTACCTCCTTGAGATAAGCAAATATATAATAGTTTGTAATGGGTGATTCTTCTGCTTTTTCTTTTTGCAAGTGATCCTTGAAGAGGCTGTGATGATTTTTGCTCACACTATTCATTGGGCATGGGGAACGAAGCAAAACAAAAACAAACAAAACAGTCATTGACTCATTGCTTGAGAAAAGCCTGAATGCTACATCACAACTTGGTGCTCCCTGGAGGTATTTTCAAACTGTGAAGACATTGGTTGCTCATGCTCAGTGACAGATTTTTAATTTTTTTTTTTTCCTTTTTCTCCTCTGTGCTTTGGTGAAGAAGAACTGATCTTTGACTTCAATGTATTTGGGAACTAGACCTTCCACAAATTTCAATAGAAAAGATTAAGGAATTAATGGACATAGGGAAAAAGCAACCTCTATTTGCTAGGAGCCTATTCTAACTGAAATAATCTTGTTGGCATGTTAAGTTAAACTGCATCTGCCTATGCAACATTTGTTCACTGAAAGAAGGAACATTTTAGCCATCTCACTTGGGCATGCTTCATTAACAAAAAAGTCAAAACCTTGTTTAAATAGAAATCAATATGAATTATGATATTGGATTCAGTTGATGTAAGATTTTTTTATATAAATTGCAGAGGGACTGAATCACGTCTTAAATTTGAGGTCAGGGAAAAAAAAGCATGTGACTTTTTGCTCTAATTAAGATAATAAAAGGTAGGCACATTATTCTGGTATGCACAGTTGCTTGATAGAGTAGTAGCTTGTTTTGCTTTGAAATCAAATGAACTGTCCTGTGCTATCCCTGTTATGTGATCACCAGATAAGTCAGTCTGTTTTGATTACCACTCTGAAGGTAATTAAAAGGTAATCACTGTCACAAACATAAGTACCCAATCCAGCTGAGTAAGAAGCATAAGAACACGTTGAATGATATCTTTGTGCTTTTGTATTAGCATCTGCCAGAGTGCTGCCCTCACCCCTTATTTTTTCTGAACCCTTTAGTTTCTTTTGGGCTTCTTAATGCAATAGAATTGGGATTGTGGTATAGAAAAGTAGTAAGAAGTTACAAGTTCTCTGCAGCTATCAACTTCCATGTTTCTTATGTAAGAGTCATAAAGTACCCAAAATACTTTGCAGCTAATGGATCAGCTGTATGTAGCAAAATGCCTGCCCTGGAGAGTGTTAACAAAGTGCAAAGACAAGATGACCAAAAAAAAAAAAAATTGTTTCTTTTCTAGTCTGCAAGTGGGCTGAACATCTCAAGTCGGTGAGGACTTTTCCTTATTTTAAAGTATTGCAGAACTACATAGTGTACAGCAAATAAATACATCTAATAGACCCTTCCAGCTGACAACGGTTAGGCAATTGAAAAGACATGGCTAAAGCTCTCTGTACGTCCAGATAAGCTCATTTGACTGTGGTGGCATTCTTCCCAATTCCCCAATTAGGTCATTGTTTAGTCTACTTTGTAGTATTTTACTCTAATTCCAGCTATAAAATCTTCTGGGAGTGGGCAGTTGTTTGAGCACATGCGGTCCATTGAAGGTCCTTTACAGGCCACTGAAATACAAACTCTAATATGCCTAGATTATTCTCACATGCCAAATTTAATTAGGTGGTCTGAAGGAAACAATGAAATTACTACATAAAATGCAGCTAGATAAATCATTAGTAACCATATGCTGTAGGGAATTGTCCTAAATGGACTGAGAAACTGTAGATGAATAAATTTATTTTTCTTTTCTACAAAGGACGACACTGTGTCTCTGAGAGCATTAAAGAATAAGAGATTAAATTATAATGGAACATCAAGTAAAGAGGGAAATAGGAAAATTACTGACATAAGAAAGGGCTAATTCCACCTCAGCCTGAAATGATCATTCATTCTACATTTCTGAACACTGAAATTTTAGGGATAAATAGTAGATCTTTCAAAAAGACCTTTCTAAATACATCCAGAGGTTGAAAGGCAACCTTTTTTTACCAGGTGCATGAATTTCCTTGGTTTCTTCTTCTGTTTTGTTGTTGTTGTTGTTGTTGTTTTTGTTTTGTTTTGTATTATAATATTGGTTGTGTGGTATCCTACTTATCTTTGTATGCTTGCAAATATGCAGAGGTTCACAAAGCTTATTATGTTTGCAAGAGTGCCTTGAGAAATATAACATGCTTTAACATAACTTTTGGTACTGAAGATATAATGAAAGAACTGTATTCCTTTTTTTTCAAGCTGGACCACTGTTTATACCACTAATATCACCTGCTATATGTATTCTCTCTGTTCCTGTATCTCATTAAAAAGGGATAGAGAAAATCCCATGTGATTTTAATACATATTTTAAATACTTTAAGAAGTTCTGTTTTTACATGCAGGATGCTGACCAACAAACTTTCATGTGCTAGTCTTCATGGCCAGTGCAAATTTTATGAAATGTTTTCTCATCTACTTCCAGTGACTTCCTATTACCTCCTGAAAACAATTAAGATAGTTTAATCCCCCAACCCCAGTAAAAATGTTAGAATATTTCAAGTCTTTGATAATAAATTTGCCTTGGCCAGTGGCCAAGTAGCTTACTAATATGTTCTAGAGATGGCCTTTCATGATTTACAAGAAACTGGATATATTGCTTTCTGTGACTGGCTCAGAGGACGCTGAGATACAGGCTAATTAAAACAGAAGTTCAAGGTGTTTATTTCTAAATCAGTGTGGGTGTCCACCATTGTAATTATTCATTTAGTAACTGACCAAATTTTTTAGTTTGACCAGCAGATAAACAGTTTGCAAATCATTCCCTCGTTGTTTATGTAACACACAGAATTTGTCTCCAGGACAGGTTTATAAATATTCTGACAGGGAAGCAGGGATTGGATATTCCCTTTCATTCAAACATAAGAGTAGTAACCATCTTCTCTGTTCTTCCCTGCATCATGAGCGGGTGGGTCCTTTCCTGGAAAAAAGATAAGTAGTTTACAACCCACTCCTTGCACTCCAGAAGCCATATAGGACTTAGGAAAATAGTATGAATGAAGATGGCAGTTGCTGTACTTTTTGTCAGCCCTGTCTCTAATAAGAAAAGCTGAAAGGCAAGAGGAGTGCCAAAGCTGTACACTCTGTGAAAGATATTCTGGAGATTAAATGGTTCTTTGATGTACCTGGCTTCAGGAGCATCCCAGGGTCTTGGCAAAGACATAAATCAGACAGCTCTAAGTTAAAGATGCTAACCTGAACTGCACTAAAGAGGATTTTCTGGCTCATTTAAAGGGATAATACTTAGTGTAGGATTTGACGAGCAAATGCACCTAGAAATGGAGAAAAAAAGAAGGCATGGCAACAGAAAGCTACCTCCAGATTTCAAACATAGTACGAGATGTACTACTCTTATTTCCTAGCCCAGCAGCCTGATTTTGCTAGAAGGTTTTGCAGGGCATAACACAAGTTGTCTTTAGTAAACGGAAGGTTAATAGACCCTCAGTCAGACAACTGGTCCTCTTAATCTGAGGTTTCAGCAGATCTTATGTAACAAAAGGAGTTTAAATACTAAATGTTGATATTGACTGCATTGCTGTAAATCAGGAGTGAGAAATGCCTCTACGTTCCAATAAGCTGCAAGCTCATCACATTTACAGAAGTACTAGGACTTAGTGTTAGTGATGTTTCTACTCCATGTGAGAGGAAAGCTGTTACAGGTATAATGTGCTCCATGAAAATTCTTAATCCAGAATGAGGTTTTTCTGGTCTGGTTTATTCTCAAGTCTTTCAGCACACAGAATCATACCAGTATGACTTTTCTAAAATGGGTTAAATACATATCTGAACTGCTTCTGCCAAATTCAGGGTACTCCTTGTTCTTGCCCAACTGACCGATCCAATTAAACAAAAGATAAAAGTTTTTATATTTGATCTGACATTTCTGTAATCAGAAACGGTGAGTGCCAGCACCTAAGTGAGAATCAAGAAACAGTGGTATTTTTTCTAGAACAGAACTATAATTTGTAGTGTTAACCAACTTGTGACCCACACAGCAGATGTGATCACCATTTATGCTGACAGAAGCTGCGTGATCTAGAAAAAGTCACAAGCAACTCTTTCATTTCATTTGAAATATCATAACCTGGCAGAGCTGCTTTGCTAATTAGTGGTCCATAACTTTTTTGCTCTGGCAGGTTCAAGAGGTGCCAGCACTGGAGAATTCACTCTAGGAAAGACTTTCATTGGATAAATTGGATTTGGAAACAGGCTATTATGGCTGAATAATGGATAAATATTTGCTCCTACTTACTCAAATGCATTAATGTTTAATCTGGGTTTATTTAATTCATTCATGTTGGAAAATTGATAAATGGTATTTTAGCTACTTTTGTATGCCTGTGACTATGCAAGCATAAAATTTTGTCCTTTATGAACTCTAGATACAATTGAATGTAATAATTTTTCATGTGATTTCAATGGAACTAAGATTTACACCTCAATAGCTTTGCAACATTGCAATATTTAATTAAATAAAGCTGTTGTGGAGTTACGTGCATTGTCTATAAAAGATGAATGTGAACTAATGCCAAAAAGCTACTGGCCCACTGGATGCATTTTCATGTGTGAGAAGTACGTAAAAGGATCACAGCTTTGCCACAATACATATTGTACTGCTTGAATCTTAGAAGATGTGTGACTCAGACTCCCATGGCTAAAGGGATTAAATTTCTGTCATTTTTTTTGTACTTACATAGTTCTTATAGTACATACAGAAAAGTTCTTTTCAAATGCTGTAGCTAGCTATAGTTTCCTAGTTCTGAACCTAATTTTGAATCCAGCCTTCATAGTGCTCCAAAACAGACTAATTTAGAAGTATTTGTATAAGGAACAGCAACATTGAGCATTGTGTACCTGGTCAGCACTGAAGTCAGGGAGAGGGTTGCTACAGCTCTCTTAGTCTCCCCAGAAAATAAACTCATTATTTTCTACATGTGAGCAATTTTGTGGGCTTACTGACCATTGAGGGGACACCGAAAGTTCTCTCTTCATCTCTGTCTTGCTCTCCCCTTTTCTTTTTCTGCATCTTTTGGCCTTTTGTATTAGAAATCATAAATCTGTTTTCCACTTCTGGGGTGTTTATAGATTTTTAAATGTAAGAGAAAAGCAGCAACTGTTTTTGAAGACCTTTGTAGACTAGCAGTTTTCACATAATTCTGGTGAAGTTGAGGACCAGGCTTAATGACTCTGTGCAGTCTCTTGGACCTGTTTACTGGAGGCCACTATTACAATATCCTCTCCTCCTTTTTTTTTTCTTTCTTTCTTTTTTTTTTTTCCCCCCTCCATCCAAGGCTGCCAAGCTTGTTTGTCTGCTCCTTGCAGGAACCTTTCTAAAATTTGTGTTATGTCCCTTTCCCTAGCAGCTGGCACAAAGCCAACATAACATTTTCTGCCTCTTGCCTGTTAACTTCGGTAGCCAGCTAAGTTTTCTGTGTAAAGATGATCTGTCTTTTGTCAGTCCTATTTTGTGTGTGGCTTGCAGTTGAGGAAAGAGAAAATTTCTAAGGCAATATAAACTGAAAGAGGATTACAACCACACATCACTATAGTTTTCTTGCTTCTGTCTTCTCTGTGTACCAATCTATTAAAGAAGTTACTTATATCTTTCTCTATACATTGAAAGATGGGAAAACAATGACTTGTGTAGCTAACAGTGCTGCAGGAGCATTATTGCTAGCAGTTCAAAGCTTGATCTTTGTCAATATAGAAGAAACAAAATAATCGTCCTGATTTTTACACAAAATTCGAACCTGTGAAATTCCACAAGTCCTAAATTAATTCTGGATTTGATTTTAAATCCTTCATACAGTCACAGGGACAGACTCTCCTTGCAGTTTCAAAATTACCAAAGGACTAACTATGCAGTAAACAACTTTGATATTCTCTCTCTCTCTGTACAACCTTCTAATAACTGTCATTGCTTTAGCTTCAAGAGGTTGTGTGATCTAATTAGGGCAAATTGAATAAGACTGCTTTTGTGCTAACACGTGAGAAAGTTAATTGAAATCAATCCATGTTCAGTGAAAATGCTGGAGACATCACTGATAATTTAAAGCAATTAAAAGATGTTGTCCTGAAGCAAGGCAGAAACATTAAGTCTAAGAGCCTGTTAAAAGAAAACTACCTAAAATATTTAAATGATGTTATTCATCTAAGATGGACTAGGGATAGCTGAAGCAATTAGAAATCATAAAGCATAAAATAAGTCATATGCAATCTTCTGTGAGCTAGCTCAAGCCATTTGTTTTTTGTAAAATAATAGATCTTTTAAAATATTCCATTTGTGACATTTTGTGAACAAAGGTGTACTAATGACATGAGGCAGCAAATCTTCAGTTCTCATTTATGGGTCATTGTGCTTTAAGAAAATAGTAAGCATAGAATTTAAATTCAAATGCCTTTTCCAGATACATTTTTAGATTACTTGTTCATAGGATGCAAAACTTGGTCTTCGGTGGATGTGAATGTTATGGCTTTTATCCAAATTCCTAAACGCAACAGCATAAAGACGATAAGGGTTTTCATTTCTTATGTCCTTGTATCAATCAGTGTATCCATTTCATTGGGAAAGTTTAGCTGCAATCACGTATGCTGGTGTATTGGGTTTACGTGGTAAAGGTTTGGTAGCAGGGGGGCCACAGGGCCGGCTTCTGTGAGAAGATTCCAGAAGCTGCCCTGTGGCAGATAAGAGCCAGCTCCAGCCGGCTCCAAAAGGGACGCCCCGCTGGCCAGACCTGAACCAATGAGCGATGCTGGTTGCGCCTCTGTGAGAGCATATTTAAGAAGGGGAAAAAAACTGCTGCACAACAGCAGCTGGGAGTGAGAGGAGTGAGGAACAGTCCTGCAGACACCAAGGTCAGTGAAGAAGGAGGGGGAGGAGGTGCTCCAGGCGCCGGAGCAGAAGTTCCCCTGCGGCCTGTGGTGAGGACCATGGTGGAGCAGGCTGTCCCCCTGCAGCCCATGGTGTACCACGGCGGAGCAGATTTCCACGCTGCAGCCCGTGGAGGAGACCACGGTGGAGCAGGTGGATGTGGCCTGAAGGAGGCTGCAGCCCATGGAGAGCCCCCGCAGGAGCAGGCTCCGGGCCGGACCTGTAGCCCGTGGAGAGGAGCCCACGCAGGAGCAGGTGATCCGGTAGGAGCTGCCACCCGTGGGGGACCCATGCTGGAGCAGTTTGCTCCTGAAGGATGGACCCCGTGGTACGGACCCATATTGGAGCAGCTCTTGAAGAGCTGCAGCCTGTGGGAAGCCCACGCAGGACCCGTTCGGGAAGGACGGAATCCCGTGGGAGGGACCCCACGTTGGAGCAGGGGAACAGAGAGTGACCATGAAGGAGCGGCGGAGACGAAGCGATATGGACTGACCGCAACCCCCATGCCCCGTTCCCCTGCGCCGCTCGGGGGGAGGAGGTAGAAGAGGGTGGATGGGGGGAAGGTGTTTTTAGTTTGCTTTTAGTTTCTCACTGCTCTAGTTTGCTAGTTATAGTAATAAATTATACTAATCTCCCTATGTTGAGTCTGTTTTGCCCGTGACGATAATTAGTGAGTAACTTGCTCGTCCTTATCTCAACCCTTAAGCCCTGGTCCATCATATTTTCTCCCCCTGTTTCTTTGAGGAGGGGGAGTGAGCGAGCGGTTGTGGTGGAGGCCACCTGTTTAGCCGGGTGAAACCACCACAGCTGGTAATACTGAACAGATTTGAAATTGTATGAAGATTAATTCTGTAAGAGAGACTATAGGCACAGACTGAAGACAGCTAAAATTAATCTGCCAAATAGAGGTAGTTATATTTTATGATCTGTCAGAATTTGTACTTGCAGATTCTTTTTATAAATTTTGATCTTGGCCATTCTTTGCCACAGTTAAACATGTGGAGGTTCAAAATGACTGATTCTGAGTCAATAGCACAGTGGATGTTTAAAAAAAAAAAAGAGGCCCACCAGCAAGACTATAATTGTGATCACAGCTTTCCGTACTTCTTGTATCACCAAAGGATCTTAAAATAAGTATTTAAGCTCACTTTTACTTGTTATATGTGTGTTCCACTCCCAATCCCTGATTATCCATCCCTGGTTCAATTTTTGGTCCTGGTTCCTGAGTATAATTTATAGCATGTCCAATGGTACTGGTCATCTGAGCCAAGGGCTACCTGGTATGTAGTGTGTTGCAGTTTTCCTCCCCTGGAGGGCATGGTGCATGCCTGGCTCTCATCCAAACATGTAGATTAGGCATGGTGGACACATGGCAGAGGTGAGGATGGATGCTGGAAGGCGTGTCTTCCACATAGTGCACCTACAGGCAATGTGGAAAGACCCCACACATTCTTGTGTTTGGATCCCTCGGAACAGAATGGGAATGTAACATCTGAAAGGTTTTGCATTATTGCTGTGAAATGAAGTCTTGGGTGTGTATCAGATAATTTCTATTAAATGTGTCAGCTGTGTTTGCATTTGAGAGATGGCATTCCTTCTCTTCATGTATACTACTGACCTGCTGCAATAAAGAAGGCTTTAATTCTGCCCTATTAGAATGAATAGTTTTGCTACTGCTGGTACTGTTGGTAAGTTTCTTTTTTCCTTGAAGGGTTGCCTTCATCTTGTAATCTTGTGAAAGTTAAGAAACTTGGGTTGAAGTGTTTTTTTCCCTTTTTCTTTCTTTTACCTTTTTGAATAGAGAGTATATTCTCCTCCTTTTGACTGCAGGAAAAAAGTTAAACAAAAAAACATGGGATATTTCAAGGCTCTAAAACCACAGCACAACTGATTATTTTTGAACCAATTTCATGCTTTTGTTTGTTTTGTTGCTTGAATTGTGAATGTTTTGCACAATATGGAAAGATGCTTTTCATTACTTTATCTACATTCAACTGGATGTGGAAGGAGTAATGCTTTTAGTCAAAAGTTGGAAGCAAGTTATTTTCTTTAACAGCATTCGTTGATCTTCCATGATCTACAAGCTGTGTTACCACTGAGGAGTGTGCCAATCTTTATTGATCTCAAATTCTGAAGGTTTTGTGTTTGTTTTCGGACTGAAAAACAATATTCTCCTTCAAAATATGAATAAAGCGTTATCTCAAAGGATATGTCTGCCATAGATCTGAACTATTGTGGAACTACAAGTTCTATCTGTGATTAACATTTCATGTGCTAAAAAAGATGTTCAGAGACAAGAAAATATTTGCTGAATGTTTTTGACAAGTAGGTAGGAAGAAAATAAATATTTTACCCCCCAAAATTTATTCATTTATTTGAATCATTCAGGAATTATGAGTCATTACTGGGACTAGGCATCTGATATTTGGTGCCTTAATCATAAAACCTTTCTTCCTCTGGTAATATTTCTGGGGGAAAAAAATATAGAAAATTGAAGAACCAACTCTATCTACAAAAATAATCTCAGGACTTCTGTGCATATAGCATCTTTTAAAATTCCTATATTTTTAAATTTGCACCTTCTAGTAACTTCAGAAACAAACAAAAATCTGTTTCTAGACCTAATCTGAACATGGAAACTTAAACTAAACCAGCATTCTGTAAGAGGATTATCTCTTTTCTCTGGACAGAATCTACTTTATGAGTTTTGAACAGCATTCGGTTAAGTGTCAGTTTAGCTGAAATGGTTTTCCTCTGTCCTTTCCTGTTAGTTATATACATCACCTCTAACAACTTTAGCTTTTATGCACTTGCACATTACACTACAAACTCACTTTGAAAATGCCATGCCTTGTTTCCTCTGCAAGATGTTTAATCAAAAATGACCCACAATTTCAAGCATGAATGCCTAACATCTCATTATTAACCACTACCTGGGACATTTTATAACGTTCTAACCTCACCTGGGATGTAGTTGCAGATTTCAGGAGGATACCATTATTTTAAAGTTTAGGTAACCTTTTAACTCCTCTTATCATTTGGTATGAAACAGTATGGGGAAAGATATCCTGGTCTAGATATTTACTGTAGAGGCATACCCTTATCATACTGTAAGATTCAAGTAATGCACCTTCCTTTTATTTGTTTCTTTAAATTTTCATGGTCAGTATATCTTGTTTGATTGGACTAAGTTTATATTTTTATGTACTATGAGTAGGTTTTTATACAGATCAAGAATTTCACTGCTGACATAACCTTGATCTAATTTGATAATTCAGGAAATCAAGTAAGAGCCAGCCCAAAGAAAGGCTGGCTTAATTCATTTTCTCTGCTTCTTGACTTCTCAAGGTTTTCACTGCAAGGACACGTTCAAGTTAGTTCATGAAATTTTCAGAGACCTTTCTCTTCGATGTGAAGGGAATAGCAAAGTCTGGGCAAAATGGTACTGTAGTTATTGCCTTTTAATTGGTGTTATATGAATCAACCATAAATATCCAGAGACAGCCTTTGTAATCTTGTGTGTCTAGCAAGTCTCACCAGTCTGGGAAGAACAACTCTTAATTTTAATTTTTTAATTTTTTTTTTTTTTTTAAAAAAGGAAATAAAGCTTGAAAAAATGGGTCAGGAGAAGCAATGATTAGGGCTGAAAGGTTTGGTTTTTTTCTTCACCTCCTCCCTCCAAATCAATTTTCTCAAAGTCAGTTAGGGATTGTTCTCCTGTTTGAAAGACTATGCTTTTAGGATCCATTCATTTTTTGGAAGAATGAAGATCATAACTGAGTGCTATCCAGCTAGAAATGGCACCCAGGCTATAAAACTAGTTTTATCTTAGGGTGCCTATGGCTTTGACTCAACAACAGCAGAAGTCTTACTGGTCTTATGGGACAGCCTGTTGATGTGAATGTCTGAGAGACTAAGGGCTTGGACTTGTTAAAGTACTTCTCTAGCTCAACATCAGTGGTGGCATTTCTGAGGCTTTTTTCAGGGGATAGTTAGACGTGAAATGTACCTGTTTTAGGTGCTTTGGAAATTATAAAAATAGAGATGATGCTTTGGTTTCATGACAGCATGAGATGAACTGATAAAATGGTGGAGAAGAGTGATGAGTTTTATTTTACTTTTCTGATGGATGAGGGAATGGGGAATATTGTACAGATAAAACATAAAGCAACAAAATGCAGGACCACTCCTGCCAGCTGCAAATATTTTTATTCTTTAGTAGGGGATTTTGTAATACCACTGCTAACTAATTTAGGCTTCAGTATACAGCGTTCTGCCCTGGAAATAATCATGCTCATTTGAAGGTCATACTAGATTATGTGGGTCTTAGCTCCATAATGTCAAATTCTAACAATACTATTTCAAGATAATGATATTGTTTAAAAATTGGAATGCACTTGTTATGGGAAAGAAGCATTTATTTCTGTATGGTGAACAGATAGCTTTTAAGGTCATTTTTGTTTATTTTTCTGCAGAGACACTTTTTTTTTTTTTTGCAGAAAAAGTGCATTTGGCTCTCTGAAACTTTGATTTATCTTTACTAGTTGCAAAGTGGAATAGTTTGGTAATATACAGCCTGCAATGCTTAAATTAAAAAAAAAAAAAAAAGGCAAATAGAATCTTGTGTGGCTATTGGTTACAGTGCTCTTGCAACACTCTGTTGCTACACTTAACACATCTATATAGCTTTGACACGCAAAGTAAAGCTCCATGGATGAAATTCTGCTGAGTCATAGCTAAAGTTCATTTGATATTTTTATCTGTTTTGGATATTCAAATCTGCGCCGTGTGCTAAATGAACTACAGAAAAATCCTGCTGCTGGTATCAGAATCTTCTTTTCCTTGCCTTCTTTTTGTTCCTTTAAAAATGTTATGCATTTCTGCATTTTGAGTATTGTGCAATGCTTACAGCATTTTAAATGGTACAGAGTTTCTCTTTCACTCATTGTTAATTGAGTACATATCATTTCATTATATTATCCCTACTTAATATATATATTTTTTAATGTTCTGGATTATATTATTTAAATAATACTGAAATAAATGTTGCTGTACACAGCCCTTGGGATTAAAACCACATCTACATCCATCAACACAAACCCCAAGAGAACAGCCTTCCTACTTGGTGATCCATCTACGATCTGTCCCGTAGGCACGCCTCAGGGAATTCTGAGGTCAGTTTTCTTACGACTGTATGTAGAAAATTGTGTGGCTAGATACAGGTTGAGGGAAAATATTAAGCAGAACATCCTTATCCATTGTAATCTCATGTCATTATCTTTCAGAAGCCAAATCTCTAGTTCTTGTACTCTATAAACTGAATATTTTTGTTCCTGTTAAAAAGCAAATAGTTTTTTCCTTCATAAATGTAGTGATTTGAGAGGTGTTATGAGTCTCAACTGTTGCTAAAATACAGGTCTCATGGTTTTGGCTGGGACAGAGTTAATTTTCTTCGTGGAGGCTCACAATGCTGTGTTTTGGATTTTTGATGAAAATAGTGGTGATGGTTTTGGTCGTTGCAGAGCAGTGTTTACACAGAGCCAAGGACTCTTTTCCTTCTTATTCTGCCCTGCCAGTGAGGAGGCTGGGAGGGGACAGGACCAGGACAGGTGACCCAGACTGACCAAAGGAATATTCCGTACCATATGGCATCATGCTCAGCAATAAAAGCTGGGGTAAAGGAGGAGGAAAGGGGGGGACGTTGGGAGTGATGGTGTTTGTCTTCCCAAGGAACCGTTACGCGTGATGAGCCCTGCTTTCCTGAAAGTGGCTGAACGCCTGCCTGCCCATGGGAAGTAGCGAATTAATTCCTTGGTTTGCTTTGCTTGCGCGTGTAGCTTTCGCTTTACCTAGTAAACTGTCTTCATCTCAACCCATGAGTTCTCACACTTTTAACTTTCTGATTTTCTCCCCCATCCCACCTGGGGAGAGCAAGTGAGCAGCTGTGTGGCACTTAGCTGCCTGCCAAGGCTAAACTGCAACAAGAGAAAAATATACCCTATAAGTATTTTCAGATTGAACAGTAATTTGAGTTTTGAGTTATGTTTTTGGGAATTTAGAATAGTATTTTTCTTCCAAACTGTATGGTGATGTGAGGAAATACTTTTTAAGTAGAATCACAAAAGTTTGAAAGTTCCTAAGCCACTTAACCTAGCTATTATATGTATTTTTTAAATTACTAATAAGAAAAAGCATGTTTGCTGACTACCTAATTTTTTCTACTCCATTTTGCTTTGCTTTAAATATCGCTTCTGTTTTGCACTATACTGTTTGTTTGCCTAGTGAATTTTCATAGAATTTCAATCTTTCACCACCTACTTTTTGCCTGTTAGATTTAAACAAGATAAAACCATTCCCTCTGTAAGTGCTTAGGAGAAAAGCTTCTTGAAAGTGGTATTGGCAATTATGGTAAATGCTGAATGCAGCATTTTAAAGTATTTACTGAAAAATGATAGAGAATATGGTGATAATGTTTGTCAGTTAGTGTATATTGCTTACCTTTTGCTCATCAAAGCTCTTTCCATGAAAACAAGGCCACATGGAACAGAGAAAAATTGTAACCAGAATCACCATGCTTACAAGGTTGCTCCACTTCTATTATATCAAAAATCTACCTATTTAAATAAAGTGTCAAAATGGTGTTTGATTGTGGGAGATCATGTATGGGAGAAAAATAACTTGAAACATTGCTTTAGACTGATTTAAACATTTTTTCACTTGACTTAAATTCCAGTTGACTTAAATGTGCTGCTTTGCACACCAGGCTGTGTGTGAGCATTCTGAAGCATAACTGATTGATTGATGCCTATGTAGCTTTGGCATATCATGCATAGTCATTCAGTCCCTCTTGGACTGACACAATAAAGCCACTTTATGTATACAATTAGCTTGCTATTTTCTCCTTGGATCAAAGTGTTATAGTATTTCTGAGCATCTTGATTTGTTTATATGTTATGAAGTGTCTCTTCTTCAATTGGTCTTCACCTGTTGCCAGTTGTTTAGTCATGGAGTGTGACCTGTACTTTATTTAGAGTTGTCTTCCCACAATGCATCAGTAATCACACTGAAATGAAAATGAACTATGTTCTAATTTCTCCTGCAACTTATTAATGAAGAAAATGATTGATTGTGTTTTCTTGTGGAATCTGTAAGTAACATGCATTCAAATTTGTTACACACTGGTAAAGAGCCTGAGAGGCATGTGGCATCTTTAATATGAAAAGTTCCAGCAGCTTATTCTTGCTTTCTGTGGGGGAAAAATCCAAAGTCACTCTTCTCTAGATTACCAAAAGGCCTTTTGCTATCAGTTTGTATTGCTTTAGAGTTTATTCCTAGCAAGCTTTTGTCCTTGCTGTGTATAGCTACTAGCTGTCAGAAACCATTTATGTAGCTTGTGAATTTAATCAATTCAGGGTGTCTGCTGAAACTAATAAAACATCACTGAAATTCTGTTTTAAGGAAGTTAATGCACTAACTGCTTCACATGTAACTGTAGACAGCTAAACTGTAAGATGTGGACACTATATTGTTAAGCTTAAAAAAAAAGAAACGCACTGATATCCTTGGTTGCACTTTGACTTATGGATTAATAGACCTTTAAATTTGAAACCAGCTCATCACCTTGCATTAAATGAAGCAAGGCTATTTTGGACTGCTTATAATAAAGGGTCAAGATAATCTTAAAGGTAGATAAATTCAGGCTGGAACAGAAGAAAATTTCAAAACTTATATTCTTGGGAGGCCCAAGGTCTCCACCTCTAGGATTTCCTGTTCTACCTGCCTATTTGTCTCTTGGGCAGCAAAGTTTCTGTACAGATACTCTGTAGCAGTTCTGGTACACTGTAATCTGCCTTTTAAATTTGCGTGCACTAAACCTGAGCCTTGCCTTAGGCAACCTGGAGGAGTGTCTCAGGTGGTAGATAACTGATCTTGAAAAAACTTGCAGAAAAAATTGCACTGTTTCTTTATTATATTTGCTTTTTTTGTGGCTGTTGTTGCTTTGAGTTTATTAGTTGCATTGTACAGCTCACATCATGGCATAATTAACAAATTCAGTGACCTAAAGAGGTGTCAGCTCATTTGTTCATGAACTGGTAGATCTGAGTGTTTCTACTCAACAGACTTAATCATGCAGGCTGGAAATGCCAGAAAAGAAATTCTGGTAAACTCTAAGGCAAGAGGAAATTTTGAATGACCTTATCTTTAAGCTCACATCAAATTTGGAAGAATACTTCCAAAAGGCAATGATGGTTAACAAGCATTTGATCCTGAAAACCAGAGATGAAACAAATGAGTAAATTCTGGGAGGAGGTACTGACCAAATACCAGCAACATGCCAGTGACAGAAGTACTGACTAAATGCTATAACATAAAAAGCTTGCAGGAATTTTTTATGGTGGTTTTCCAGCCACTGGTTAAAATAACTCTAGACTATAAGGACATAGTTAAGGAGGTGTGAAAAGTCACTGAGGCAGTGTCCAGCAAAGGATGTTGACTTTCACACCAGTACACACATTTTAAATGTCAAGAGTATCAGTGGGAAGACAAATAGAGACTGAAATACAAAAGGAATGCAAATGTGGGCAATGGAAAGCTATCTGCTTCAAAGTGCAAGTGGCAATCGATAACTTCTTAACTAGAGAGAAAATAACTCCACATGGTGTGTTGTCAGAGGCTGGAGGACCTAAGGCACTTTCAGAAAGTGAAAACAGTTGCAGTCACAGTGTGTAAAGATTTGCTAATAATGAGGCAGGGCATTTAAAACCTCTGTGATATGAATTTCTGGAGGAGAACAGAGAAAAAGAAAAATGAGAGGTGGAACTCAGAGATCTGCTTTATCAGCCCTCATCTCTGACTGCCTGGAGTGCAGGGTCAGAATAATGGGCAGAACCTCTTAGTCTAATTTCAAACCTCTTAGACAAGCACCTGAAGGACAGTGCCTGGGATGGAAAAAGAAACCATGCAGAGTAAGCCAAAAAGGAATGTTGAGAAATTGCACTAGCCGCAGCCAGATATCCCACTTGATGGTGGCTTTTAGTTTAGGTTTTTTCCTAAGCTCTTTCAAAATATGATGGGAAAAGAAGTCAGATAATGTGACCTCATGTCATGAATATTTAGCAGATGTATAGGTATGCTTAGACTTGGTCACGTCTCTGCCATTATGATGATCAATGTCCACTTACAGATAAAGAGCTTGGATGAGGCGTAATCTGAGCAATAATTAATCTGTAAAATGGAAATGGACAGAGAAGTGTAAGAAAAATTCTAGAACTACCTAGCACAACCTGTCCTTTGTTTGAAGGCATCTATCTACACTTGTTTAACTCAGTCCATAGCTTTTATTAAGTCCATAGCTTATTAGGAATATTTCTGTATTCATTGTTGATTCTTGGATCCAGAAGATTCTTGGGGTAGTTTAATGCTTTCTAATATACAGTATGTCTTTTTATGTCTTTATACTACCTCTGACTCTGAGGTACAGTGTTTAGATACACTGACACTGTCAGTGATCGGTGCTTAGAAAATTATAGGAATAATAATAATAGTCTTTCTGACTTCTCACTGGTAGACTACCACATGTATGTGCTATTTAGACCTGTCTGAAGTTTTAGAAATTAACTACTATCAAGTTTGCAGTTCTTCTTGTGTTGTTCTGGCATAGTGTGACACTCAAAACAGCTGTGAGGCATATTTATTTCAAAGCCTGACCTTTTTTTATATTTTCATCAAGACAGTGGATTACATCAGGATCTAAGGACTGTTGCAAGTCTCACTTTTTTCTAATTTCTATTCTTTAAGTCTTTGCTTTATTTAACACAAATGTACTGGAATATGTAAAACAACAAAAAAATGTTTTCTCCTACATAATGAAAACATAGCACCAGACAAGGTTCTCCTCCTAATGAAAGGATGACAGAATAAACAGCTCTGACATGCTCTTTAATAGGGAGAGGACAGTCAGACATGAAAGTGAGGAAATCAGTATAAAAATGTTTTCAGATAGAATGGTACAGTTTTCCTTTCTTTGTGTTCCAGAGTTGTTGTGTTTTTTTTTTTTTTTTAAAAATAAAAAAACAGAGCTGGAAGGGGATCAAGGGTCAATGCCATTTCACAAGACAGGATCAACCTACTGCTGCAGAAAGCTTGAAGAAGCCTGCAGATCAGCTGAATCTTGAGTATGTTGAAATGCATAGTTAAAAAGTAGTGTTGCATATGGTTTTAGAAGTTATTGAGGCTGCAGTTCTCTGGAGTTCTCAGCTTGAAGCCTTTCACTAAAACATTTAGAAAGTAACATAAAACAAGTAAACAAAAGAAATTATGTATTGATTTTGCTGCACGCAAATACTGGGTTTAAAGTAAGTCCAGCTATAATAACTTCTGAGTGCATTGCCTATAGCTTAGTCCACTATCATGATCTTTTGTCTTCATCTATGATGTACATGATGTACAATGTATCCCCCATTTCAAAGGGGATAGTTTTATGTTTGCAGCTTTTTTAGCTCTAAAGTACATTGCTTTTTATCCAGCTTTATATTTGACTCACCTAAACTTTCATATAGATGTGAAAATACACTAAATTTTTACGGTACTTCATTTAGCTTCATGTTGTGGTCATTCCTACTGAAATATCAATGCTACTAATAGCTAGGAGAGTTCCAACTGCATTCTTTCTAAACTTTTCCTGATGCATATAGCGTGTCAGCTGTTCCCTGTGGCTGACATTATGCATGGCTGGAGTAGTATCCACCACACATTGTGATGTTATCTTTGCTTTCTAGTAGAGTGGAGACAGAATTGTTCATGTTGCTTATTGACTTGGGAAGTTTGTGTGTGTGTGTGTGTGTGTGTGGTTTTGTGCCTCTCGCATAGAAAATGCTGCAGCTTTAATCAATCCTTTTGTTTCTTTCAAAAACATCTTGCTAGATAGTCAGTTCCGAAGACTGAGGAATAAATTAGGAATACCCCTCAGACAGTAATATAGCCTAATTAAATCAAGCTAAACATCACTTAATTAGACTCGTATCTCAAATGTAGGTAAGGGA
The DNA here is from genome assembly GCA_013399475.1 of Chauna torquata. NCBI lineage: Eukaryota > Metazoa > Chordata > Aves > Anseriformes > Anhimidae > Chauna > Chauna torquata. Next base: position 46,482 of record VXAL01018989.1, read on the forward strand.
GGTAATGATATGACTGATTTCATTCGGGTTAAACTGTGATATCATTGCTGTAAGTTTGAGAATTCTAAAAGGTCATACTTTCAAGTGCCTGAAGACAGTCCACTTTAAAGAGGCCTTGGAGTGGGGAACATAAAAATCAAATGTATTGAGATAGTGAGTAATTTAGGAAGCACTTATTCTTTCGTCCTAATGTTCAGACTCTTTAGAATCTTTCCCTTTGCTGTCCAATCCATTGTTTGCAGGAGTCATTACTGACAAACATTTTCTAATATGGCTAAATGAACAACTTTGAATGATTTATGTGAAAGTTTCTGGCGAGTGTTGGGAAAGAGGCAAACTCCACAAAAAAAGCTGAGAACCCAATGATTTCTGTTTAGACTTCTGAATAAATGAAACAGATTTTGAAGAGGGTGCAGTGCAAGCTTTCATCAGCACCAGCTTCTCTCAGTTCTTCTCAAATAGTACTGCTGGATCTGGATAGCTTTCACATATTTTGCATAGGAACCTAAATAGCAGTACTCTTTTTGAAAATCTTACTCTAAGAAAAAGGTAGACAAAAGCACAGTGGAGATTTTGACATAAATAAGGAGAAAACAGGAAACAGTAAATATTCTAGTAGAAATATCTCACAGACAGTACAGTCTTCAAACATTTTAAATTTACTGATTATTGTCTCTTAATTTCATCAAAGTGCCAGGTCAGTGCTAATGTTGTTCAAAAATATTCCCCAGAAATTGTTTATTAAAATTTTATCTCTAGTATACCTCCAATTCAACAGCATGAGGAGCTGAATATAGAACATTTCAATCCATGTACAACCATAAAATACCAAGAATTTTGAAAACAGTAATGAAATGCCCAACGTATTAAATGCTCTTGAGGAATTATTATAGCTGTTTTATATTTTATCAGGTTTGAATAGCTAAGCAAATCGTTATCTTGTGCAATTGCACACATTGGAATTACATTCATAAGTGGTTTGTGAGAAGTGATATGATGTGGGGAGTAATACAAAATACAGTTGTTTACTTTTTATTTAAATATGATACCAAACCTCCATGGACAACAAAGTCTTTTTAACTTGAGGTAATACTTGTGTAATTTAACTCCAAACACGCTTTTCTCTGTGAAAGCAGTTACTGTAGCAAGGGGTTTACACAGGTTCCATCATACCGCACCATACAGCCCCAGAGAAAAATTTATCTGTATTCAGAGAAACACGTCCCCCTGCACTCCTTAAATGAAGAAGAGAGTTTGGAGCAACAAGCTAGCCCCAGAATTGAGGAGGATAAATTATAATTTTGGCAGTCCTCTAGTATGGTTCTGTTTGTTCCCTTCCCCTCTTCTTGCTGTGCATCTAAGGTTGAAGAGACCACCTTTCTTTCTAGTTAGGATCTACAGCTTGAAAATGAAGATGTGAGCAAGGGAAGCTTGACTTGCTTTTAATTTCCCTTTTAAGATCTAATAGCCTTCTGAGAGCAAAGGGCGATTTGGAAAGTTCTGGTGGTTATCTTCCTTCAGCATGTCTCTAGTGCAAGTAATGGCAGACAAATGTGGACACAGACCTCGTTCCAGTAGTCTTTTACAGATGTGGTGGAACAGGATATTGTGTAATATATCTTATAGAAAAAATCACTGATCCCAGGAGATTCAAGGACTTCCTGGGTATTGCATAAACTGAGATGTTTTCAGACTAGGAACATTCTCGTTTTTCTCACCATGTGATGAGGTCAGCAACCTCTGATCTTCTGTTTGGCTGCTACTGCTTCCTTTCATAGATTTAAGGAGAGATTGCTGCTTTACATTTAACTTTCACTGTATGACTGTCTAGTAATATAGGACTGATCAAGTCATCCCAGAAGACTGGGCAAGATAAATTAGATGCTTAATTTGCACGTCAGGAACTGCAGACAGACTAATTTTAAAAGGACATTTTGATAAAGTAAAATGGTACTGTGCGCATATTAGTAATTGCCGGTTCCACAAAATTATTAATGATAGATGAGCTCTGGGCTTTGAATCTTTGCTTAAATTAATGTTTGAAGGGAATGAAATATAGACAACAAAAGTGACTAGAAAACTTATCACATAATTTTCAACATTAAAAAATTTGTAATTTTTATTATTTTTCTCTATCACTATCCATAATCTTAACTGCCCTATGTGAAAACAAATATAAAACAATGCATATGGTACAGATAGTCACATTGTGAACATTCCTCCCAAAACTAAAAGGAGATTTCAGAAATCTGAGAACAGAAGTAATGTTTCCTGTACCTGCTGCTGTATGTACTTACAAAGGGACTTCATCTACATATGAAGTGTGGGCAGCTCAATCCAGTGTGTACCTCTTCCACTGGTCACTACTAGGGCTTCAAAGTCCATTGTTTAGCTCATCTTCTTCATACACCAGGTTCCTTCTGCCTTTACATTTGTGCAGATGTACTGTGCAGGGCTCGGAGGGGGTTGTTTTGATCTAGGGTAATATGATACATAGCATGGATAATGTGGTACTGATAACTGTATGTATTAGGTTCATAAGCGCAAACTGAAATTAAGGCCTACATCTATCCTTCATATGCAATTAGGTTTTTATATCTGATGACATGCACTTCTCCTCTTGGTTTTCATCTTCCATCATGCACTTTTTTACTTGTCTATTTATAAGCTAAATATGCATGAAAATGGCAGGCATTAATTCTACCAGGCATTGAGATTGAGCTAAATATCCTTAAGAGTCATGTTTTGACATTTTCCATCTGAACTGGCTGTTGCATGTGAGTTTTCTGTTAGACCTCTGACATAATGCAGGTACCCTGCCATTATTTAGCTACTTTTTGCCCCCATTGTCATGCTCATCACAGCTTCAGTGCACAATGTGAAAACTAGACTTCATATTTCTCACCTCTGTCTGACATTGTTCAGCCTGCTTTAAAGATTCCCCACTTTTCTCATTATGGCCTGAATGCAGTTGTGTTTAGGGAAGGATCTTTGGTGTGACTTCTTGTTCTTGCATCTGGTCTCCTTGAAACACCAAAGTCGTTCTCTGTCTTGCTAGACGGATTTTCTTTCCACATCTATCTTCTTTATTTATTGGTGAGCAAGCAGAAAATCAAAAATCTGTGTATTATGCAGGTTCTTTCGTTGTCTAGTTTATTTCCGTCTGTCATCTCCCTCTCCTGTATGTAAATACAAAAGGATCAAGGCAGCTTTCTTCAGACCTGCCATCAGACTCTGCTACCAACCTCCTCCCTTAAGTTTTTCTAAGACTGTTACCAAACAGAGAAATGCACTGTGTGTGTGTGTGTGTGTGTGTCTGTGTCCATGAATGAAATTCAGCAAAGAGGTTGTTCAGCTCTTCTAATAATCCTTAGAAGTGTTCTTGGACATACTTTTTAATGGACAGACTTTCAAAAAATTTTTTTCCAGATTTTTCTGTTTGCACATTCCACAACACATGAAGACAAACCTTCTGTGTGTAGGTCTTATCATCTGACATTTTAATATCAGTGGAGATGACAGCCTACCAAACTTTTGCTTACTTTGTGTTTTACTTTTTTTTGTACACCTTTCTCATTTATTCATTCTGAATGCAAAATTGAATGTGTGTGTATATATACACATATATATGTAGTGATGTTACTGGTTTCAAAAAATCAACACTGCCTTGAGAACTCTTTAAATCAGTTTCTTAAGTGGTGTCTCTTGAAATGTTGAGGAAGTATAACATCGGCCATCTACGCAGTTGTAGTGCATGTTCTTTCCTCTGTTTCACAAACAAACTGTTTTTATGCTTTGCATCTTATTTACACATTACTGAGAACTGTAACTTGCAAAGGGCAAAGAGTTAGCTGGGGAGCCTTCTTCAGAGTATTTGCATATTGCATGTGTCAGTTTGAATGAATATAAATACATGTGTGATTTTCAAATAAGAAAAAGTTTGAAAAGAGTAATATAAAAGTAATTTTAAATGTTTTAACTCATTATATAACTTTCATTTCATAACAAACAATCCTTTATAATTATTCTACTTTGTATATCAGTCAGATAGTTCTAGATTTGCATCAGGTTTGTGGGGACAGACAAGAACAGAAAAGGCTAGATGCAGCCATTAATCCTGTAGAACTTTGTGAAAAATGATGTTTGGACTAGAAAAATTCAACTATATCAGAAGGTTACTAATTTTAGGTTATATTGGTAGCACATCTTCCAGGAATATGCAGTTTTGCCAGTGTTATGATCACACAGGCTGACCGCTGAGCCACTGGCTTGCACGAATCCCAACAGATGAAAAGTGTCCTGGGGCAGAGTATAAATGTGAGGAGTCTCTAGAGGAGCCGCAGTGGGAGGGAAGGCCGATGTCAGCACAAAACCCCTGTATTCACCATTAAAACTGTTGCCATTTGAATCTACTTTTGAGCATCTGGCGGGGGCCAGTAAGAAATGCTGGTTTTGAAACTAACATCGTCCCAATTTCCCTCTTGTCACTCACATTCTGATAGCAAAGCTTAGATAATCACAACTTCGTTAGCTTCCTGTCCTCTTTGTTTCTCCGCATTGCCCTGTCCTTTTTTTAACTGTCTGACAGTGGCCCTTGATTAATATTGATACCCAAGGGCAACATTTGTTTCCTTCTTGGACAGAAACAAAATTCAGTTTTACAAGAGACTGTTAATGTCTGTTTGCATTTTCTGTAGTAAGGAAAGTAAGGAAATGCTTATAGGTATTTCAGTACCCTAAGGACATCTTTATATAATGATTGCTCTTGGGCAGAAGCAATTTAAAAATCCCACTGCATACATATGATGTTTAGTATAATAAATGAGGACAAATCCAAAAGAATTGCAATAAACAAACTAAACACAGGAGAATACTGAATCCAGTATACAATTAATAGAAGTACAGTTGCTATAGAAGATATTCATACATATAAGAGCTTTGTTCTGCTTACAAATGTCTTTGGTGCAAGTTTGCCTTGAAGACTGCACTCCTAAATTTGCAAATTGCCTTTTCTCACTTGGATTTGTGCTATAATTAAATAAATACTTTTATTTCAATAATATTTTTAACTTTATAGCTACAAGAACAACAGAACAACAGTAGGATTTTGTCTGAACATCTTTTTCCAGGACATTGTAGATGAACTGTCAAAATAAGGTTTGGAATTTGCAAGAATTAAACCTTTCCATCATCTCCTTCATCTTTAGTTGTTTATATGATCAACTGTATCGTTCCTTGTGTTGTTGTTTTTCTGTTTTTCCTCTTTGCATTACATACTTAATGTTCAGCTCTGCATATTGCTTTTCTCAAATTTCCTACACTTTCAGTCTCCCCCTCTGGTAATCTTGGCTTAAGATAGTAAATGGTCAACACTGAAAAGAGGAAAGCATGTCAGTGAGGAGACAGCACATTGCAAATTAATGTAAATCTTATGGTTTCTCAGCAATCTATGAATGTTAGTACTTTTGAGTTTACTTGTATCCACAGTCACACTGACATTCCTTGGAACCTTTAATGCAATGCATTGTTTATGTATTTTTAGACATAATGTCTCTGAGTAGATTAGATATTCCTTGTGACTACACCACTTCAGGTGAAAATATCAGCATTTACAGGGAGAATGATTTAAGTCATATATTTTTTTGCAAGAATTTAGATTTACAAATGAAGAAATATTGAAGCTGTAAAGCAGAATAATGTATTCACATTCCATTTTTAAAGTTGTGCCCAATCTTCAGAATAACAAGCTCTTTGTTGTGGCAAAACACTGGCACAATGGCAGAACAGGGGCGAAAGTTTGGTAATTTTGTCATTATCTTTCCTGGGGGGAAAAAAAATCCTTGCTCTAGGAGATGAATACACCTAGTTCAAGAGCGTTATCTGTTGATAATGGCATTTGTTTTAAATGGCTTAAGGCTATCAAAACTAATTTAAATTCTTTGCTTTTCTGGTCATTGAGATCTGGATGAAATTGCACATCCCTCGTAAGAAAAAGAAAAACAAAGAAAAAACAAAATCCTATTTCTTGCTGCTCTGCCATTCTTTCAGAAAGTCATGTCATCATTAAGTATGGTCTACTGGACAGGAGAATATCCAGAGTATTCATTAAATATCCCAGTATTAATCAGTAAACTTGAAGTTGCTGATCTTTTTTGTTCCATTTGGTAATTGCTAAACTACGAAATGTGATTTTGCTGTAGTTGATGTGCAATAGAAAATCCAGCCTTAACTAATTATGGTTAGATTTTTAAATTAGCTTGCTGGCTTGTATTTTGTCCATCTTGACAGGAGGAATTCAGTGGTTCTCAGGTACAGTTGTTTCTACTAATAATCATGGAAGTGTGTTCGTGGTATTTTTTGGAGGGGATGGGGGGGAAATTGGCCACTTTTGACACCTTCTTACAGTGTTTATAAGATCTGGAACACTTTTCTAGATCTTTGTATCAATGCTGCTATAGAAATGTCATTATATGTCCATCTTCATAATATAATGCTGTCACTGACAGCGGTTTCAGGATGATCCCAGTGGACAATTCCTAACTGGTCATAACCAGGAAGATGGCTAACTACCCAGTGGAAAGGCACTGCCAGTTTATTAATCAGCTTGCATTGTAAGTGTTGCTTCTTACAAGGGCTTATATCATTTTTAACCAATTGTTAATGTTTTATACTTCACTGGTTAGTCACTAAGAAAATGTACTTGGTAAGCAGGAATCTGTCAGTTGTGCAAATTTTACAGGGCCCATCTCATTAAAAGCCACATCTAAAGCCCATTGAAGTTAATAGGGAGCCCATTAGGTTTTCATCAGACCTTAAAGCAAAAAAGATTTGGCTTTCTATAGAGGCAGATTAATTGGGGGAGGGGAGAGGATGCATAGATCCAATGAGCAAAGCAACTTGCGGTGTTTGTCTGCTGAGGTCATTGGCATTGCATGTATGCTGAACTTAGTCCCTGAATTTTAAGTGCAGGAACATTGCAATGAGATGCAATGAGATATTTTGAGCTTTCAGCTACTAAGGAGAACACATTTATTTAGCATGTTTGTCCTGGGTTTTGCTGAGGCTGGTCTGTGCAGCATCACTAATGAAGTGGCTTCAAGAGGATTTGCCCAGAAAATGGGGGTTGTCTAGAAATGCAGAAGCAGTGTATTGTCTCATATATTGGTTGCTGGCGCTATGGGCAATGACTGGGGAGAGCAAAGACATTCAGGGAGACTGGACTGATGCAGCTATTCATTGATCTGTGGCTCCTATATAGTCCCCTTCGGGCCCAACTTTCAGCAGCTAGCGCAAGAAAAAGCCTGTTTTGTCAGCATGCTCCATCTTATGCTGGCAGAAAGAAAGCTCCAGTTTGTATAACTGCAAAAATTCAGTAAAAGTAAGGTACAGATTTAGCATAAAATAAAACCTAGATCAGGAGTGAGACAAAGAATGTCATATCAAATGTGGAAATTCAGAGAATCCCCCCAAACCTTTGACTTGGATTAAAAAAAAAAAAAAGAAATTTTTATTTCAGAAAAAAAAACCTAAAAAAACTGTCAGTTCAAAGCTGTGTAGTAAAATTTGAGTCTTTTTTATATTCATATTATATTTATCTAAATCATTAGTAACTGTTGTATGTGGCAGTTATGTATTAATACTGACTTATCAAAACATAAATTATAATAGAAAAGTCAAAGTAATGTATTTTAATTATTGAAACTATAGATTACTTCGCACATGCTAAAAATTCATTTTCTGTTCAGCTGACCTCCTTTTTTAAAAAAAAATAATCAGAGTTTATGATTTTATCAGGCCATATAAAAGTTCAGTAACTAAAACATACAAGTGATTTCATCATGTCAGAAACAGCCAGACATTACTTCTCCACAGTACTGGAATCTGAACTACATTCTATGGATATATTGTATATTAATATGCTATATGCAGTGTGTTTACTGACTTCCTACCTCTCAAGCAAAATGAAATTGAGATGCTGTATCAGATTAGCTTTATTACAAAAGTGTATATTTTTTATGAACTGCACAGTTCTTGAATATATTCTCTTAGCATCCTCATTTAAGAGGTTAATTTAATAGAACCGCTTGAATCATGACTGTCTGTCTTTCTATGGGCAAGATAGTTAAAGAGTTTGAAAACTAGGACTAATAAATCATTATAGCAAGTTTAGTTTCAATTAACATTATAAATGTTACTATTTTAGCAAGTAATTGACATCTGATTAACATGTTGCAGGTTATAGCTGTTCAGATATTAATCAAAGTTCTAAACCTTGCTTACAAAATCACAGGTAGACGTACATAATTTTCCTTTATTTACATGGTAACTAAGCTTATCTTTTACATGCGTTTACTCAGGGCCACAACTTGTAGCATATGCTGAGATTATTATTTATTAACTATAGTCAACATAGTCAGTATGATTAAAAAGTCAATGGGGCAGCGCATCTGCATTTTTGATACATACTGTCTAATCTTAAACATTAAGGAGGGTTGTTTTTTCTTTTAGCTCTGTTTTAGCTTGCAGAACTGTCAGTTTTAGGTATAAATCTGAGCACAATAGTAGCTTTATTTCAAAAAAATGAATGAAACTAATTTGTTAGCAGCTTTACTTTGAAAAATGTATGAAACTAATTTCTAAAAAATACAGTGATGAGTCTTTCTGATGAAAAAGGTAATAAGTGCAATGCATGCAAGCATATTTTGTACTCAGATCCAGTTATTTTGTACTTGAACAGTCTAAATTAAATACTATAAATTCTGTCCAAGAAATGTAAATACTATGAGTTAAGCCTAGCTGCATAAAAATTCACGCTAAAAAACGAAAAAGCTACCTTTTAAATTCCATCTTTTATGTTTGAAATCCTTAGCCTTTCCTACATATGATATGAAACACCTTGCTTAAAAGACTGTTAAAAAAAAAAAGTCAATAACAGAAGAAAAGAATGCTGTTTCTTTCTCTGGATACAAATCGGAAGGAAAAATCTTGACCTAAAGGAAAGTGAGTGATTTATCTGACATGGAGATGAGTAAAAGTATCAGATTTCTCTCTTATTTTTGTTAGAGTGCCTGCACTCCTGGGACTTCCAGTCCAGCAGACTTGGGTGTATTACCAATGGCAAAGCATGACTTGTGAAAGGCACAGTGCTCTTAGTTGACACTGAAATAAGGATTTTGCTGTGTGCAGTCATGAAAAATGGTTATTAGGACTTCCAATTATTCCTAAGGAAGATCTGCAGGCCTCGATGAGGTAGGCATTTTAAATCTAACTTTTTATTTCAGAGTTTTTAGTTTCAATATTCCCAATCCTGAGTGGCATCACACCAGAAGGCTAAGCTTTGGCCTCCTTTGAGGAAGATAAGGGGACAGTTCATCTTGTGGCAAGAATTCGACTCAGGAGACCAATTCAAATTGCTTTGGCAACCCTTTCAAGCCAGGAAGGGACCAGATGTCTATATTCAGTGAAGGCAGTAGATAGAAGGTCTTTGGGAGGAACTTCAAAGTGCATTTAGGAATCTTGAGAGTCTCAACAGGAGTCTAACAGGACCTAATTCCTTGTAAAATTAATATGGCTCAGGTTCTGGTCTGTGCTGGGACTGCCAGTGACTTCTCACAGATGCTGAGGAATGTGGTCCCCTCAAATCGACCCAGGCAGTGGGGTACCTGCACCCAATGGACCCTGCAAGAAATGAAAGTAACAGTGCGCTACAAAGCAAACATTCAGCCCCCTTAAGGAGACTAGAGCATACCAGAGTCTTATTCCCCAAACTGCAAACTAAAAGCTGGCTGGATGAGGATCATTACTTCCTCCCCCAGCAAAGAAAACCAATTTGTCACATTTGAATGATTTACAGTGCAGTACTTCCCACATGTCAGCTTTTGTAAGCAGCATTTTAAAGCAAAACGGAAGAGCTCAGTAAAAGTTCAGTAGCTGAACAAATCTCTCATATTCATTCCTTTACAAAGAATAAACAAAAAGTCATTCCAAAATTTGGATCATATGGGAAACGGGGATTAACTAGGCAGTAACTGAAAGCAAGCTAGAGCCTCGAGCAAATTTGTAATTAGGTAAGTTACAAAAACTTCAATAATGAGAGGTATAATAGAAATTCTGACAGGTCCTGTACTGTGCAGAGCTTGTGGGCACCGTTGTAATAAATGAACAGAGATCTATTTGATTTTTTTGCTAAAAGTGAGAAGCCCCAAGAGTTTTGCATTACTTCATTTAGTGCTTGGTGAGGCTGTTTATATGAGACCTTCCTCTACATTTTAAATCACTTATTGCTGCTTTGGCAGTGTCTGTTAGATTCCATTAGATTCATTAGCTCTTCTAAAGAGCATTGCTCTGTGGAAATAGCTGAAACAGCTGCCCTGTGTAATTTTGTTATTGCTTTAATTTACTCAGAATTCTGTTTTAGCACTCCAGCTGTCAAATATAAAGAAGAAAATACAATCAATATAAAAGCTTTTTCTACCTTAGTATTCTTATGTGTACAGTTTGTGGGAAGTGTAAGAAAATAAGCAAACGTAGTTTTTTGTTGTTTTCCAAGTGATTTCTTGGAGCTATTGGAAATAGCATTTCTGAAAATGCAGTCTATGGAACACCTCGCTGTGGGGTGAGTTCTCCTCTGCCAAACTGCTTCTCTCACGCGGTGAAACATCTGTCAGTCTCCAAGCAGAGTTGCATTCTGTCCAGTACCACTTGTTCACTCTTAGAGTTTGGCCAAATAGTGGTCACAAGATCTAGACATGTTGCTGTGCTGGTGTCCGTAAAGCTTTTTTATGCAGAAGCATGGGGTATTTTTTCATCGATCATCTTGGTGCGGCTATAGAAATGCTGCTGAAAATGGGTCAACCCATTTTGTAAAGTTCCTTTGATGTGTTAACAAAATGCTTCATGTGTAAAAATGTGTATTCTTGTTACTTACAAGAATACAGAATTGCTTACTTTTTATAGTCCCAACCAGACCAGCTAGAAATGCAGGCAATATCCTGTTGTTGTTGAATACTGATTAGAACTACAGAACTACAGTACAGGGTATACCGATGACAACTAGTCTGGCAGCAGTTCAGGCTCAGTATCTCTCACAGAAGTCATGTGAAGCTGACTGAGTAACGTTAACCTAAAATTTGGCGCTCCTTTTTACAGATAAGTTAAGAATACAGCTACAAAAGGACTGCATCCACAAAGGAATGGCCAATTTATTGGCAAAAAAAAAAAAAGTTACCAGTCAAAATACAATTTTTATTTTGCATCTTGATTCTGTTCCAATATCATCTTTTTACTGAAATGAGGCAGTCATCTTAAGGGGAACTTTCAGATGAGTCTAAGTCTAGTCTTGCTCTATTCCAGGCTTCTGCCTGAAATCTAGGCAAGTCAGCTGTAGCAGTTCAGGGCTGCATTAATAAACTTTCTCCCAAAACTATTTTAAGTAGGCTACTATTAGGAGTCCCTGGGGAAGTGAATCCAGAGTGTATTTTCTACCAATTTGAACAATCTGTGGATAACTTCTGGAGAGAAGAATGTATGCCTACTCTTTTTATAAGCTTTACAAGATTACTTAATGTAAATTGATTATTGGAAACTAATCAGACAGATATGTCCCTTCCAAAGATATCTGGGAGAAGTAGTGAGACTTCATAAGACTGACAGGGAGATTATTCTCTTTTATAAACGTTTCTTGTTCTGAACTGGAGCATGGAATAAAAATCATGATGCATGATCTGAATAAATGGAAGAATCTGATCATATGTTTTGAAATTTAAATTTTTCCAGAGGATATATGTGGATCATTTTATTTTTAATTGATTGTTCTCTAGGAACTAGTTCAATAAATTGAGCTAATGTTCTATGTTGTTTAATTACATTCTACACATTTTCTTGCCTGTTATTTTTAAATAAACAGTTCCTCTCCTCTTCTCCCCTCTTTCCCAACAAACTTCCACAGAAGTAGTTTTCTTAAGATCTGTGCAGAGTTTAGAATTAAATAACATCTGTCACTGATGCCAATGTTTGTTTGGTAGCCAAATGATTTTCAGAAGTATAAGCTGTCAGCTTCAGAGAGGGGCAATATGCAGAGAGCTATTGAAAACCAATACGCAACATGCAAAGAGGTGAGATTTGTGGACATGGATAACTATCTCTTTTAGTTAAACATCGCCAGATGATCTTGTTAAATTGTGCTGCGGTTTGTCCAGCTGCTAAAAACAATAATTGACAGTTAATTGACTTGAGCTTGGCACACTGAGTGGCTATATTTTAGAGAAGAGGCAACCACTGCACAGGCACTCTTGCTGTCCCTCCCGATCTCCCTTTAGGTCTTCCTTTTTCTTTTCCTTCCTTTTCATGTTTTCAGTGCTCATGCTGTGTTGAAAGATGGTAAGGCAATACCCGATCCAAAAACAAGCGACCACTTGGTATTTGTTGGTATTTCTTAGAATTCCCAACCATTTCACTTTGGAATACCAAATACATATTTGTAGCACTATTCTGTTTCCATGGTGGGCTTTCAGGAGTATCCAGGCTGGCTGGATGTCTTTATCTGTCTCATAGCCTTTTTCTTATTTGAGTAACAAAATTGGCAACATGGTACTACATGATTATATTTTAAAACATAAATAAAGCCTTATATAAGGTTTTGAAATGAACTGCACTGGAAAATAAGCACAATACTTATGTCTACATTAAATGGAACAAAATGACAGATACAACCACTTCATGAATGATCACCTAAAGGTTCGTGACTCTCAGGACACATCAGGGAGTTGTTTGGTTCATATTGAAGTTATATGTTAAAGCCTGCACCTGTATTTGTTTTGTGTATTTCACAGTGGCTTTTTGTCTGCCTCTCAGTGCTGGGAGTGACAGTAAATACAGCTGGACAGATTCTGATCTCTTCTTAGGTGTAGCACATCAGGATCTGGTCCAGTCACTGTATTTTCTGTATTTCCTCTTCTTGTTTTATGTTGGAATTTCTTTCTGAATATCCCCGCGTGCAGTAAATCATTTTTTATTCAGCTTTTTTCTGTCAACTTAGATAGGTAACATGAACATGAAAATACCTCTGTAAAGTTTTACTACTGATAAATGAATTCTAAAGTTACGTTAGTTTAAAACTCTAAAGCAAATTATCAAAGTTAAAGAAATAGCTCACCATGAAAGCTTATACCAAATTCTGGGATTTGCACTGTGACTGGAGGACAGTAAGTCAAAGTCCAGACTATTCTATAGTAGGGAAGAAACAAAATACAATTGCTTTCTAAAATTCTTCTGAATGTCTTACAAAGACAGACTCAGTGGTTTTGATATTGTCCATGACAAACTTCCCTAGATGTTTGTGAAAACAGAATTTCCATTGCTTTCTTTCCAGTAGGCAGACTACCACTACTTTCTTGAGCAAAATTACCCCTTCAAGCACAACCAGTCAGTTGTTGTGCTTAAAGTTGCTGTGCATAAAGTAAATAAACTGAAAATTCTGGAATGCTAATCTAAAAAAGATATTGAAAAGCTCCTTTAATAGCAGATATTGCTCTTCCCTGGAGGGCTTTACTTCCTAAGAATACCATCATCCCTATTACCTGAGTTTCAGCCTATCCATTTTCTGTTTATTTCTTCAAAATTAATTCATGGCCTTTTCAGAAACGTTCATGTATTTTCACATCCCAAGGCCAGTGAATTAAGAATGCTACTGTTGTGCCTCGTTATGGGTAAATGAATATTTTCCAAATTAAGTTGACTTTGAAAGCTTTTTCTGATATTACAGTGATGCAGTTTAGAGGATACACAGACAGACATTTTACTTCTCATCATTAAGAAGTCTTCAAATGTTAAACTTTATATTTCTCCTGTCAGATGCAAATGTTTATTTACATCTTCCTCAATAGCTGTCATGTTAGTGCCACTCTTTTTTTCCTTTTTTTCTTTAATTACCTTTCAACATATAGTCTTGAAGATTAAAGGCCACATGCCTTCTTTCAAAGGTCATGCTGGCAGAGATGTTCATTACAATTTTCTGAAAGTCAACTCACTTGTCTTGGAAGATGAATGTGTTGTCATAATATAAGTATGCAACACATCTGTAACTAGTGTATTTTGTAATTTTCTGCTTTGCAAGTTTCCAGACACGTTATCTTCTAATATTACTTCATGGTCAGAAGACCCAATATGTTTGGAATTAAGGTTAAGGTATTTCTAGTTTGAATAATCCAGAAATAAATATGAGCTTTAATTAAGTATGTGTATAGATATCAAACTTTTTTTTTTTTCCACCCTGTTCATTTGTTTTTAAACAGACTAAATCAAGGCAGTCAGCCTCTGGCTCCAGGCAAATCCTAGCTTAGGATTCTCTGTTTTGTTGGGGATATAATATTTTTTCCCATGATGTTTTTTTTCTCTGCTATTTGCTAACAACTAAATAAATAGGCAATGGTGCAAAAGAAAGCATGCCACTGAGAATTAACTGTGTATGCTATAGCATTGTCCAGTCTTTGCTATTAGAATAAACGATTAGAAAATCAAGTGACACCCTAAATGCTGATTTAACTGGCTTCCTCAGAATTGCTGTTGTTGATAATCTCAGTATTCTTTGCAGCATTAGTTAATTACATCCCTTGTTTGCAATGAACTCCTCCAAGATTGTCAAGGGACAAACTGAGTTTGAAAATTTAAGATATTTAACACTGTAAGGGTTCACTGGTCTGAATGAGTTGGAAAATTTGGAGAAAGTTAATTATCAATTTATACTTGCTGCAAGCTCCTCTGTTCCTGTTCCTAGCTCTTTGGGATTCATGAAATGTTGATCATGGTTTCTTGTTACCAGTAGACTGACTGGGGAAAAAAATAAAACCAGAGAGACCTACACATGATGAACTGTCATTGGCATTTAGCATCTACAGGCTCATCCTGTTTAAAAAGGAGCTTCCTGACAAAAGGTACATGTGTAAGAATGCTATCATACTATTAAAATTGATTATTAAAAACCTAACAATGCTTTCTTGGGTGATTGTCATATCTTTTAGGTAACACTGATGAATATATGTTTAATTACATTTTTAATTCTCAGAACAGCCCTCATCTCTCAGGAGCAACCCATATACAATTTGCTAAAGTTACACTGGTTATTTTTAATCAAGTACTAATGGCTAATTTATTGACCTTTCAGTGCAACTGATATGTACCGGTCAGGTTGTAAACTTCATTTCATGTGAATTATTACAATGGCATAATCAGAATTCAAATTATATATGAATTCATAAACTTTCATAAGCTGATTAGGAAATATGACACCAGATTTATAATTTTATATTGAACTGCACTTTGTTAACCTGAATTTCATTTTCAGAACCTTAAGTTCATGTATTTTCTTGTGGAAATATTGGGGGAGATTCTAATTGTAATTTCTGAATCTTAGTGGTTTTAATAATTTATGAACATCTTCTGGCTTTTTCTTTGAATATTGGTTTAACAAACTCTATATATTTGGTAAGTTCCTGTTGTGAAAGGTGGTGTTAAGTTATTTTCCTAATGTCTCTTACGTATGCTGCTTCTGGCAAGGTGAAGTATTTTGCAAAAAAGAATGCCATAATTTTATGGACTTTTTAGTTTGATCGTAAAGGTTCAGGTATTATCCAGCATATGCCATTCAAACAGTATTTTAAAAATGTGTGTAATAGGCTATAAAATTAATAATAGTTTCTGTCCTAACAAGAACTTCACTGGGAAGTGTACTGGGATGTGTATATGGGTGTATATATAGATATATATATGAAGACACAATTATTTTGTAAAACTGCTTACCAGATTATGTGAATGTTTATTCTCTTGTGACTATAGCCAGCCATAAAACAAACAAAATAACAACAAAACAAAACCACCAAACTTACAGAAAATGAAAGTCCTGTACATTCAATATTTGAAGTACTTGTGATATTTTTATGATGAATTTTTGGACTAAGAGCCTTTATTTATTTTATTACTACTCAGCAGTCTATATGGGAAGCACACTGATGCTTATTTTAAGTTGGTTATTATTTAAATAATTTATGAAATGATTTGACACTTTAAATGGAGCCATATATTTTCATAGCTTTTTCTGGATACAACTAGAAATGGCTAGATAGAGATATTTTACTTTCAAAGATTTTTGTTTAAAATACAGTAATTAGATTCAGTTCCTTAGACGTGTCCTTCATAGAAGGTATCACAACTGAGTACCCTCGAAGATTTTTTTTTTTAAAAAAAGAAAAATTGTATTCAAGACGTTCTTGAGCTTCCATTTTTGGGAACTTACAAAAGCTGTAAGGCTGATGCTTAGAGCATACTTTCAAATGGCATTTCTGTATGTCAGATGTTCTATTAAATGCTTTCTTTACACAATTATTTTTTCCCAAATGACTTCAGCATTATATAACATATGGATAAAGACTAAATCTAATGTTGAATAGGTATCAAAACTGAAAGATGAAATTCCCCTTGGTCACAAGTGTTAGGTAGCTTCATAAGTCACTTGCTTGTTATGCTTCCTTAAGAAATGCTGTTATTAAAAAAAACAACAACAAAAAAAAAAACCTTGTTTTTGTGTTTACTGAGGCAAAAGCTTCATATTTTCCAGTCTTTTATACAATAATATATTTCATTCCACTTTGTGGAATAAGCACTTCTGAGCCCATTTTTCAGCTGAATGGAATAGAGGGGGAAAAAATAAAGTGTCAATTTCAGATGTGTCTTATCCTCAATTCATAATGGAATGGGCCTTATTAACCTGCCGTTTTTGTCTGTTCATTTGCAGATAACTAGAAGAAAAAAAGTGTATTCTAGACAAAGAAAAAAGAAGCTCCCAAAGATACCCATAAATGTGATCATTTCAGAAGTGTCTGAAGTCCAATTCAGTTCCACACTGACAGAGTGGTGTATTTTGGAAGGAACATGGCTCCAGAACCTGTTCAGAAACCCTCCATCGTTCAACTGCACTTGCTTGCAGAAGAATACTTGATGACCATCCACCTGATATATAATAATCACACAGTTGTTTGACTTGGAAGAGGGAGCATCCTGCCTCCTAGAAACACCTCTTCAGTGGCCAGCGGTAATGGCATTGCAGCTGCTTCTCAGGCATGTTCAAAGACCCATAGATAATTTTCTGGCAGCTTCCTTTAGAAGATTTTACTGTTCTAGGATTCTAGGTATTGGTTATGTAGATCAAAGAAAGGCATTGACAGCTCACTTACTTGTTATGAGGATCTAAGAAGTACATGGAGGAAGTTCAGAGCTGTGGTTGCTATGTAGCACTTACTTCCCAGGAATGTGAAAAACTAAACTATTGAATGCATAACAAGTACTCTACAAGAAGCATGAATTAATAATTTGGACATACACTCCTTATCGTGTGCTGAATTCCCCTGTTACTACTCAGGCTGTATGAGCTTTCTATGCTCTGGTCATCTCTGGAAAACTTCATGATTTCTTTCCACAAATTAATGTTTGGGTATATTTATCTTATAGATGTTGTTCTTAGTAGTAAAAAGATCTATCAAAAATTATAACATTATAATCATCATTGACAGTACATTTTCTGCCATGAATACCTAGCTCTTAAAATCTGGAAAAAAAAAAGTTTCATTATATTATCCATGACATTTTAGATGACAATGACTAAGATCAGTGAATATGGGATATATTTGACTCCTGCCTCACTGTCAATTATCATTACTACTTTTATGCTTGTTTTCTTTCTGATTTTTGCTGTTGCTGTTTTTAACGGCTACTATCCCTTACATGAACTTGAAACCGATCAACATTTTTGTGTCAATACAACTTGTCTTTTTTCAGTCATCTATTAGGTCAATGTTTTAAACTGTTTTCGGTTGTTGTCTTTTTTTTTTTCCTTTCTTTCTTTTACATGCTATATTTGCGTGTTTTTTTTTTTTTTTTTCCTGAAGGAATTTGGATATTGCACATATAAGGAGAAGGGGGAACCTGTTAGTGTTAAACATTCTCTAAATGGAATAGAATTGTTCTTTTGCTGGAAAGATTGCATTTTGGAGAAAAGGACTAATCTGAGAACTAATGAATGCTTCTCTCTGATATACCTAAAGGTTGTGTGGAGGGCAGCTTACCAGAGGACTGTAACTGTTTTGAACAGTGATGTTTTGGGGAAAAATACCAAGTCTGGAGAAGCTAAATCACAAATTAAACTACTTGGCAATTTACATAACTTAAGTGATGCACAGAAGAAGATGCATATAGAAATACATAGATAACTGTTTTGTAGATATTTATTTCATCTTTTTAAAGGCAAGTCTCTTAAATTAGTATTTGAAATATTTTAATGTACGTATGATGCTTTATATTCTGAGTATATATGATACTCAAGTACCCCATTCACACTTTTATTGTGTTTTGTAGTGAGTTTGCAGTTCATCATATGGCAGTAGTTTGGCATCCATCCCAAAACATGGATCTCATAAAATTTTTGATAGATGCAGGTGAAGGAAAAAAAAGACAATTGATACTGACAGCTGAAGTTTTATTATATGTGACTGTGAAGGAGACTTAAAAGGTAGATGTCGGCAACTTTTTGAACTCTACAAGAAAGATTGTAATTGTACCTGATTCATAATTCATCAAAGCGTCCATCTGAAAAAAATTCTTGAAGGTAAGTGCATCTAGTCTATAAAATGTCAAGAATAAAACACCCATTCTGATAGTTATTGGATAATCTCTCTACTACACACCTGTATTTATTTATTTATACTCTTGATCTTATTTTTCATTTCCAATATACTATTCTTCAAAGAATTGTAACCTTTCTTCAGGATGTTTCAGGATACTTGTATGATTCCTGTAAGACACTCCTCAAAGTTGTTGATAACCTTAAAAAAAAAAAAAAAAAAAAAAAAGGCAGAGCTACTGGGTAGAATGGAGAGTAGTTAAACGTTTCAGTGATTGCACAGCTACTACTATTCTGATAGCAATACATCTGGATATAGATCTTTACCTCCAGATTATGGTGCTTTCTGTTGTGTGTATGATAGCATGCAGGGTTGCAAGGAGGGATTGGTCATTCCTTTCACAGTGGGTCAAGACACAGATAGGAAGCAAAATGAGGGAGTCCCACCTCATAAAACTTTCATTCACAAAGACTTAACAGTTGATTTATCAAATTTTAGATCAGATACTTGCATATTGCTGTGTGATTAAATCTTTTGGAAACCATATGTCATGCTACTGTTTAATCAGAGCTAATCTGGAATTTCATATGTTTCTTGTTGGATCTGATTTATTTTTTCTGTGTTAGATCTCATAATTTTTCAGTAATTACACAAGATGGGAAAAATATAGAAAGGGAAGATTTTGTTACTAGCTAAAACACAAATATCTTTGACAGTCAAGTCAGGAGATCTAGCAGTATTATGGACAAATGAAACAAGTGTGTGACTAGGCAAAGAATGGCTAACGTGTAAATTTGTTGTTATTCATAAGGTCAGTTGTCTACACTGTCTCGTGCACTGTTCCCAAATCTGAAAATATACTGTTGGTAGAGAAGAATTTATGCTGCTGTGCTTGAATCTAGTTTTTCAAAACCTCATAGTTTGAACTGGAGATATCTCAGTTCAAATCTCAGTTCATATCTCAGAGCAAACAAAGACACCCACAAAGATAAAACCTTGAAATTCCAGGAGCCTGTAGATTCATTGATCAATATAGAATTTAGGTCTGAGATCTTTTCTATTTTTAGGACAGTACAGCAACTTTCATGAATTATTTTAGAACATTTTTTTGTGTTTTGTTGGAAATATCTGTTAAAAGTAATTCATTAATTTTCATGCATTTTAAAATCATATGCAAGTCAACAATATAGATAATAACGTAAATGCTTAATTAGTTTAAAACAGTTTAAAGAAAGAGGTGAAAAACTTGAAATGATGAAGAGATATGACACAGATTCTTTAGATAACATTCTTTTTCTTGGCAGAAAATGCAGCAATCACAGTCAGCCAAACGGGAGGAACATAGGCTACGAAATGTTGAGAATGCACGCATCCAACAAGGGGAATTTAAAAAAAGAAAAAAAAAAAAAGAAAAATAATAAAAAAAAAGCATTTCCAAATATGCCTGGTTTGATGGTTAAACTGGTATACACAGTACACTGTGTGTTAACCACACAGTTTCTTTTGTTTTTATCATACAGAGCCATGAAAGCCAATTTACTTTTTAAACTAGATCAATTTTCATTCCTAAATGAGCTGAGGTAGGGTCACTCATCAGTAAACCTCTGTCAAACAATCTTTTTTTAGACAGTCCAGCTCTGCTCTTTAATGGCACCACTTTGAATTAGACCTTAATGTTATGTCACTTTAAATTAGCAGCTGTAGTTTGAACATAGCAATAAAGAACATTATCCAGCAAGGGTAAACAGTTTTCTATCAAAACAAATCAGTCTAGGTTAGAAACAGCGATGTCACTGGCACTTTTGTCTGCTTGGTTTTCATTGTATTATTGGCTGGATCTTTTTCAGCTAAGCAAAAGCAAATGTACATCTTAATGTTACAAAGCAGTTGATATTTATTTAACATAATATATGCAGAACTGTAAGAACATTGACTCGTATTGCTTAGCATAATTCCCTTTTTCTAATTTATCCCATCAATTCAGCCTTCTCATAAACCAGGTCCATTCTGTTCCACTGCCATCAGTGGCTGTTACAATGCTGTGCTCAGTAACCCTAACCTGAGATAGTTCACTCCTTTTTGCCCCAGTGTCATTCAACGTATCAAGTCATCCTGTGCTCTGACAGGCAGCTCAGTAACACTGTGCCAGATGCAATGTGAATCACTGAGGCTTTCTTAATGTTGTTTAGTTGTAGGAAACCTGGTGACATCTTTCTCTTGCCCAAACAGCATCTCTATTTATTTTCAGAGACATCCTAAGATGAATGTGTGTGTACACACATAATCAGATATTGATTTCTGTGCAAAATGTTTGTAATTTACTCATGGGAGAAATAATTTAAAGCAGTTTTCCTGGGGTTAGTTAATTCTAAGGGATGAGTTATTGGTTTTGGAATTCTGTATCTTTATGTAGCGAAATCCAACTGAGAATGGTAGTGGGTGAGTTATTTGCCAGATGGCAAAATTTCTCAGCCTACTCAAAGCTGATTGTTTATGTGCACTTCCTACTACATACTGCAGGGAAAAAAATCTGTAGAACCTGCAGTTGGCAACGAGCAGTCAAGGAAAAAATCAGCTGAATTGTCATTTATCCCTCTAAATGGTCCCTAGGAAAATGAACAGAGACTCTCTGAGCTGTCTGTTAGACAAATAAGGGTTGCAATCAATGGAAATTAAATGAATGTTATTTTGGACTGAACATCTATTCCTTAATAAGGCAGAACTATATGGAATAGTGGTGGAATTAAAAATACATATAAGATCTGATCTGTCCTAAGAAAACAAAATCAATGTGAAAATCTAGTTCTTAACTTTATAATTACCAATTATGGTACTGCCTTGCAGAAGAAGAATGAGCCAGCTGTTACAGCACTAGTCCAGAGCTTCAGTAGCTCAAATTACTCTGTGCTTTATCACTGACTTGTGAATTGAAAAAATCAGTGACACAAATTGCAGGGGAAGAGGTGAACTTGTCAGTTTTTAAGTGGAACTATTTTAAACTTTTTCTCCATTTACTTTTGAGCCTCGTGGTGGATAAGATAGAAGTTCAAAACAAAACAAAGTTTAGATAGAAAAAAATAGGAAAGACAATGATAAGAAGCAGAAATTGTGTCCAAGTCTTGCTGCTGGCGCCAGATCTGGAACCATGGGGGTCTGCAGTGCAGATGCTCGAGTTACCTCTGCAGAGACCAGCTCATACACACAAACAAGGTATTACAGCTGTAGAATACTGTTGTTCTGCTGAGAAGCATAACAAGAGTGACTGTGTATTAACTCTGACACTCCTATACTTTTTTCTAGACCTAAGCAAGGAAATAAAAACACACTGTTCTGTGAAATACCGGGTAGACTTTCAGATTTTCCCACTATCTTGGAAACATCTCCAGTGTGCTCCTGTTGTGGTTTAGCCCCAGCAGGCAGCTAGGTGCCACACAGCCGCTTGCTCACTCTCCCCAGATGGGATGGGGAAAGAATCAGAAAGGTAAAAGTATAAGAACTCATGGATTGAGACAACGACAGTTTGCTAGGTAAAGCAAAAGCCGCGCGTGCAAGCAAAGCAAAACAAGGAATCCATTCACTACTTCCCATGGGCAGGCAGGTGTTCAGCCACTTCCAGGAAAGCAGGGCTCATCACGCGTAACGGTTCCTTGGGAAGACAAACGCCATCACTCCGAACGTCCCCCTCTTCCTCCTTTACCTCAGCTTTTATTGCTGAGCATGACGTCATATGGTGTGGAATATCCCTTTGGTCAGTCTGGGTCTGCTGTCCTGGTCCTGTCCCCTCCCAGCTCCTTGTGCATCCCCAACCTCCTCACTGGCAGGGCAGCACAAGAAGGAAGAGTCCTTGGCTCTGTGTAAGCCCTGCTCTGCAACAGCCAAAACATCACCACTATTTTCATCAAAAATCCAAAACACAGCATTATGTGAGCCTCTACAAAGAAAATTAACGCTGTCCCAGCCAAAACCATGACAGCTCCCTTCAGCCCTGTAGCTCCTTCTGTCCTGCTGAATTCTCCTATGATTCACTGATTCAATAGATTAAATCCTGCAAGATAGGAATGTTTTATATTTCTGAAACTATAATTTATTGTGGTCACATTTGGCAACTCTAATAGTAGGTCTGATATCATTAAATGTCTGGAATTTGTAAATAATTTCAGAATCTGATCTAAATAAACTTCAAGTGTCAGCATGGTGGAATCAGAACCAAAATATTACTCATGGTTACACTGGTGAAGTCCATAGTAAGCTATTGATTTAACCATGATTAAACTGCATAACTTTGAATTTGGAACAAGTTGTTTGTGATGGAACCCTGAGTCAGCCAGAGCTTTAAGATGCTTATAATTTGATCTTCTGCCACAGTGAGCTCTCAAAAAGACCAGAAGAACCTTTAAAAGAACAAAAGAGAGAGAGAGAGTAGCAGGTTTAATGACAATATAAGTTTAATTGACTGCAATTGAGAGAAAACTCAGCGTGAATGTGTGAGATAGAATACAAACAAAATGATATTTAAAATAAATAAGCAAACAAACAAAAAAACCCCCAAACAAACAAACAAACACTGACCCTCTTCTTTGGGTCCAGCATATCAGGACAATTCATGAAGACTCAGCAGTTTTCTATGCTACAGCAAGCTTGGTACTACCTTATTCTTAAAGATCTCTAAGATCCACTTTTTACCCAATTTATCTACCAAAATATTGAAGAAAATAGACCTTCTTTTTACTATCTGATATTCATAGAATCATAGGTGAATCCTCTTGAGGTCTACAATGATAGTCAGGTGAAAAAAGAATAATACTTGATGCCTCCTGGACAGTTTAGAAAAGAGAGATACATCACAAAAGTCTGGAAGACATTCCAGTGATACAAGGAAGATACCACCTTACTGTCATTGTTTCTAATTAACAACAACCTAACCATCACTGTTTCTAATTAACAGAGGAAAATATAGCACAAAACAGTACAAATAGCAGATGGTTATAAAAAGGCACAAAGAAAACATTAGCAGCATGAGACCTGATTTTTCAATAATTCTAATTGTGCTAAAGACATTGGACAGTAATGCTTTTTCTGTTGGTAAAGCTGAAGTGACAAACAGTAGAGTGACAAAGAAGGAAAGTTAGCAATCTTTTCACCAATGAACTTTGTGTGCAATATCTTAATGTGTGGGAGATCAGGTGAATGATTTTATTAAGGACCAGGGAAGGCTTTAGAGCGATGTTTCTTACAAGTTTAATATCTCTTGCTATCCTAAGTGTTGTGTTTATATTGTGGCTGTATTTTGCTGTTCTGAGCTTAAAAATAG
This sequence comes from Chauna torquata, assembly GCA_013399475.1. Lineage (NCBI taxonomy): Eukaryota > Metazoa > Chordata > Aves > Anseriformes > Anhimidae > Chauna > Chauna torquata. Next base: position 70,461 of record VXAL01018989.1, read on the forward strand.
CAATCCTTTGAAATGTTAGAAATTGACTAGTCTCTCTCTTTACGTTTATTTAATGTATTCTACATCTGGTATTCATATACTTGGAAAAAAATACTTTGCAACTCCTGTGACTTTTATAATTTTCACATATATAAGATGCAAGATTCATGTTTTCCAGACTACATAATAAAATGGAAATCCAAAGTTTGAGAACACAAACGTTGAAACAAGATACTAGCTTCTGACATCTTTTCCCCAGTCTGTGATTTATATGACAAAAGTCAACATAAAATAATAGGAAGAATTGTAAGAAATTGTAAGTGATGCAGTCACATGTGTTTGCAAAGTCTATTTTCCATAGCAAGGCTGATAATCACCTTGAATTCTGGTTGGCCACCTGGTTTTAATAGGTCAATCTAATAGATTTTTTTTTATTGCTGATTTTAAAGCAGTTGGTGGTGTCGGTCCTGTTTTTTGTCATGTAAAACATTGTCCTAACATTCCAGATGTTGGAAAAATATCAAAGGATTGGCTAGGCATGGGGTTGCTCTTTCTTTTTCAGAGGCTTTCATGTCATGTTGTTGTTAGATCCACAATGATTTATTGTCAAAGCAGGTGTGCCCATGATCACATATGCTACATCACTGTTGTGTGTTTATTGCTCCTGAGCTCAGGAAGGAAACTGTTTTTACATTTTTTTATTTCACAGTTAGAGTTAGTCTGCAGTAATTTGAAGTGAAATAGTAAAAGGCAGCTCCTCATGCCTAAACATTCAGGGTTCTTACATAGACTTCTTTAATTTAAGAGTTAGTGGTATATGAAATGAGTAATTTAAATAGGAAATGTTTTTAAGATCAGATTTCAAAGGCTAGGAAGCCCGTTCATTTTAGTGCCATTTGAAACTGATGAAAATGTATCATTTTTAAGAATTATAATGACTTTGAAAAATGGAAAACCTTTTCATATATACAACCAAGTAAAATTCAGAATATCTGTGTGAATCTTTCAATGATTGGGATAAACTGTAAAAACAAAAATATAAAAAAGAATCAAACTTCTGAAGACAAAAAACAGAAGCAAAAAACAGAAATGCTTCATTTTAATATTCTTTTTCATCACAAGGAAATATTTCAGTAGTAGTCAGACAGTATTGTATAGTTTCAAAATATTTATTTTAATTGCTTTTAAAGTGTTCAACATTAAATTGCTTACCCCTGTGGTCCCTGCCTGGTGGGAGTTGTGGTTCAGGTGCACTTAAGAAAATTCATGTTACATGATAGGAGATCCAGTTCCTCAAGGACAGGTGCTCATATAAAGTAATGAGAAGTAGAGGTAGAATGCAGGTCCCAATGACAAGGCTTTGCATTTAATAGTATTGTCAAAAAATAGTGAGAAATTAAGACTTCCCCAATGTTTAAAAAAATGCACAAGTTGTTTGCTGTTACTGGGGATGATTTTATGAACTACTATGTATGAAATTGTGTCAGAACTACTAGGGCATTTCTGCTTTTGATATGAAATAATTTCATGGAATTGTGAAGATTTAATAGTTAAATGGAGAGTTTTAAACTGTTATCAGTGGAGAAGCTTTCCTGAAAATATTGTTTGTTTTAAGACTTTTTAGTTAGACTTCTTTTCCTACCTATAGGTGTAACTATAATATGCAACTTTAGTTGAATATTGAGTTACAGCTAATAGTCAATGTTCAATTCTACATCATAATCTCCATCAGGTTTTCTGCTATGTTTTTGTTTTTGCAGTATTTGCTGCATCAAAACTTATTTTCGATGAAAGTGATAAGACTTGAATTTTTTCATCTCCTATAGGCCGTTGTACAGCTGAGAGATTGTAGATGACATAGCTTCAGCTCTGTTTTGTTTACAGGTTTTACCAGAAGAAGGTCATACCTTATATTTACTAACAATAAAAAGCCGAAGTCTTAACTTGAGAGCACTCAGAAAAAGGCTTGCTGACGCATATTTAGTCATTTACGGAAGAACTGATTTCTTGTGTCAGTTTCAAGATAGACATTTCCAGCTGGAAATTCTTTGAGGTATAGGAAATAGTTACTAAAAAATATGTTTTGATTTTGGTGATAGTTCTCCATAGAGATAAAGTGCAAGGTAATGTGAGGCCGACTGTAATATTTAGGGCTTAATTTATTGTTTTTAATCCAATGATCTTAATGTATTTATTTAATGTCTGTGCGTTTTGTCACATTTCATAGTAGTGTGCTTTTATTCCTGGACTACTTTTTATTTCTCTCTCTCTCTCAATCTGTATGAACACATATATGGAATTCTTAGTAAAAATTCCTTAACATGAAAATAATTAATAGACATTAAATGCACTAATGAATCATGAAAAGATAGATAAAGTTCTCAAAGCAGTAGTTTTTCTTCTTCTATCCATTAGGAGCATTTTGTTGCAAGAAGTCTGATTAATATTAAGCAAATAGTAAGATGAAAAGGCTCCCTGAGATGTGGCATATTCATGTGGAAATACAGAGTACTTCTGCAGTGTCTCTACTTTCCCAAGTTCCAAAATACTTTTAAATAACTCATTTGAGTTATCCCAACACCACCATCTGTGAGAACAGAACAGATTTTATTCTTCTTGATGTGTCTTGAACTAGCTTATCTTTGCCTTTAAAACTGTCAAAATATTTTGACAGATGTGGAAGCCAGTTCCAGGTGTTTCATGAGTTCATTGGAAAAAATTACTGAGTTCTTATTGTCAGAGAAGGTCCATTTCTTCACTTTCAGCTGAATATTCTTTGCTATAGTAGACAGAGTAATATACTCATTTTTTATTAATTTCAGAGAAGCTGTATTCAGTTTCATATTTTCATGTTCTGAATCTTTTCTAAATCAAATTAAAAATAACCGCTTGCCTTTTGATACCACTTTATAAGCATTAACCTAAGCAAACTTCTGTTAATATGCTTTCTTTCTGCAATTAGAGACTATATTTAGGACAGTTCAGTTGCACTTCAAAACAAGAATGGTTGTTTTAAAGTGCCTGTTGTCATGCAATAGAACCTCTCAGCAAGAAACCATGGTTGAGCCTGAAAGCAATACACCTGGCTGTGTTTCTCTTCCCATACGAGATTATTACTTTGCACGTGATTTCTATCCCAGTCCCTCTGCAAAGTATATGAAAATGCCAGTGGAAAGATGCAATGGTTACTGGTGTTATTAAGAGCAAATTACAGATTTATAGAAAGGCAATTAATTGTATATTACTGTTGGAGAAAAGCAATGTGAATGCCGGAGTACATGTAATGACTTTAATAATGTCTTTAAGGCAAGACATACAATACAAGATCTTCACATGCATAAATTCATGGGTTTCCTTTATTTTCATCATCTGTTTTAAGGAGGAAAAAAATAATTATGATCACCTAAAGGAGAAAGAAAAACAGCATAGTCAGTTAAGAGCCAGTCTATCTCATTGTTGGCAGTTGCAAACCATGAAGCAAATCAACTTTTTAAAATGATGAAACCAGATTATGGACATGATATTTGTATTTCTCAAGAGTGCACTGGGAAGCAACATCAGGTAAGCAGTAGGACAAATTTATGAGTGGTTTCTAGTTTCTAGTCTTATCATTAATATGATTTAATTTAAACATAATTAATATGATTTAAAAAAAAAATGCCTGTGAGGCAAAGTGTTTCTCTTATCTCTGTATGTGTAGGTAGTGTTTCCTATCACAGAAACCCTAGAAAGAATCATGGTGGCACTGTAAAGGTCACCCTTTATGTAGGCATACTTGTGATTTTTTTTATTTCCCACTCAGAGTGTGTTCACTGTTTCCCAGTGAATATCAATCATGTTGCATCTACGGGGCAATGGAAGAATGTCACAGATTAAGGAAGTCATCCATTTCTGGTTACCTGAGTACTGTTGCTTTTTGGGGTGCTTAAAAGGTTTTACAGATATTGTATAATAATTACTATTAGGAGTCTGATTGTTGCAAGAAGTTGGAGTCTTTTAGCAGACAGTTTGAAGAGAACTCATTTTGAAGAGAGGGGTGTGCATCATATTGTAATGTAATCTAAATATTTTCTAAACAAGCTCATTATCATAAACGCATTAACTGTACTATAGATTTGGTTTCAATCAGTTTTTTTTACCGTTTTCCATATGTTGTAAATAGATGACTGGTGACATTTTCCATAACATATAGAAAATTGCCCAAACTAATAAAGTTAATGCAACCCATCAGATACACCCACTCTCTTGATCCCTTTTCTACACCTTCTAAATGTAGAGAAGTTTGATGGCTTGTACCCCTGCGCAGTTATCTGTCTTTCTCTCCAAATGCTGCAGTACTGGCCCTATAAAGAGTGGTAACTTTTTTAATGTGCAATATGTTGAGTAGGTGTTTTGCTGAAGTACCAGCATATTAAACAGTCAGCACAGTCCCATTTAAAATAATTAGGATTAATTTTCTCTAGCTCTCATGAAAACAAAAAGAAAATTATTTGTAGGTACCTGTACAGTGCCAGCTTAAGTATGACAGACAAAAGTCATTACAGTTAATTTAATTTAAACAAATATTAGCCAAGCTTTGCCAATATGACAAGTGACTTTCTGTTCACTATTTTTGTGAGTCCAAGTCAAAACACATCTTTCTTCTTAGGAAGAGCTGAGCACTTTTCAAAATGGATGATACATGTAGTAAGAGCATTTATCATTGTGAAAAACCTTGATCTGAGAAATTTACAGATAGTCTTTAAGAGCCATGCAAGCCAAATCCTATCCAACATAAGACAGGTTTAAAAAATGATCTCTGATATTTTCAAATATACCTAGGCTCTTTATAACAAATTAGATGATTATTTAAGAATTCCATCTAAGCAAATGAATTGCTGAGTTCAGAATTTAATGAAGTTCAATTGAAATGAGTAGAAATATTGAAATAAAACTTAAAGATTTTGATTCTTGATTAATAGTGATCTATATAGTTCATATATTGTTTTCCTAAAGTAATACCTTTGGTGTAGAACAGCTTTGGAAACATTTTATGCTTAGTATTAAAAAAATTAATTAGGAAGTTGTTGAAGACTTGAATGTATGCGTCAATCCTTTTAAACCTGGGAGGACACTTCTTTCCTTGCCCTTTAAAGTAGGAATAAACACCTCCTGAAAGGCTGAGAAAGAGTATTTAGTGGTCAGAGGAGCTGATTAAGTAAATATTACTCTCCCAAACAATAAGAAAGAATCCATGATCTTTTCTGATGCACTGATAAAAAGCTTCCTGACGTCTTGCCCCTGATATGGAAAGCTACCCAAATTTTAATTTTAAAGGGTTAGCAGCAATATTTGGTGCCCATGAACCCAAATTTGCTGTAAATTTCCATGCAGCATATGGTGGAAAACAAATGAGAAAATAACAGTATAAATAGACTAGCTAAAAGTGCAAGCTAGACTAATTAATTAATAAACTGGCAGCTTAAAGTCTGAGATTTGAATTACGAAGATGAGAGAAAAAAGAAATGCTCTCTTTTCGCCATTGTTTGTATCAGAGCAGTATCAAGTCTACATCAACAACTAAAAATCATTCTGAAATGGAAAATCTCATCTTTTCATAATTTATACACAGCACTGCTATGTGTTGTTAAATTTATTAGACTCCATTATGCCAATTATTTTTTGTGATTCCCTATATTTTTATTATAAAGTATATACAATACTGTCCTTGAAGCCTGATTTTATTTATTTTTTTTTTAGCCCTTCTCAGCATTAGAGTTGTCAGGACTGGTGACGCTCGCTATGGCTATGTTCCTGGAGAGCAGCCAGTGTTAGCAGCATTCGGTCTTCTCTCAGACTACATCTCCCCTTCACCTCCCACCATCCTGTCATTCCTCATTGCAACTACAGAAACAAATCTCCTGTCTGTCACCAACTTCTAGTTTGTCTACTGATCATGTTTCTTTTTTGTTGCTTGTCTCCTTTTTGATGGTTCCTTTATCATTTCTTACTCATTTCTATTCTGCCTTAACTTAATATACCGCTATGTCAAGAGACACGAGATGGCCCTGTTACTCCTAGTTCTACACGTATTGCTCCATGTTCAGGTGAGATTTGATTTTTCCTGGAGAGGTTGAAATGCATTGCTAGTCTGCTAACTCAGTAGTCACTGGAGAGAGGCTGAGGTGACTATGCAAAGAGTTTTCCTTCAGCTTAATCTCTCTTATTGGAATCAGTTTTTGGAGGAAGAATCAATTCTTATTGAGAATGAAGCTTTTACTGATGCAGAATGAGATTTTGGATTGGAAGGAGCAAGGCAGGTATCTGCTGTGAACTATTTATTTATATTCTAGGCTTGATATATATTTGTAAATAAAACAAGCCATTTTTGCCTCGGCTGTCTACGTTTGCCATCTGAGCTTGCGATATATGTACTGCATGTGTGCGTCCAAAAATGTGTCATTTCTGCTTGGTGGTTGCAGAAGCTGAGTCAAATGCACAAAATCCAACAGATGATGCAGCTCCTAAAGAAGCAGAAGTTGCTGAGATAATGCTGTTAATTGTTGATCTGTGTGTTGTTTAAATCAGAACTGCCTATTCTGCAGTCCTGCCAAGGAAAGAGGTAGCATCAACGATGCTATTGCAACTACCACCCTAAAACACACTCAGCAGTTATAGAAGGTTATCTAAAAGGATGTATAAATAACCACCATAAGAATTCCTAGCACAAGTATTCTTGTGCCCATTGTTTATTTGTTGACATACACACATATCTATCCCATGTGTTCATTACTCTTGCTAAAACCTAAAAGGATACTAAAAGAATAGTTTTCAAAGGCTGAGTGTCCTGTTCTTGGCATAGGTAAATTTTGGTAGGAAGGCAGTTAGGCAGGTGCACCTTTCAGCTGTCTGGTGCCATCCATCCAGTGCAGTTCTCTAGCAAACCTCCACGGGGGCAAAACATTCCCTAAAACAGAGGTTTCATACAAAGAAATCACTCCTAGAGCAGAATTAAAACTGGTCTTTTCCAGGAAAGACAAAATATTAAGTCCCTTTTTCGACCCTCACATGCTACATAGCACTGACTAATAGCCCAGGTGCAGCAACGACTTCGGATTCAGGATGTTTATATGAACTTGTGCCAGTCTTCAGTTATACTGTCCTGCTAGAGCTATTGATACTATGATATGACAGCCTTTGTCAGATTTTCTGTGTGACCTGAGAAAAGTAAATGTGTATAAAATCCTCCTTCTAGAAGACCTAACCCTGTTGGCAGCTTGAACATCGCTGGGGATCTCAGCAGGCAGGTACGGTACGCTGGCATTTGTGCTGTCATATGCCTGATATTACTGCCTCTGCTTAGTGGAAGATGAGAGTAACTAGGGGCAGGACTTTACTGAGATGACCCTCAGCAAAGTTTTGGGAGGCATGGACCCTTCTGTTCCCAGTGGAAGAGCCTGCCCTGAACTAGAAGCTGAGCACATGAAGCTGAACCCATTCTCCAGTTTTGCCTTCTTTCATGCTCTTTCTTCCCCTCTCATGTACAGTCATTCAGACTCATCTGTGAGTGTGGGTCTGAACTTGCACTTTAGCTCAAATTAATGCGGGAAAGCAAATTTACTCTTCTATGTGAAGCAAGCTTCAGAGCATGCTAGGGAGGAAAACCGGTGATGCAAATGGGTTGGGCATTTGCCGTCTAATGTTTCCATATCATAGTGCCCTTGCAACACCTCCTCCAGAAGGTTTCCAGAAGAGGCAGAAGATGGAAAGAAACCTTTTTAACACGAAATATTGGATGTTCTGCATTGGAACAAACCAGCTTTACTTAGTCATCCTTTCTCAATTTTGTGGGCTTTAAGTACAATAGAAAACTATTCTCAGTCCCATCATAAGTTCCCATTTTTTTAATGCTGCACAATACCCCGTACAATTGGAATCAATGTCTTCATCTGTTGTCTAGCATTTTTTCTCTCCTGTTGGAGAGAGGTATAAATATTAATAGCAGTAACCATGGATATTCTTTTTTATCTTACATAGTACAAAAGAAGAAAGCTTCTCCAGATCAAATTGACTATTGATCTTGACGTGTCTATTTGTGCAACTACGGTCACCATAATTTCAACACTGTAATTAAAAAAAATAAATAAATATTGAAGCAAGGTAATGTTATTCAAACTCAAGAACAGGAAAAAAAGAGAGAAAAAATGATAGATGAACTTATTCTTGTATGTTATGGAGCAAGAGTTAAGCAGCACTCAGGGATGTTGCTACAGGGTAAAATCAGTGTTGAAGTAGTGTCAACCCTTGAATTTATCCAAGTGAAAAATCTATGTATTGTGAGAGGAATGACAGTTTGATGGGAACAGGAGTCTTAAATGAACAGACCTGAGATAGGAAAATGGTTTGGAAATAAGCAAAAGCTTGCACAAGGCCTAGCTTTGGTTATTTGCTCTCTACATCCGTCATGTATAGTTGATTATGCTTTGTTTAATAACAAAGACAAACAGTATTTTAGCACAGCTGTTCTCTTACTTCTGTTTTTCTGCAAATAAAACCATTTAGCAGGCTTTTTCTTGCTACCAGCTCTTCTGGTAAGAAGAAATGATTGCCTCCCATACCTTTTCTTTCTTTTAATTCCAAATCGTAATGATCTCTCCTGGATGCTGAATGGATAAAAGCTGGAACAGAATGTTTTTAATGTAACTCTGATTGACCTGATTAATGTTTGTTGAATGCATATATAATTATATTTGTTGGAAATTTTGTACACAGAGTGCTTTGCTGTGGACTCTGGTCTTCAGCAGAAATATAATGTTTTTATGCCAGCCACAAGGATTGCAAATTTCTGATTATGGGATTACATTTTCTGCAATCAGGAGAGTTTTGTGACAGAATATTTTTAGTTTCCCTGCATGTTTTGTCTCTTTGCTCTTCATCTGTGAATATGTTCCTTCTCTAAATTTCCTTCTTCACTGGATTTGGTGCACAAAGAACTTATGAATGGGTGAGACATCCATTCATATCTTTCAGCAGCATGCACTCAGACTCTGTGGCTCTTCTCATCCTTTGTAAGAAGAGATTCATTTTCCGCTATTGTGAAAATGGAATTAAATCTTAGATTTATGATTTTTAAGCATTTGTTGTTTGAGAGCATAAGCGCATAAAACAGTTGTTGTTTAAACCAAGCACATCTGGCTGAATCTTTTTCTTTGGTCTCCTGTAAAAGGGCTTCTTGTTCATAAAGCTTGCCTTGTGTTGTTTAGAGGCATAACAAAGAACTGGGTGGGATTTAATTTTCCAGCAAAATAAACTGTTGTAATTTCAATAATCATATATTCTTATCCTAAGATTAAACGGGTAAAAAAGAGAAAGAAATACAGCACTCTGGGAGGAAGGGACTGACAGAGTGTGGAAATTTGGAACAGGATGCTCAGGTGTCGGGGTTCAGCCTGTGGCATAGCGTTAAGTCATATGTTGAATAAATACAGCAGGTTTAGAACTCTTGCGTTGGCTGGGATTCATAATTAGGTGTACAGTTCCCTCACACTGTCTCATGAAAGGCACGAAGGATGAACAAATACTGGGCACCTGGAGTGCCTGTGATGTTAGCTGTGGGATTTGTGTTGCTTTTCTTTGTTTGGGATTGTTTGGTTGTTTGTTCCTGGTAGGAAAATTAACATGAATTTAGTACTGAAAGGGAAGGTCAGAAATCTGGCAAATATTGTCAATAGATAGACAATTGTTCATTGTAAGGACAGAAAATATGAGAAAGTAAAAAAAATATATATATACCTTCTGGTTCCTAGAGGTATTTTATCCTACATAAACAAGGTAAAACAAGGATGCAGCCCAGCCAGGAAGGCCTTGAAGGTGAAAGAGATCTCTCTCCTGTAAATTGTCTCACAGAATCGTACATTTTTAGAGAGCACCTGCATCTTTCTCTTCAGCACTCAAAATCTGCTCACGTGACATCTTTGGTTTCCAACATTGCAGCTGGCAGTAATTAGGGAACTTGCACCTCAGACCTGGTTTATACTGCTGATGGTCTGCCCTTCTCAGGCAGGGAATTTGCTCAATGGTCATAATCACTTCTGAAATTTTGTTTCTGTTGTTTGAACTCTGAATGCTAACTCCAGCCTCAAGACCATATGGATTCTCAAAATGTTCTTTGTAAACAGAAAGTTTGGCCTTTGTCCTGACTCCAGTCTTGGCTCATCTGTCACTTGAATAATGTGTATAGATGTTCCTTTAGCCTCACTCCACCTTTGACTGCCCTTGGTTTGTGTATGGTTTTCTGGTGTGCTGGTGCTAATGTGGTTCTTTCTTGATATGTGGTGCCCAAATGTGGTTGCCATGTCTGCTCTTAGCCACTCCTACCTGGTGGTTATGACCACCGTGATGGTAGGTTGATGCCCTGAACTATCAGGTCACCTAATGAGTCCCTGAGAGACACTGAATGTACCTGAGATTTTGATTAGACCCAGTAACTTCCTGTCGTCTTGTGTCTCATTTCTAAATGGAAAATATTTTAAAAGGTGGTTGTTTTTTTGTTTGGTTTGGTTTGGTTTTGCACTTAGTCCTCACCCAAACAAATGTTCTGCTGGAAATGGAAACAGAACAAAGAGGCAACTTCTGTGCCAGAAATCTGGTATGGGAGCAGCAACTTCTCTGCAGCAAATCCCACATACAAATTGGTATAATGTAGGTTAAAGTGATGTTAGATATTAGGCAAGGTCCACGCAGCATCTAAAAAGTCTTTATTTTTCACTAGTTTGTTTTGTTTT
>VXAL01018990.1:9644-30848 GCA_013399475.1 Chauna torquata
AGTCCGGGATATCTCTTTGATGGATAATTGATATTCCAAATGAGTTATTTCACCAAATTGAGTTCTCTCGTTTTCCAAGACCAAGATGGGAGGAAGGAGGATGAAAGCTCAAATTTTCTTCCTTTGCCCCCCTCCCTCACTTCCAAGAAAATTAAACACCTTTCTTTCCTTTTAGGCTTTCAAAATGTAAAGCATTGCAATGTTACTTGGAAGAAGTATGAGGATTTGCATTTCTTTCTTTTTTTTTTTCTTCCCCCAATTGAGAAATTCTTTTCATCACGTTGTAGTAACTCCAAATCATTAAGACAAGAATGGACCAAGTGAATAACAAGGAATTTTCTGATCTGAGAGGAGCGAAAGGTATTTGTGAAACAGACAGCGTCTTGTTCTCGCTGAAAAGCAAGACTGATTCTTCTGACGAGATTAGCCCGTAAACTCCTGTGCCTGCCTCCAGCTAAGCAGACTTCATACACATGTTCATACTCAGGACTAAGGTTGTTGGTTTTCCAGATGACTGTGATATTGGCATGTTTTCATTTTTATTGTCTTTTAATTATTAAGATGATCACTTTAATAGGACATTTAGAGCTTAACAAAGTCTTTTAAAGTCTATTAAAAGTTTAACTTAAGGGCTTCATGATTTTTTTTCTCCTACATTCCTGATTATACTCCTGAATGAGGACTTTTATTAAATTAAGGACAAAAAGAAATAACCGCACAGCATGAGACTAGGGGCTTGTGCATAATAAATTGCAATCTTACATAAAATCTCATGTTGTTGGTAATGGTACTTCCTTCTTAAAAGTTAAAAAAATTCTTAAAGTTTTTACAGTACCATGTGGAACACAATGAAACATTTCATTTCATACCTCTTGGTCATTCACTTAGCTCTTTCCAGAACCAGCTTCACCTCTCCAGCATAGCTTTTGTATTTGCTCTCTCTTTCTCTTACTACCCTGGCATCGCACCTTGTATCCTGCACCTCCTCAGCTCTGAAAGTCTCCCAGGTGGTAAATTCAGGAGTTCTTCCACTTTATTTTATTTTCTTTTTAAATACCTGACTGCATCTTCCAATACTGCTTGCATATTCCAGTTACATGTTTAAGCATCTACTGAACAACTTTGGAGAAAGTTCCTCAACCCTATGGAAGCTCTTACCACACTATGCTGTACTTTTCTTCATTTTGCTATCACCTCTTCAGTTATGACCTTTTTAAAAAAATGAAAGGACCATTTTTTTACTGAGATTTGCAGAATGACTCTGAAAAGTAATTTGTTACATTTATTGATTTGCTCAGTTGCTTAAATCATGTTCTAAACATACCTGTTCTCTCCTTGTGGATTGTCTTATCATTCCTCTCTTGACTGATCCTCCTACTTTTCCATGTCTATAAGGTGTCAATGAGGGATCTGCCTCACCTAGCACACACTCACCTTCTTCTGCTTCAGGTGCGAGTTGCAGAGCAATCTCCCAGTTATCTTGGGAGAATAACTGTAGCTCTACTTTATTTCAGCTGATTCAACTATGGCTTAGAACAGATTTCAACACTTTTCTCCCATGGGTAGCTTATTTGCTTCACCTGTTTCTTTCATATGCTTATATACAGAAATATATACAAAGAAATACAACATTGTTTTGGAAGAAGCAATCTCTTCTTTTACTAATTTATGAAATGCAGAAAAATGGCATGTTAATGATAATGGCATGTGCATCTTTTCACAACACTTTCAAGAAATCAAAGGCATTGAGGATTAAAAAAAGCTGACTAATTTCTTGGTGATTCATAATTATACTATTCATAACCTACACCTTGCATACCTGCTTTCCTATTTGCTATATATATGTCTGTATATATATATATTCTTTTAGATCAAAAAACGACAAGGGAAAAAGAACACCTTTCAGTGAATAAGACAGGTGCAGGCAAAATGAAGTGGCATAAAAGGTGAATATATCAGCAGCTTTTCCAAAATAAGAGAATGTAGTGCTACAATTGTTACCCAGCTACTATTTGTGAATGACCGGGTACCGTCAAGTGAAATCAATGTTTTACAGACATGAATGTAGACCTTTAGCCTTACTTGATAGATGCATATTTGCAAGTGAAAATATTAGTTTCTCTGACTTCCCTACACTTGTACAGAAGTACTGTGCACAGTGCACAAAGCACACAGCTGCATTAGCAGAGATTATCACTCCAATAGCTGATAATATACTGTAGAGATTTATTTTGTTCTATTTCTAATATATTTGTGTAGTTGAGAATGTGAAAAACTCCACTTCTTCAGCATCTGTGGGAATTTAAGTAACCTATAAAACAAGGAAGCAAATCTGGGTTTCAAGTTTTTCTTATTTTTAAGACCTTTTTTTTTTTTTTTACTTTTTTTTAAAGTCCTAATGACTCAAAAATATTTAAGTTTGATCTCTGAACATCACGCTAAACATGATATGGATTAGAACTAGGACACAGCACTTTAAAACCACAATATAAAATTATTATTGTGGATCAGCTGAAGTACAGTAACCTGTTGAGATAACCTGATCTCAGCCCTATGATACTTAGATAACTAGAAAGAACTGTCTTTTTTAAAACTGAAGCACACTAAATTACTATTTCCACTTCTTAACCTTTGCAAGAGTCAGTTGTATAGTGCAGTAGAAGAAATACTATTTCTTTTAGCAGTTTTTCATTCATAATAATCTCAGTCGTCCCATCAGAAATGGCCTCAGACAAACGCTGAATGAATTTCCCTCTTAGCACCCTCATGATGGGTACTACAGCAATGTCTGTGCATTACTAAGTACCACAAAAAGTCAACATTATTGTTGAATGGTGTTATCCTTGCCAGTGACCTGAAATAGCACAGCATTTCACACTCACATTTCTAGGAGTTTATGTCTGCCCACTAGCAAAGATGATCATTTCATAGCTCCCCTGGTAAAAATCAGATCTGTACACAGGGCCTGTAGAAGTTTACTGCACTGTTTACAGTTCTTAGCCAGTGTTTCATTTTTCTCCCAGTTGAGAGAGAGCATAGCAATGAAATCAACTCATTTTCTACTTTGTCTTTATCTAATCTGAACTGGAAAAGCCAAAATAAAAGAATGGAGACATGTAGGAGATGGGAAAGTCTCCAGTATTCTTTCTGAGAGAGGCCAGAAGAGAGGATACGCTTTCAGAAGAAGTATGAAGCATTTCAAGAAACAGTGCAAATGTTGTTCTCTGTCTCTGGAACTTTGAACTTCAAACCAGAAAGCACTATGAATATTGCTTGCAAGCATCACACCATCACACCACTTCCCAGGATAAAGCAGCACAGGGACCTCTGATTCACCTACAGAGAAACCACGCAACACTAAGCCCCAACCAGCAGTTCTTCAGAAAAGCAAAACTTGCAGATTGCAGGTACTGTGTGCTTGTAGCTCTCCTTTTTCTGAGGCTAGGGTTGACTCTACAGCACCACCCAGACAGATGAGCACACTTGGTGTTACCTCAAGTACTCCTACATGGTAATGCAACATGCAGCATAGGCTTTGCCTATGATTTAACCTCTGCTGTCCAGCTATTTGTAGGAGTCCAAACTCACAGAGTGAAGATAAATATGTTAATGGCTTCGAGTCAGCTGGATAAAAGTGTGAGACCAATTAGATAGAAAGATAGGACTTAGATGTGTAGGTCGAATCCTACATTTCCAATGTGCTCTGAAACGCCAGGAGTTTTGATTGCTCAGACAGTATAGGTGTGTGTGTATGCATGTGTATACACCAGTCATTTGAATGTATTTTGTCTTCAAAAGCACTGGCAGCTATTATAGTCTAGCAAATTTTCAGGCATGCTTTAGGAATTGTGTGCTCTAAATACTTCTGCCTTGGTTTTAACAAGCTTCTGACAGCACTGAAAATGCTGATAACCCTGAGAAGTAAGTGAGAAAGGTGAAATGCAAAGCAAGCCAACAACCAACAGTGCAATTGATTTCCTGCTGGACCCTGCTCCTGTGCTACCGATCTGCCAACTCCAAAGGCAATAAAGCTTACAGTAGCATAAAATATACATATATACATCTCCAGAATAATGATATTTTCTATGGTATTGGCAGGGTTTTACAGCTCTCTATAGCAATAATTCTGGAATCAGTCAAACAGTGTGTGCAAACTTGGCATAAAGGTAGTTTTAGAAGAGACCACAGACAATGCAAGCTCATAATACTTACAACCTTTAACCACTTCCAAAGAAAGGTAACAAAACTGTGACTCCCCCAGGTGAACAAACAGAGGAAAAAAAAAAAAAGAAAAAACAAAAAACATTCAAGCCTGCCAGCTTGCATTTATTAAGTCAGTGTCCTGAGGCACAACTTTCTGGTGAATGCAGTTAACAGAATCTTAGAACTAACTGATGGCTTACTTTGATTTTATTAAGAAATAAATTTATTGCATTTTATTAAGAAAACTGAGACCATTTTCACTCAAATGTAATCAGAGGCTAATATTCTATATTATAGAAATGCATGCAAAATCATTAAAGTATTTATAGTCTGAATCCTGTAGGGACATGCATATGCAAAAATAGTACTTTTTGCTCAGAGATTGAGGAGAGGGATGCATAATGGACAGAAGATACATTTGAACTGCAGGATTAATTGAGTAAATACATATTTTTTAGCCTAATGATCCATCAGTATTTCTTATTACCATCTACTGTCTTCCAGAGGAAATGTTTCCTGGGGAAAGTCGTAGAAAACATTGTCATGGTTTTGTCTGGGACAGAGTTAATTTTCTTCATAGAGTCTTGTACGATGCTGTATTTTTGTTTTTGTTTTTGTTTTGATGAAAATAGTGGTGATAACACACTAATCTTTTAGTTGTTGCACAGCAGTACTTACACAGAGCCAAGGACTTTTCTACTTCTCAGGCTGCCCTGCCAATGAGGAGGCTGCGAGCATACAAGAAGTTGGGAGGGGACACAGCCAGGACAGCTGACCCAGACTGACCAAGGAGATATTCCATACCATATGACGTCATACTCAGCAATAAAAGCTGGGGTAAAGAAGGAGGAAGGGGAGGACATTCGGAGTGATGGCATTTGTCTTCCCGAGAAACCATTAAGCGTGATGAGCCCTACTTTCCTGGAAGTGGCTGAGCACCTGCCTGCTGATGGGAAGTAGTGAATGAATTCCTTGTTCTGCTTTGCTTGCGTGTGCTGCTATTGCTTTACCAAGTAAACTGTCTTTATCTCAACCCATCAGTTCTTGCACTTTTACCTTTCTGATTCTCTCCCCCATCCCACGTGGGGAGAGTGAGCGAGCGGCTGTGTGGTGCTGAGGTGCCTGCTGGGGCTAAACCACAACAAACAAAGCATCTGGGAAGAGTTCTTTGATTTAACTGATCTTTTCTATTCCAGTGAGAAAAGTTAACTTTCTGCATGTAGGTTTTAAAATTCATACTCTCAGGTATTATGTTATTAACCTAACCTCATAAATGAAACTTTTGTATATTTTTGGTATTGCATTTCTCTATGAGAAGTGATACAATAATCAACATAATTTGCATCAGCAGTAACCAAATATTTTACTTTACTGCAGGAAAACATGCTATAAGTACAGGCATTCTTGTGTCACCCCTCATCTGAAGTACTTACAGTCAGGTTATGTGTCACTTCATGAACTCAGAAAGGTAACTATTTCCTGGGATGAATCATAGCTTTCATCGTATCAGTGCTTGACATGCTGTAGAAAATGTAGGAGGGGCTTGGAAACTCTATCAGACAGCTAGCAGGAAAAGTTATCAGTCATAGGTTGGCATTTCAAGCAAGGAGCAAAGGTTTTTGCCGATGTCTGGTAGGGTGCCTCCACCCTGTATTCAGTCTTTTATAGATTAGCATCTGACAAGTCTGAAGCTGTTTGGTTTCTCCTTCTTTTCCCAAAAGCTGTAAATACCTAGCTGCTGTGGAGAAAAATAATTCTTTTCCCTTTCCTGGTTGCTAAGTGAGGAGACTGACCTATTGGCTCTTCTTCTTCTTGCTGGTTATAAATATTTATTTGCAACTTTCCTGATATTTGCTTATTTCTTAAACCCGTAGCTCTGCAGTCCTTGGGATATAAGAAAATCCCACTTCACATTTTAAAATAAGCTGCTCATTCTGGTAATTGTACAGAAAAGCTTAAAACCCAAAGCCTTACAGGCTACTGCATCATCAGGCTAATAAAAAGAACTGAAAATCATGTTAAATCTCATGATTTTAAACTAAATGCTTGATTTTTTTTTTCAGCTGGAGGTGTAACACTGGTCAAGTGACAACCAATTTCATTACCTTCATATCAAATTTGAGCAACACGCTGCAAAGTGGTGCTTCCATTCCATCCACTCTCCCAGCAATTTTGACTGCTCCTCCCTCATCATTGGACCCTGCTTCTGGAAAGATCTGTTTTCCTTTACTTGACTCTCAGCTTAAGGTTACTCTCAGATTACTAAGACAGCAGGAGTAGAGGGACAATGGACAATACTTCCCAAACTGCTCTACAGGACCTTATCTACAGTTGACTGGTCTGGTTGCACAGCTTTCAAGGCCTTGGGGAAGAGTCTGGTACAAGCTGTGCTTACATTTGAGAAGTTTTTTCATGACTTGAAGGATATCATTACTTGGCTTGAGCTATGGCTGGAATCCCAAATGCTACCCTTGGATTCCTGCAAGGAGCATGATGCAGTCTGTGGTATCCGTTCACACATACCACTCCAATTTCAAATGCAATCTCAGCAAAAAAACACTGCCTACTGCTACACTTAGCCACTACTCATACTATTCAGAGAGGAAAAATGCTGTCTGCAGAGCCACCAATGTTACAAATATTTCCTGCTGTATCTGTGCCTGCTCACCTATGTGAAAGCCAGAGCACACATTTTTCAACTGCACCATCTGGCAATATCTAGTGGCGACAATACAAGGCACTTTAAAAATAAATCTTCAATCATAAATATACAGCAGCAAACCTTTTTTTACTCCCCTAATTTTGGAATCCTCAGTCAGCTGTTTAATGGATTTTGTTAAAAGGATAGAATTTGCAACATGTCTTGTTCTCACATTTTATTCAGAATCTCTGTAAGATCATCTCATAAACCTTTCAATGACCTCGGTCTCGTGCCATTAAGTTATCTATATTTTCTAAAGCAATACAGAAATAATAAAAATTTATTGTTTGCCAGATACCCCTAGTTGATATATAAGAAATAGCACCAGCACCATAACAACAAATACATACTAAATGCTACCAGAGCTACTGCACTCTTATATGTTGGTCTGTAAAAATTAAGAAGCTTCTCACCTTAAATCAACGACCCTTACAAGAGATAAGTGAATTAGGGCCTACCATCATACTAATTTACAACTGAGGCATACTTAAAAAAATAAAATAAAAAATCCATAAGTAGCTCACTAAGTGGAGGAAGTGACACATGACTTAAATAAATTTTTTTTTTTAATGTCACAGAATGTCATATGTGTACAGAATAAATAGTCTGAAAATAATACATCATGGATTTCCATGTTCACTGTCCCAGCATTTCAGAGCAGGAAGCAGCTACTCTTTACTGCTATGACATAACGTCTTATATCACTTTCTGCTTTAAAATAATTGTTGTCACAAATTGCTCTAAATGTTGTTATAGCAATTTGATTTACACATAAAACTTAGTAAGCAGAAAATGTAGAAATATTTATAAATCTGCAATTCTGACACTGCATTTTCAATTCTCTGACTGCACTGTTTTCCTGTTTAGTTTTCAACATTGTAATTCCTACTGCTTTATATAATAGCCGTATTATTTCAACTTGTTCTGATGATGAATTACTGAGATGATACTATTACCCTAACAAGCAGCCCCCAAAAATGCAATAGTTATGGAAGACATATGGTGTGGAGCCTGCAACAGCAGCATACCGCTTCTTATTATCCACTCAGCATCATTACTGCAGTACACAAAATCAAATTTTTCCAACAATATGTAGTAAAGAACAATTTAATATGTCAGCCCTTAAGACAGTAC
This sequence comes from Chauna torquata, assembly GCA_013399475.1. Lineage (NCBI taxonomy): Eukaryota > Metazoa > Chordata > Aves > Anseriformes > Anhimidae > Chauna > Chauna torquata. Next base: position 17,683 of record VXAL01018990.1, read on the forward strand.
TTTCTGTCAAAACAAACTTGTAGCACAGAAATGCCTTAACCTTGCTAGCATCTCACCCAAGGATTCCCAGTTGTGGTGAGCTGTTATGGATGGGTTAAAGAGATTACAGATGCTGTTATACCAAACAGAGCCTCATTTGAAGGAAAGTCTTTTAACTACTGGCCAAGGTAACTCACATGCCTTGACTTTGCTCTTGCATGCTTATTTTCCATGTAGACAGACACTTGTGAGCATGTACACCTCAAATGTAGTATGCTCAGCCTGAGAAATGGCAACTGTTTGGGAGCTCCAGCCACTCAAAGACAAACTGTTCCTCCCCTCACATACATCAGCACGTTTCCAGATGAGCATCAAAGTGAGACCTGAAAATTAGGCTTGGCTTCCACCTTTTTATAGGGTTTTTATACTAAGACAATAAACACAGTGTTCCTGGGATTACATTCAGTCATCTGAAAATGTAAAGATACTTCTGGAAAAAAAAAAAAGAGTAGCACCTTGATATCAGAATAATCTAATCCACCCTAGAAACTGTGCAGTTTTAAGGATACTGATTTCTGTGCTTAGAAAGACTTCAGAGAATTCTTCTGATAATTTGTGTGTCTGAAACAAATCCAAAGTCAGAGTCAGTAGGAGGTACAACTGGGACCAGAAGCGAAGAATCAGTAAATTCTCAAGCAGGCTTTCATGTTAAATGATTAATAACCACGTGATCAACAAACATGCTCCTGAAAACACAAGTAAGAAATTTCTTGAGAATCTGGGTCAAAGGGTTTTTCCATATTAAAAACCTGTAGGGATTTATTAAAAACAAAAAATGGTATTAGACACCCAACTCTTATTTAAGCTTTAATGAAAACTGAACACTTACGTACCATTCAGGCCTTTAAAAGCTTTGTTTTAATATGAATGATAATCTTGAGTATATCCACAGATATTTTCAGATGCATACCACTGACACTGGGACAAAGTATTTCCTAATCACTGCTGTTTAAATGCAGGCTGCATTCCTTCATTTGCAGAAGTGTTTCCTAACTCTTCTCTTGGTTTGGGGTCTCCAGATGAAAACAACCTGATCCTAATTTATCTTGGTTGCTAAGTGATTTGAAAGCTGCACATCTGAATAGTGAACCTATATTAATATTTTTGCCTCTTATCTGTAAAATGAAGAGAACTTGATATTCTCACTTCAGAAACTTATTGTACATCTGAAATGATACATATCTGCAGAGTGGTTCAGAAGAAATTAAAGAATAACAACATCGATTACTGGTCTATGAGACATGTAGTGAAGTGAAAAGGCTTTGCACAAGAAAATATAGTTCTGCTATGTACCAGACAGCAGAACCACAGGTAGGGCTTGCGCTCCCTGCAGAAATGCAAATCCTGGCTGCTGTCTCATTTTCTGAGCACTCCCATCTTTTCCTGTTGCCAGCTTTCTCACTCAATCAAGTATAGAGTCATCCTATGGAAAGCTTTAATACCATGCATTAAATATATTATGTTAGTAATCTCCTTTATCTTACTTATCTTCATCTTGGAGATCTTTCAGAATCAGAAGCAATTTGACAATTTCCCTCCATGCTGTGCTAAGATATGCAATGCAGAGTAGCCTATTATCAATGCTACAACAGAGGATCTTACTCCTTTTGATCACTTAATGCAGCAGAGCATATAAAAACCTTACACTGACTACATGGAGCACAGGAAGTGATCAAACAGTGCTAGTTGACTGGACTGTGAAATCCAACTTGCAGCTGGAAGGGGAAAGCAAAAGCTGATAATTTTCTCCGTGTTTTCCCCTGCTACTGCTGCTAAAAGTCCCCTAGGATTGAATGACATTGCTTTGGCATCTTTAAAATAAGTAAATAAANAAGTAATGAAATGGTTGTGTAAAGGAAATCATTAGTGTTCGTAAACAGCTTCTATGAGGAAGAAATATTTGAAGGAAGCATCACAAAATAGCATGAACAGCTTTACCAATGTGCTTTTCAAAATACATGAAGCTAGTAAATGAACTTAGCTGTATTTAGAATAAACCTGTCAGATACTTGAAAAGGCTAACCTCAAGCAAACCAGGAGTTAATCGATGGTGCAGGAGTTTTGCATACAACAGAGTTCGGTACTGTCAGGTTTTGAATGACTCTCCAATGAAAGGAACAGTAATGCTGTCTTTACTGGAATGATCAGCATCAGGCTGAATGACGGTTAAGCATATTATTTGTTTTCATTAACACAATGGTATTTAAAAAATATCTAACAGTACATAAATACTTGCTTTACAACACATAGAGCAACAGCCACTAATGGCCAAAATTGCAAAGTGCATCATTACATTCAAACTGCACACAGAAATTGAACAATGTTATAATTTTAGTTACAAATTCATCACTGCTTATGTAATTTACAACAGACTTGTAACACTATTGGAAATTATCACTTTTTAAATGCAGTCTTTGTTAGGCAACCAAGAATGAGCTTTTGAGGGCATTATTCTAACCTCACTGATAGCATGTATATAATAACTTCTGATTTCTGCCCTTAGTGCATCTTCTTTCTTCTTTTCATGCTTTTGATATGTCTGGCAAATATTTTTCTCTGAAAGTTAAAAGCAACTCCACTGAAGTCAGTGCCACTTTAGAAATAGTGAAATGGTAAAACCAGGGGATCTCTCAATCTCTCATTAGAGTTTCTTGTTACTTTTTCAGAGGTTCTGCCTCCTATTGCTATTCTCATGTATTTCAATGTGGAAGAAATGTGACGGTAAATATTTGACAGGCAGCTGCTGCAAATGTTATGCTTTCACTAATTTTATTTAAATTCTGAATTTACTAAGATCAAGGTTTTCACAGGAAAAGCATAGAAACCACATGTATAACTCTTTTCATACTTCTACAGCTTTAATGTGACTTTAAAAATGAAAAAAAAAAGAAAAGAAAAAAAAGGGGTGTGTGTGTGTGTGTATGTCAGAATTTCACACACCAGAAGACCCCGTTATAGATAGCTGCTCTACAAATCATCCTCTCCAAGTACCTCAGCCACTCCAAAATGCAGCCAAGCTGCTTGGCATATCTATGACTTGTGTCATGAAAATCTTTGATTATTGTGAAAAGTTTTGCTACTATTTGGTCAGATTAAGCCTTAGCAAATATATCAGGGCAGCAGTGAATTGTAGAATCATTTAGGTTGGAAAAGACCTTTAAGATCATCAAGTCCAAACATCACCTAACACTACCAAGTCCTCCACGAAACCATGTCCCTAAGCACCAAGTCCACACATTTCTTAAATACCTTCAGGGTTGGAGACTCTACCAGTTCCCTGGGCAGCCTGTTCCAATGCCTAACCACCCTTTTGTGAAGAAATTCTTACTGACATCTCATCTAAACCTCCCCTGGTGCAACTTGAGGCTGTTTCCTCATGTCCTATCACTTGTCACCTGAGAAAACAGACTGACACCACCTCACTACAATCTCCTTTCAGGTAATTAGAGATAGCGATGAGGTCTCCCCTCATCCTCCTCTTCTCAAGACTAAACAACCCTAAACAAAAGAGAATGAGCATCTCTAAAAGGGAGGACATAAAACACAGAGGCACTTGTGAAGGGGATCCATGGACCTTTGACCAAGTACTACTATTAAGACTTCTTAAAAAAAGAGCAGTGGAAAAGTTGTGTGTCTTAAATAGCCTACTGGGTAGCTTACTTTTGAAATGCCTTGTGCTCTGCAGCACATGACCTGATGTCCTGCTGACTGTGCTAATATCAGAGGTGAGATTTCCACATGGGTGAGCTAACCACTCTAGAGCAATTTATTCAAGAGCATTATACTCACAATGGCTTTGGTATAGCATCAAGCAATGTGCATGCATGTGTGTGTGGCTGGGCACACTTTCAGACATCCTTCAACAAATGCATGAACTTTAGGGTTATAAAAAGCAAAATATATTCTCATTTTCTTCTCTTTTATTTTTCCAAATTGTTCTTTGCCCACAAATAGTCTAATTAAGCTGTAGTATCAATAGAAAACATCATGCACAAGTTTTTTTGATCTTAAGTGAAGCTACCTTTTTGCCACTTCTGCTTTGCCTATGCAATTGCTAACATTTCCTGGCTCTTTCCCCATAGCAAAGGCATTTGTAATTGACAGATCTCCCCAATAAGCATTCTTCTATTTCCTTTGGCAGCTCTGCACATCCTGGGGACTGCTCAGGCAGAGTATCATGCAAGTACTGTGTTCATTCTGCTGTGAAGAATCTCCACAAATTCCAGCATACAGAACATACCACAAACAAGGAAACAACTGGAGCTGCTGTTCCATTAAACTCTGCTTATATTACATGAGGACTTACTTTGCCTCCTAGATAATGATAATTATTTTCTGTGCTGCATCCCACACTCAGAAACTGAACTTAAAGTAGAGGCATTGACTATCAAAATCTTTTCCACCTTTTTTCACTGATATAAATACATCATGATATATACAAATATGTAGATGCCTCTGTGTGTGTGTTCTATGTACACATACGTTTTATGTACACACATACACACATATACGAATGATGAGGTGAGACAGAACATCCTACTGCACACACTCTACACACAAGGGATGAGAATACAAAAGAGCATAACAAATATTTACCATTACCACCCAGTGAACAGTGTTCAGGTACTACAATAATGAGCAGATTAGAAAACTATGGTAAATTAGATTCTGATAGAATAATTACATTTAATGCTAATATTTGTAATCACCTCAATGCACAGACCTTGTCTTCCCTTTTATAGATAGGCAATGTACTTTTATTTATTTATAAGCAACAAGTGACAGAGGTATGAAGTTTCCAGATGCACATTCTTAAGCTTTGCAGTTTCGCTCTTTGACTAATTTAACTAATGCTGTTCTAATTTAAAATGTTTTCAGTACATCAGTTTCAGTGCTGATGGATGCTTGCCTCCTGCAGAATACTATCAATTAAGACACTTATTCTAACCATAAAAATAAAATAATGCTCTGTTTATTATTAACAGAGAGACTCAACTACAATAAGGACTCCTGATTAATTACCTGTCAGGAGGAATTGACCTTAATTAGGGTCAACTTCTACGTCAGACAGCTTAATTTATTTTTTAATTTCTGTGTGTGAACACATTTCTCTCTACAGAACAATTGATTCACAGCTCAATTCAAATTCTTCAATTGGATTTTTTTAAAGGAAATTAAAAAATGGTAGCTTTTGAAATCAGCATATCTGCTTGAAGTAAGACCCAACTGCCTTAAGTAACTGAAATTAATGTTTACTATTTCTTACTCTTGTTAATCCTGCTGAAATGATTCTTGCAGAGGTGGCACTACTAGTGGGATCTGGGCAGTTCTTGCACCCTTTTGCGTCTTTAAACTACATAGTTCAAATGCTGATACCAGTGCAAGTGTGGGGTGCATCTCCAGATAGATGAATATTCAGTCAGCTTACGCTGCCTTCTCTCTTCAGTGTTCTTCCTCTACTGTTTGAAGGGAAAGATTTTAAACCAGCTTAGATATGTTGACAGAGCTAATTGTCATGCCTATGACTGAACCACAGACAGATCTTTAACTTTGTTAGTAAGAAGCAGTAAACTAAAACACTGCAATATGCCTATTTAATAAAATACCTAAGGTTTTTCATGTTTTACAATCATTAGCGATACTGCTATATAGCACAGACAACCCCAGCTATACATATAAGAGGAGCAGCTGTGGCATTACAGAAAAGAAAAATTAGTAACTGTCTGCCAAACCTATCTAAGAAGCTGGGTAAATACTCCGGAAATCTTGAGCTGAGATGTGTGCTATCACAGCTGAATGTCTATCTCTACGCACCCCAAGGGAGGAGGGTAGCAGGATTCTTTCTTCTGGTGTATCCTCATAACAATTATTTCTAAAGATTAATTTCCTCAAAAAAATAAAAATAAAAAGGAAAAAGGAAAAAGGGAAAGGGAAAGGGAAAAGAGAAAGGGAAAAGCAAAAGGAAAAGGGAAAGGGAAAGGGAAAGGGAAAAGAGAAAAGGGAAAAGGGAAAAGGGAAAAGGGAAAAGAAGGGAAAAGGGAAAAGGGAAAAGAAACCCTCCCCCTCTGACATACAGCTAAAATGACTGCAATTGGAAAAGTAACATGGATTCACTATTTGAAACTACAAAATTCACACTGCTTACTATATTTACCTTTATTACTCAGTACTTATTAGCGCAGAGAGCAAGTAAGAAAAATTCTAGCTTGACTCTTAGTAATTGAGATTGAGAAAAAAAAAACAGGAAACAATGGATGTGTTTTCCTTGTGAACATTTTTTGTGTTCTTGAAATCAACAAAAGAATCTGAAGCACCAGAATGCAACTCATGCAGAGATGGCCTATCATCCACTAGAGAGGGTTTCTGTGAAGCCTTTATATGAAAATAAATATATGAAAAAAAAATCTACAGCCAAGAAGTATAAAGCACTTAATACCTTCACAGTCTTCTAATAAGGGAATATACCCAAAAGCTAATACATTGAGGTAAACCTTCCATATCTAATACCCAACTTTTGTTATTATTATCGCTGTTGGAAAATGGACTTCAGGTTTGTTGGATAGAGAGGCAAACAAAAAGTGCTGGTAACGATGAACAGGAGTGGCCTTCAACCTTCAAGATTTAGTTTGCGATTTGCAATCTAAGAATTTTTTCTGGCCATTTGTAATCTGTTGATTATAAATCTATGCTATGAGCTAGATTTCAATTACTAGTGAAACCCTTTTACATCATGTTCATAGCCTAGAAGAGCCATTAAAAACAAAACAAAACTAAAATCCAAACAAAATTAAACAAACAAAAACAACAACAAAACAAATAAACAAAAAAAAGAAGCAAAACAGGGCAGGTCTTTACTCAGAAGGATTGAGAGCTGGTTTAGGAACCCTATACTGTTATCCCATACAGTGTCACTGCAGGCTGGAGTACTTTCCCCTCCAGCGAGTCCAGGCGGTCTCGCTTGGTGATTCCCGCCCACCAGCCCCCACAACCATTCTGCAAGCAGAAGTAGGTCTTAAATATTTTATCTATGCATAGTCTCCTGTTTTTTTTTCCTCCCAGATTTCCTGGCCAAACCGAAGTTTTCAGGTTTCCTTAGTTCTCCCCCTTTCTGAGACACAGTCTGATAAGATGGAGAGTGAGCCCACTCCACATCTCCCTTGCTCCTGAAGAAAACTTATACAAAAGGGAACCACAGCATGCAGGGTTGGGTCAGCAGAGCATGACAGTGACTTTGTGGATCTTTAAAAACACATTGATAATTAAAATACCAACACACTACAGTGTTATAATACTTTCTACACAGTGTGGTCCTAAAGAGCTTTCCTACGAATCAGTGGCATGAGATTATGAAATTAAGCCTCGCTCTCTACTTGCCCTCTTTCTCAGATGTTTTATAATCCATACATCCCCTCTAAAAGCACCTCCAAACATATTTTCTAAATAGAATATGGCAAAACATGTGGACATAAAAAGTACAATGCATAAAAACTATTTTTCTGCCTCCCTTGGGCAATCTTTATAGCAATGTTATTGTTGGTAATAATTTGTTTTGCTTTGAAAAGCAAGTAAGTGCAAAATAACAAAAGCAAACATGGAGAAAATAATGCAGAAATGTGTACTGAATGATTGTACAGGCTTCCAAAATCATTTTATACTACATAGACTTGAGAAGAACAATTCAATATGGATGTTTGCTGCAAAAATATATTTTATACCTGCTTGCTACCACCAGAACAGTCTCAGCAAACAGTTCTAACCAACCCAGTGAGCCAAATCATAAAGCTTCAGGCAGTCATGAAAAACTATTGATTTTTTTATTCTAAAAAATATAAAAATATAAGAAAACTCTTTTGTCAGTTGTAAATTTCTATTGATACGTGAAAAAAATGTGCAGGTGGCATTTGCTAGCATTGCCATTGTGGGAAAAGCCAAGAATGAAACCTGTCTAGGTAAGACACTCAGAAGTTTAATGTGGTCAGCTTCAAACTGCTCCGGCCAATCTTGGATCAAATAAAACATAACACATACATTTCCCAATAGCAATAATCGAAACTGGGGTTTTCAGATTTTGCTGGAAACAAAATCACAGTGAGAAGAAATGGGCTGGATATTTCTTTTTATTGCTAGGAAACTCCTAACAACAAACCATGTGGATTTATTTTATTTTTTAAGGTTGGCTCATCTATCCCATGTCAGTACATGAATGATACCTCCCTTCCCTCCTAGCCAGCACTCAGCACTAAAGGGATGTTATCCCTGCTTGCTTTGGTTGACATATCTTCATTACCTTCGAGCAATGCTATCTCAAAAGCTGGTTCTGGGATAGGAAAGAGTGCAGGAATCTCTGTCTTCAGGCTTTATTACCAAAGTTATGATAGGCACAGTTCTGCAAGCTTTGGTACATCCAAGCGATCCCTAGGAACAGGGAGATGTCAGCTGTTCACACAACAGGAAAAGCTGGACTTGACTTGTTCCACATCTCTGAGGCTGACAGAAGATGAAGCACCATGCCCTCTATTAATCAGATATCAGACCAGGTTTTTGTTCCTCCCTCCTAAATATGGTATACTGAGAAACAATGTGCAGCTAGTGTTTTATCCTGAAGTTCTGCTTCACCAGAAAGTAAATGAGGTTCAGAGTTACCTTCTCTTTACGCTTCAGACCAATCCTTATAAAATATCTAATTGTTTTAAGGGTTCAGAGCCCATTCCTTGAAAATTTGGATACTGCCATGCAGGTGCAACAAACCAGCACCAGGCATGCAGCTCTGCCTCCCACATGCATGCAGCCACAGAAAAATAGTGCAGCCACCATGCAAACTGTTCCTCGGTCAGGGTTGTCTGTGACCTTCCCAGACAAGAAATGCTGATCGCACTCAGTTCTGATTAAAGAAAGGATGATGCAAGGATGCTCTACACGCTGCTTCTCTCTTCTCTAAAGGTAATCCTGTTTATTTTCACTCCTCCTAACAGTGGAAAAAAGAACTCATTCCCATCAGAGTTTGGATCCTCTCAACATCATGTGGGACAACCCATCAGTCAACTTCTGCCTGATCCTCTGGGACGACAGCAAATTTTTGAGGTTGAAGGTGTGCCTGCAGTGCAGATTGGGCCACTCTTACCTGCAAACAAAAGCTGTAAACAAGGGTAATAAACTTCTAGTAGTGATTACTGTACACAAATGCAAAGCTGCTAGCAGCTGGTGGAGCATACAACACTGCAACCTATCTTTACTACTGCTCTTACTCATATGAGCTAGAATAGGTTGATTACATCTACCCATGATATATTCAAATTTCTGGCTGTCTGTACAGTGGCTTGCACTCAGACTCTTATCTTAAATGTGCTGTCAAGAAAACAAGGGTAGTGGAAGTCCCAGAAGTGCAAACTGATCATAGTTTCTAAAACTGAGGAAGGGAACACAAGTAAATATTTCTTTTGCTGCTCATGTAACAAAATGAGCTACTGAAATTATATTACCGGAGTTTCCAAACAAATGAAGCAAAATATAAAAGGACTGTGCATTTAACCAGTGCCTGATCATTCAGGAAAAGCTCACATGAGAGTAAAGCAAGTCTGGATAGAGCCACACAGCAGCTGAAAGGATAAAAAACGTTCACTGCAATTCAAAGGTTACGCAATTTCCTTCCTGACCTTCATGTTGGAGCACACTGCCTAAAAGATAATAGAGATGGGAAGCTCCAAAGAGTCTCTGAGCTTTGTACTGCTCTCCCTGATGACTGGAGAGGCTGCAAATTGCTCCATTTTCCAGCTGCTGCTTGCACCACATCCTAAGGGGGGCTGGACCAAGTTCCATGTTTAATTTAATATTGTCATTCTTCAAAACAACTGCATCACTCTTTCCACCTTCCAGAGTCGTAGTCTAGAGAGTTTCTGCAGGTTCGCTACCTGGAGCTACATGACTTCCCCACTAACACTGGTCTTGCTGCTTTTACCTATGCTGCATATTACAAAGAAAAAACCATAAACTGGTATAATAAAACAACAACAACAAAAAACGACACAGTGCCATTAGGCTTCCAGAACCATTTCAGAATCTCTTTGCTTCAGTTCATGATTTGTACAATAGTGATAACATCTACAAAGCCAGGGAGGATGCAAGGACACAGAGCTACTCCCACAATATAATAACAAAACCCACAGAGATTGTCAAGAACATGAAGATCTTTCTGTCACCCATCTTGGTCTGCAAAATACAGGTCAGGACACTTGGAAAAGAGATGATTTTTGGTGTGCCTTCACATTTTCTCCTTTTACGTGGCAAATGAAATAAAAAAAAAAAAAGGAAATTTAAGCAGATGCAGAGTGTATATATTGATTGATCACATTCATATACATTTAGAAAAACATTCCTTCCATCTCCTCTTTGAGATGTTATTTTTAGATTTGGGATAGAAGCATATGTAGATGGAAGGGAAAATAAACATAAGAAACTGCATCTGCAATCACATCTCCTGATTAGATCTTAGCAGAGTGCCGTCTGTCTTATTGCTACTAGTAAATATGGGACAGTAAATGCCTTCAGAACCAATTCTTTCTCATGCTCCCTATTCCTGTCTTCTTTGCAGTCACTAATGTATACTTGTAAGTACAGGAAGATAGGGTTCAGAGCTATGATTTTTTTATTTTTATTTTTTTTTCATTCTTCAGCTATTAGTGTACATCATAACTCCAGGCAGAAATCCCTTGACTGTGCAAGGGAATAAATGAAATCAAAAACTCATTGTTTTATGTAAGCTACCTTAATAATCTCTTGAACAAGTGTATGGCTTTGCGGAACTAAATAAAAAAGTGAACACAAAGATGTGGATGGGTGTATTTGATCCCTTTCCTCTTGTTTGCATAAAAAAAGAAAAAGTAAAATTGCCTTTATCAGGAAGACAAAGAGGTTATAAGAGGAAAGTATCATGAAAATCTGCAGTAATCCATGCTTAAATATACCTTGTTAGTGGTAATGGGATCAAAAACTTTGCGGATTTTACATGACTCAATAGGCAGTTACAGTATTTCCATATCCTAACTTATTCACAGTGTGCACTTGGATCGATAAAAATAAGTATTTCACTAAATATTTTCTTTTGTTTGTAATACGGATGTGCACTGAAAAACAAAGAGGAAATTTCAGTCTTCCAAGCTTTGGAATTTTAAGAGCTTTGTTAGCTGTTAGAGGACGTGAAGAAGCAACAATCAGCTTTATGACAGGCACTTCTTTAACCCACATATTTTATAACTTGCTCACCGCACTATCTGCTTTTCCTCTCATCTCAGCAGGAGCATAAATGGCAAAGACTGTCATGAGCTGTTATGCTACCAGAAGACTGTTAATCTTACCAAATATACCACTGAGCATTTACTGCTACTTATTTATTTATTTAGGTTTAGAGCATGATGAAAGAGCACTCCAATTCAATAAAACTCAACTGAGCCAGAGAATTAAAGAAACAAAGTGCTCCAGTCCTGCCAGCAACTTCTGCATGCATTACCAAGGTGCCATCAAAAATGTTCTTCCCAGGAAATATCAACCAGGTTTGCAAATGGGACCAGCATACAGGGAGCGGAAAGCGGAGATGGAGTGACATTAGCAGAGCTGGTCCAAGCAGTGGACAAGGAAATTTGGGTTTAAGCTTGCATAGGGAGGGGATGATAATGGAAGAGTCAAGCCAAGTTAGCAAGAGAGGGACTTGAAGGCACAAGGAGCAGTGCTTGAGGTAAGATTTTAAACAGTTTGGGAACCAGCTGTTATTTTAGCAGCCAGTTCTATCAACTGGACCGAACTGCCTGCAGCAAGACTCTGCATATAATCTCCCTCTCCTCAGAGAGGAGTGTGCTTGGACAGTTGGGTCACTTCCTGATGGGGAGAGGGAATGGTCAGGGGAAGTGCTGGTATGTGTATATGGGAGGTAGAAAGTTGAGAAAAAAAAATAATAAACACTAAAAGAGTGCTATTATTCAACTGCAAGAATAAAGGGCATTCTGTGGTGCAATCTCTTTGCTTTTTTCCTGTATTTATTTGTTATGGGTCTGAGCCAACGTTCCTCACAGTGGGAGATTTTTGATGGCCTTCAGTAGGCTTTGGTGAGGCCTATATTTGCTCATTTGCACAGTGTATTTATCTGCACCCCCGACTGTGTCAATCAGCATGTAGTGGCAAAGTTCGCTGAATGCTTTAAATAACCCCCCCCACTTATTAAACAGTTTTAAGTTCAGATTTAACAAGCTTTATACAGCTAACATTACCTGAGTCATTCCTCTGGGAGAATTATGGACTGAATGTTGAGAAGACATTTCCAGAGCGCTTAAATGACTATTAATGGAAGCTGTGCTCCTAAGTTATTTAAGTGCTTTTGAAAGTACCAAGCAAAACACAGCTCAGCAAAGGGAATCACCAGCTGAATGTTTGTGTTATACTTACTGCAAGAACAATGAGACACAATCAGATTCAGCAAAAATAAAAGGTTTCTGAATTTACACCAGCAAACAGCTCATTAAAGCATTATGCAGCAGAATTATATCTGTAGCATCATCTATTTGCATGACCACTGCACTTCCACACCTGCTTCAGCAATACATTAGAGGGCTTTACAAATGATCAGTTTACTCCTTGAGTCCTCCTAAACTTATAAATATGTCCCACTGTTCAAGTCACAACTCCATGACAATGTGAAGAACAGAAGCAAGGAGTGATGCCTTGGGCTGACTTTACAAAAAAACTCACACCTGAACCAGGACGTCACCCCAGATTTCCTGCTCCACTATGGGGAGGTTATGCAGCATGAAATCCTGGTCTGTGGCTAGAACTGTGTGAGAGACAGCATACTAGGATATGAGTGATCTTGTAAAACAAGTTTTAAAAATACTGCATTGTTATACAATTCAAAATTAATGTTTAATTTCTTAGTTGTTCAGTATGGCCTTGGTTAAATGCCTTTCCTGAAATAAAGAAAAATTTTTTTTTTCAGAACTACTTTCTTTTGAAAGCGACTTATTTCCAAGGTATATTTCTTTCTGATGCATCAGTATTTCAACCTCCCCCCAGAAAAGTCTGTCAGAGAATTTATTATTGCTTTTTTTTTTTTCCTGCTGAATGACATTGGAAGTTGTGTGGCA
>VXAL01018994.1:11819-63112 GCA_013399475.1 Chauna torquata
TGACAATAATTAGTGAGTAACTTGCTTGTCCTTATCTCAGCCCTCAAGCCCTGGTCCATCATATTTTCTCCCCCTGTTTCTTGGAGGAGGGGGAGTGAGTGAGCGGTTGTGGTGGAGGTTGGCTGTTTAGCTGGGTAAAACCACCACATGGCCAAAAGCTGTGTGATATAACCATGCAGAGAGGCTCTCGCTGTGCCTCATCACTGCTACCAGCAGGAATTGCCCCCGGGAAGAGGCAGTGGAGGATGAGCAGGTCTGCGTGCTGTCATGAGGATTCAGCCGCGGATGCTGCAGGCATGAAAGGAGCCCCCCAGCATGGCACAGAGAAACTTTTTCCTGCCTTGCTGGGCTGCGGTTACTACACAACACATACCAGCAGCGGGGAACCCTTCAGACCATTAAAAGCACCCACAGGCATGGTGGTGGGGCTCCGTACCCACAGCTCTCCCGCATCCTGCAGCCACATGGCTCTTTGAGCAGGCTGCTGCTAGACTACCTGCTATTTGCCCACGCTGACGGGTGAGGTGCACTAGCATCTTCAGCCAGTTGCCAATATAATGATGCCGGCAGAGCTTCTGCCGTGTAGACATGCCCCGAAGAAGCAGAAGGCAACATAACAGGTCAGAAGCAGACAGAAATGAGTGATGAACTGGTCATCATTCTTTCAATTTATCTTCTGCTTTTGGACACTTGCTCCCTGGGTGCCTCCATGCCTTGGCATCACCAGTGCTAGGGGCTGAGCAGCTCCATGTCCACCCCCATCATTGCATCTTCCCTAGCTCTGTGATGGACACGTCCCGCTGGTTTCCCAAAAGGCAGGCAGGGAGCATGGGCTCCTCTGAGTCCAGGCAAGAGTGCTGGGGAACCACGGACAAAAATAGCCTTTCTTGATTTACCTAGGGTTCCCACTACAGCACATTTCTTTTCCCACCCCATTTCTGGCAACTCTTGTGAACACGGGTGAGACAGCAGGGCTTGGAGGAGGCACCCCATTTTAAGAGCATCTCTTTGCTTAGCAGCTGGGTATATCCAGCCCCCTCTGCTTGCCTGAGCAGCAAGACGGAGAGAGGGAAAGACACAAGAGTGCATCCAGACCAGCTCATTTCTTCAAATCTAATGTAGCGGGGTGCTCTTGCCCTAAAATATTCTTGATCACAACGGGAAGAGTCTTAGGAGGCTTCACCTTAATCCCTGTTTAATTTCCACTTAAGAAAATGTCGCTGTGGATGTTTAATAAGAATTAATTCTGGTTTTTGCACAGTTACTTTCAATTAAATAGTCCCAGTGTTTCCTGACTCTTCAAACAGCCACTGAAGCTCTCTGAATCCTGCTTCCCATTCATTAACTCCAGCCTCCGCTCGGCGTCACAGCCCGCATTTCTCCAGCCGAGATTTATCAGCATTGCACAAGTCACCCCAGCGCGTGACGGATGCGGAGGAGCTGTGGCTCCTGTCAGGGCTCCGCTGTGCCGGTTGTTTATTTGGGCTGACACCAGGCTCCGTCCCAGCGCAGAGGTAATTTTAGCCACAGCAGCCAAGCTGGGTGTGAAGGGCATGGGGCTGCCTGTAATCATCTATGAAGATGACACAGTCTGTCTGTGAAATTGTCACTGTGCCATTAGCTGTTGGCTTACAGGGATGTGATTCAGGATGTGGCTAGTTCTCCTTATTCGGGAAAGAGGAAAAATGTCCTCTCTCTACACTTAAAGGCCAGAATCGACTCCATTTGTTTTACAGTTTCACTTCCAATGATAGGACATAGAACAGCCCAGGTGGGAAGAGACCTCGAAAGATCATCAGGTCCAACCTGTCATGGGAAAAAGGATCCCAGATCCTCAGTCAGCTCTCAAGACAGAGATCCAAGCAGGGGAAGACTGAATAAAAATATGGGCTGCTGGAATGACAGTGTGAAAAGTCTCAATACTATCCTTCCAGGTCAGGGAGCCCAGACTAGAGAGATCTGCAAGCCTTCACTGTGTCACACCTCCCTGTCCTGGTCCCACTGGTCCCAGTGTCCTCCAACTTTAAAGGCTGCTCCCAGAAAGGGTCCCCAGGACCTGCTAAGCAACCTCGTTTGGTGCAGAGGGAGCCCAGATCCTGGTGCCTGGAGGCTGGACAGGGTAGGAGGTGCTGACAGCAAGGAGGAGGGGACAGGGGGGATGCCCCAGCACCTCTCATCCCCCTGGGCCTGCTGTGGACTCCTCACATGTTCTTCTCTAGGGCTTGCCCAGCTGATGGTGTAGTCCTGGGTGTCCGCAGCACAAGGGAGCGCAGCCTTGCCACTGTGCCTTTCCCCAGCGGGACACCACAGCCACCAGAGTCTCATTAACGTGGAGCTTTTGCCACACAGGACCGCTCAGTCCGTGATAAGAAAGCCTTGGGTGAAGCTTGCTGCTCCCAGATATTCTGGCCTTTCTGGCCAGCCCTGCAGTTCTGCTGCAGAGCCAATCATTGCTCCTTTCATCGTGTTGCATTGCTTTTTTTCCCCCTAAGTGCAGTGCTTTGCCCTTGTCATTATTGAGTTTTCTCTCATTGATTTCAGACCATTTTTTCAGCACATGGAGATTATTCTGAATGCCGAAACTGCTCCTCCCACTGCAAGTCCACAGCACCTCCCCACCACTGCCCTCTCCCCTCCACTGACCAAGAACCGTCTGGCCAAGCCCTGTCGCACTCTCAGCCACTTTCTGGGGTGAAAGCACCGATTGTGATTGCTGGTTCCTGCCCCAACCTTCAGCAGCTGCAGCCCCAAGTCCTAGCAAGTCACCCGTCGTGCACCAGCCCACAGCCGTCACTACCCATGGCAATCCAAGTCTCCCAGGGGCTGCCACCTCTCCAGACTGCTGCTGGCCCACAGAAGCCTTCCCAAGGTGGACCTACATCTGCCCGCTTCCCAAGGCTTTCTCTAGCAACACAGTCTGGCCCCATGGCAGACCCTGCCCTGAGCAGGAGGCTGGAGATGCCCAGAAGTCCCTCCCCGCCAGGATTACCCTACAGTCCCATGATGCTATCAATGCGTGCAGCTCCTGGCCGGTGCCTCCGAGCAGAGGCAATCCCTCACCGACCTGCGTAGGACTGGCATGTAGAGGGCTGGTGGGACCGCGCGAGCAGAGGGGATGAAAAGGCTGCAGGAGCCATTCCAAGGCTAGCAGCGGCGGGGTGATTAGCTGAGTGGCAGCAGCAGCGTGTGGCAGTGGCAGGAGAGGAAGACAAGACAGCAGCCCCATCAAAATGAAATACATTTTTATAACCACTGGTGAAAATTGATTCAATAAGTATCTCTCCCCTTGCCTCAACTGACAAAGTCATCCCCTATAACAAAGACCTTCTTCATCTCCCTGCTGCCTGGGTACTGAATACGCTCTGCCATTAATGAATCCTCAGCCTGCCAGGTAGATCTGACTGCTCTGATTTCCGAAAGTGATGGACGCGGCAGAGCTTTGCACACTCAGCACCCTTCCTCTCCATTCCCCCATGCCGGGGGGACGTGGGTGCTGAAATGCACAGCTCTGCTGCTGGAGGAATTTGCAACCTTGGCTGCTGAAGAATAGTGCACAAAGTTCTAGTCACCTTTTAGATCTCTCAGAGCGAGTAACTCTTTGCAGCTTGATCTATTGAACTCGGCACAGTGATATACTGCTGCCCAAACGAGATTTTCTTTACAGGAGCTCCACACCCGGTGTACGTGCAACATCAGCAGCTGTCCTCATGTCCTCCTAGGGGGACAGAAACCAGCCAGCATCACTTGATGGGGAAGTGACCCAGTGACCTGGGTCAGGAAAGCAGTCGGCCACACCGCAGCCCAGAAGTGGCTGCAGCTGGAGCTGCACACACTGAAACTTGCCCGGACGTGGCTTACCCAGTCCCGCTGTCTGGATGCTTGAAATATGAAAGA
Source organism: Chauna torquata (assembly GCA_013399475.1). Lineage (NCBI taxonomy): Eukaryota > Metazoa > Chordata > Aves > Anseriformes > Anhimidae > Chauna > Chauna torquata. The sequence goes on from VXAL01018994.1 coordinate 15,714, forward strand.
GGCAGGAAAAGGACCGCCACTCCTGGAAGACCTCAGCTCCAAAGAGCCGGACGATGCCGTGCTGCCATCAGACTGCAGGGCATGACGGTGGGCAGGAAGCATGCTCCAGTGGCGGAGCAGTGTCTTTAGGACACGTGTTTTCCCAGTGGCCAGGCAGCCTCTTGGACTCCTACCAAGTCCCCCCAGGGCCTGGCTGGTAGCCGGGAACCTTCCCGGAGGTTTCCAGCTGAGCCTCTCTTCCTTGGCACTTGGCACACCGTAGCCTCCCAGCGTGGGCCAAGGGCAATGCAGAGTCACTGAGTCAGAAAAAGAGAGGGCTCTCTGGAGGTCTCATCCAGCCTACAGGTCACAGCAGTGACTTCAAAGCTGAGGGCCTTATCCACCTCAGTTAGCCTTCCTCACCACACAGGCACACTGCACGCTCGTGTCCCACCAGAAGGACATGTTGGTGACCCACGCTCACGAGATGCCCACAGCCAAGAAGCAAGGTAGCGGCAGAACCCAGAAGGGGAGAGAAATCTGCCGAGTTTCAGCCCAGTGCCAGGCCTGATATGCCACAAGCCTCTCTACCAGGCAGCGGATTACTCAGAGCTCTTGAACACTGTGAAGGACTTTATCTTTCTGAGGATCCAGCAGAAGTTGCCTGCTGAACCCAGATGACCCAACCAAAAAGCCAACCCACAGCAGAAAGCTCCTGCACTGCAGGGTAGAGGCAGGAAGAAGCAGAGCTTAGTATTTAGTACTTATTTCCTCATTTCATGCTGATGTTTCCTAGGAACTCCTGCCATTGGTCTCTGATACTGTACACCTGAACCCAGAAGAATTACGGTGCTGACCCCAGTCTCCTCGTTGCTGCAGTCCCCAGATTCTCCTGCCAGAAGAGTGTCTCTGTGAATCTCGCCCTCACCAGAGCCTGCTGGTCCAGTCAGCGTGATGGAGGTGCAGCTCTGAGCCAGCCACCCAGCTTCCCCAGCAGTGCAGCGAGATGGGAACATCTGGTGTGGGATTTGTCTGCCCTATCTTGGATGTCTTCTTTGGGAGAAGTTTAGTTGGACTTGGACACTGGACACTGAACACTGCCCTTGTGCTCCACTCTCTTATTGCCAACCTTGACAGGGAGCAAGTCACCCTGACAAATCACCGCCAGGATGTAGGGCGAGAAAAGGGAAATGGCTGTCCAGGTGTTCAGACCCTCCTTGACGTTGTTCCTCCTGGGGATCAGCTCCTTTCCAGCAGCTCTCTTCTCCTCACCCCAGTCCCTCTCTCCTCCACGCAGCTCGGGTGTCCTGCTCCCAGGAGCTGCCTTCTCTCGGGGCTGCCGTGTGCCTCCTTCCACTGAATCTCTCTTTAAATATTCCTTCTCCTTGCAGTTTCCACACTAAGCCGTGCAGAACTTTGTCGCGCTCCAAATGAAGGCTGAAGCATAAAAATAAGTTGTGTGTTATTTACACTCCTCAGAATTGTGTGTGAACGGGAGTGCTGCAATTTTAAAGGCTTTTAAAATCAGTTAAAGATTTAGATTTCTCTGTTGGTGACATTTGCAACTTGATGTTGCTAAACACTTGAGTACAGCTCATTTGCAGACACTAACAAACACATCAGAGGAGTCTGAAGCATTAACAGTGCTGCTAATCTCCTATTATTTATAGTACTTGGTCTCTGGATATCACCAAGCCAAGAGCTGTTAGCCTGCAGCTGGAGTATGCATCTTCCCCAAACGGAGCAGCAGATCCGCAGCCAGCCTCGCTCGCCGCGCACATGTCGTGGGAAGCGGCACCCGTCCCCGTCTCCCCAGGCACCAGCAGCTCAGGGTGCAAATCCCGCTGGTGAGCGTGGAGGAGGCTGGTGTGCCGGCGTGCCCTGGGGAGGAGAGGCTCCGCGCGCAGATTTCTCCATTGGCCATGGGGACACGGGCTCTTCAGGGCTGGTTCCTTAGGTGGCAGAGGCAGGGGATCTCCACCAAGCCCACCCCTCTCATGCAGCAGCAGTGCTTATTTCCGCCAGCCGGAAACCCAGCTTTTATTAAAGTGGATTTCACCACGCCAGCCCCTGCCAAGGCCCGCCGGAGTCAGACAATGACTTCATCGCAACTGGATGAACGTGAAAAGCAGCCTTAAAGAGCCTCTGCTTCGCCTCAGTCCCGACCTTCTCTGGGGCTGGGACCCAATTAGAGCTCAGTGCTGTGGACATCTGTCCACCAGCAACTGAACCAAAATGACTGTTTTCTTTCACATTAGAGTGACTGAAGAGATGTGAAGCGGTGATTACTTCCTCTAATTAATGGCCAGATTTTAAGCTGGGCTGGGTTTTACCCAGTAATTCAAAAATGAGAGACTCCACAACCACCCTGGGCACACGAGAGAGTCATTCCCCCGTAAAGAGCTTTAAATGAAGATCTTTGAGCTACTAGTTACACAGAAGGCAATGAATTACTTGCTGTGTTTAAGACAGACACATTATTTATTGAACTCAGAGAATTAAGTCTTTCTAGTCTATTGGAGATGAACCCAAGCAGACATGATTTAGAAGCCAGGCGTTACTGGCAGCTCTTAGCATGGCACGCAGCAAGGCTGGCGGCTGTGCCACCGCCTGGGTAATTTACAGCTCTTTGTTGCTGGAGCGTAATGCATTATTAATCAGTCATATTTTAGGAGATCCAAATTTATATTGGCTTTAATTAGACTGGTCTCTTTTTAATCTCCGAGTGTGCACAGGACTAATGGCAAATGGGAATGGAACACGGAGCGGCGTATTCTGGGACACCATTATCTTCTCCTTTCTCAGATTCATCTGAAGGTCTGCAGGTTGCCATTAAGATTCATACCCATGGTGACAATGCCATGCGCCATCCCTCGTCCCTCCCGTGTCATTGGCGAGCTCTCTTTGGAACTACTTTGAAAAGGTAAAACCGAGGCTATTAGAGAAAAGACCTTGAACTGAATGTGTTGGAGGCAGAAGCAGCGTGTTTGGTATGCAGCATGGATGCAGAAGAGCGAACATTCCTGTGCAGGAAAATGAATACTGAAGGGGAATAAGTGATCAGCCATCATTTCCATCGCGTGGGTGAGGAGGAGTGCAGGGCCCGTCCTCGCCCACAGTCACCTGGTGCTGGCATGGGCGGGTGCCGCAGAGGTGCGTTTGGAGGAGAGCAGGAGACGTCTGTACAGCTGAGCCGAGAGCCCTCCGAGGGTCTGTGCACCCAGAGATGCGGCCCCTTCCAGAGCTGTGACCTTGTGAGATGGCTTCTTACCTCACCGGTCTGCTCTTGCAGGCCACCGGTGACCTCTCTTCTCACATTAACGTTGCCTTCAGCGTCAGTCAGCCATGCCCCTGGGTGAACCCAGGTGCTGCTAAATGCTAGCTCCACCAGCTGTTGTCTCTGCAATGAAACAGGGAATGACCAACCCAATGGCCACTTTCTCAGACAAGTATAGCCACACGTGAGCATCCAGCTCACAGAACCACCCCTGTTCAGCAGGGCAGCAAAGGTATCTAAGCAGGTTTCAGCCTCTGGGACGCAGCCATGGCCACTTTTCCTTGGTAGACAGGAGTGCTGGCAACAGGGACAGAGGTCCCATAGCTGGTCCCTGTAGCTTATTTCTGCCCCACACTGTGGCACAGGGAGCTGCTCTGGCCAAAAAATAGTCTAGGAGAAAGGAAAAAAAGTTTTTTCAACAAGTTCCTAATGTGCTTCAGAACCAAGTCCTCCTAAAATAATTGAGGCAAAGACACAAGATGGGAACAAGCAATACAGAGCAGGAGACCCCTGAGAAAGTCCATGTGGAGCAGGGACAGCGAGAGGGGCTTGCGGGAGCGGTGACAAAAGGGTGCTCGAAGGCAGCGTTCAAAGCTCATTTAAGACATGTACAGCACCCAGTGGCTGAGAATTTAAATGAAATTGTGCAGAAGAAAACAGATGATGGTAAAATAGTTCAGTACAGCATCAGGATGGTAAATAGAGCAGGGCTGTACAAATGGAGGCAGCCAGGGAAACTTCCATATTGCGTTATTATCTCCTTCCCCATTTAAAAACCCAATATGAGGTTTAAACAGCATGCCATGCTGGCTTCCTGGGAAGAAATGTGCTTTAAATAGATACAAACCATCACAGTGCTGCTCGCATGAAAAAAGCTCACTCCCACTTTTCGCTCATCATAAAATGCAGGACTTAAATCCCCCAAAATGCATTCTTCCTTCCTGTCCCTCCACACAGCATAAACCAGGACCAGCGAACACTTGGGGTGGGCAGGAGATGCCCCCGCTGAGCTGCTCCGTCAATAACAACATCGCTGAAGTGCTCCAGGAAAGCCAGAGCTTGCCCATGAATGATTTATCATCCCGCCTGACTCAGGAGGTCAGCTTAGGTGATGATAAAAGTCTGTTAAGATTAATGACTTTAGGAATTAGCTGGGAAGGAAACAACATCCTAGCTCAAATTCCTCAGCCCTGTGCTGTACAACACCTCCCTGACGTCGGTAATTGCAAACGCGCCATGTATTCACACCACTGCTGTGTAACCCTTTATTTTGGACTCATTTACTTTGCACAAAGATTTTGTCTGTACCTGTAATACATAAATATTAGCACAGGTGCTTTCTATCACTGCCAGCCTTAGGGCACTTCAGTGTCTTATGCCAGGCTCCTTCCGCACTCCCTAGGCTGCTGAAAAGTGGAGACAGTTGTATCCTGATCCCATGAACACCTCCAAAATAAAAGGGAAAAGTCTTGTTACAAAACCAGATGAAAAGTTCAAATAAAACTAATCTACTTAAGGCAAAAAGGAAGAAAAATCAAATCAGTGTTCTCTTTTTCTCCTTTTTTTTTCTCTCTCTATATGGACGGAGAGAGAGAGAGAACTTCAGGCAATTTTGCTGCAATTTCAACTGATCTTGTAACTCATTTCCAAGCACTTTTTCAACTGAAGACTCCTCCTCCTCAGAACACCAAGCCCCAGTTTCTGTATCAGCCATGTCAAACCATTTATCCATTCAGCAGCTTTTCAGATGGAGGACTCACTGAAGCCGCACAGGCATCTCCATGCACCTGTAATTTTAAATTTACAAAAAGCTTCATCCCCTTCCTGAGACCAGCAGCCTCTGCAGCACCTCCCACCTGCAGCAATGGGGGCTACATGTCCGAGCTGTCCCAGCCCAAGTGCTTTCCCCTGCTGCCGTTCACCACCCAGTTAAGCCTTTCAGCTAAACTAACATTTGTTTCAATAGCAGGTTATTAATCGGGTGCTTATTTCATCCTTACCAAAAAAAAAATTATAATAATAACAATGAAAAACAGGTTTTTATTTACTTGTAGGAGCAGCAGCTTGGGAGCTCATGTCGTGTGCAGGCTTGTCTTGGGAACAGCTGTCCCCTCTGCTGCATGCTCCCCATAAACACAGTGAATAAATATGGCACAGACAGAGAGAGCAAATCAGGGAACTATTATTGGGCAATTTCGTTGCACTAGCAAGCATGACTTGGATGGATTTGAAACCACTCTAGCTTCTTCCAATGACATTGCACTGGGGCATCGTATTTAAACCAAAAAAAGCACAGATCAGGAAGCACTGTCTTTGCCCAGGAAAAAATAGGAGACATTTTTTCCATATGAGCTATAGCTGTAACTTTCCTTATTAAAATAGCCAGATATTCACAGAGCTCTGGGAACACTCAGTTAATATTTGCATCTTTTATGGCAAGGGGGTTTGTTTAAGGCTAATTTTCTTTCTTGTGTTCCTATGCTTGTGACAGCCTCAGCTGCCTAGCACAGCAGTGGCCATGGCACGCACACATCCCTGAATTTGCGACCATGACCAGCAGGCAGCACACCGTATGCTGAAATCTGGGCTGCAGCGGGGACGGTGCTCTGACGCTCCCAGAGCACAGGCTTGACTATGGTCGGGGTGCTTGGACTTGGGCACGTCTGATGAGCTCCAGGGTCTGTTTGTCTGCTGGATCCCAGATGGGAGCTCCGGTCAAAGGGGGCTGGAGTGGAAGGGAAGGCATCGGGTGGTCAGGGGTCCCAAGGCGACCCAGGAGGAGTCAGCATCCCCAGCAGCACTCGGCACAGTTGCATTTCAACCAGCCAATGCTGAAAGACAGGCAGGACCAGCTGGCATCAGCGAAGCTCCGGCATCCACCCCTATCTTGGCCGGGAAACAGAGTCCTTCCCTTCCCTGCGCACCCCATCGCAGCAAGTTGCACGCATGAAAGCTGAGGTGGGTCACTGTCTGCTCATGCTTCAGACGCTTGCTGAGTAGGTGGGTTTGGGCTCTTGTTCTGTCCCCAGCAAGAGGAGCAGCATGCATTTCCAACAGCTGATCCCACCATGGCTTAGCTCACAATCCCCTGAGAAGCCCCAGGAAGAAGGTTGCCCACTGCAGAGGGTGCTCTGCAGGAGCAGCAGAGGAGCCTTGCAACACCCTGCTGCGGCGAGGGAAGCTCAGCCGGAGCGAGACCAGCCTGGCGGCACTGCAATTAGGTGGCAGCTGTGTTGAGTAATGGCTCCATTACTGATCTATTATTGAAAATGATGGAATAATAATACACCGAGAGAAAAGCAGCTACCGTGACACCGAAGGGTGCAAAGTAGCTCGAAATTACCTGATATAAATACTCCAGAGGACCTAGCAGGTGAAGTCTGAAAGGAGATAAGCTGGGGAGAGCCTTTCTGAGATGTTTCAAAGCAGGCAGCAGAATCCATGAGAAAGCAAAATCCGTTCCCCAAGACAAGCGGGCAGCCGTGGAAAAACACTGCATGTGGAGTGGGTGGCCCCATCTCAGAGGGGACATCCCTGGGTGAAAAGTGGCTCTGAGCAAAACAGTGATGAAGCTAAATGACCAGACGCTGTCATGAAGAGAGGCTGAAAGGACTGATTGTTTCCTTTGGAGGGGATACAAACAGGAAGGGTCTGGAGAAAAGCCTGTGAACTCAAGCCTCGTCTGGCAAAGATTAGGGCTCTAGGTTCTCTGCCACAAAAACAAAAAGCTGCTTGCAGCAAGAAATCCCAGAGTGCTAAGAAACAGCCTCCTCCTGAGTGCGGTGGCCGTACCGAGCGGGGCCGGGTGCCCAGGTGCCCAGCTTGCAGCCACCAGCAGCAAGGTGCCCGTCAGACACGATTTTAGACACGGTGCTCGAGGCTGGGCTGAGTCCTGTACGACCAAAACGAGGTCGGTTTTGCCTGCATTTTCCGATGCTGATGGCCACCAGCACCACGATGAGTCAGCCCGGGCAGCCTGCGAGAGTCCTCCTGGGCCTGATGGAGCACGCAGTGGGACTTCTCCAGAGCTGCTGAAGAGGGGGGTGTGGATTTTTGCTGGTTTAGGCAAGAAGGTTACGGAGAAGCAGAGAACAGAGAGGAAGCAGTCTCACCATGGAGGGTTTTGTATCCTTCTTGCACCAGTTGTTCCACAGGCAATTCTCCCAGCTAAACCAGTTCAGCCTCAGCTGTTATAAGCTTGGGCTGTGTGATCTTCTCCAGTCTGCAGGCTCAGTTTAGTCTCTGAAGTAGCTGGGCCTTGATGGGATCCTGGGATTTGGCTTTAAAGCGGCAACGTGATCTCACTTCAGAGCGGCGTGTAACTTCAAATGTGGCCTTGCTCTGAGCACGGGGATGGAGCAGAGACTTCACTATGTCCCTTCCCTCGGTGACCACTGTGTGACTCCACTGTGTGCCTCGGGCAGATGGATCCAGCCTGAGAAGTCCTCCCTGGAGCGTGTCCTCTCCTGAGACAGGTCACTGGTGGTTGCATTCCTTCATCCAGAGAGGTATGTCTTCAAAGCTCTGTGCTTGCTCTTTTTTTTTAATCGTAACACAGCAGTGTTATTCCTAGATGAAATGTGCTGTTTGTGTTCATGGTAAATGAGCTGCGTTTGTCCCTATTTAGTTGTTTTATTTGTGTGTGTGTTTTGTTTGTTTTTGTTTTTTGTTTTTGTTTTTTCTTTTAGCACCAATTTAAAATTAAGTAAATTAAGAGATAATTTTTTTTAAGCAATGGGGAAAAGAAGAAAAAAAACAGTCTTTCTATTTGATGGACAGCCAGGTCACCACTCCTTTGTCAACGGCAGAATCCTCTGGGCTGTTCTCAGAGTTGTGTTTGGAAATGCATTTAGCAAATTTGTGTTAGCTCCTGCATGAAGATCTGGCATCACAGAAAGCTCCTAGACAAGCATGCTATGATGGGGAAGCTGCTGAGACATTTCTGCCCTCCACTCACACCTTTGTTGAGGTCTGTTCTTCTGCAGGAGTCACTGATTTCATCAGCAATTTGGACGGCCGAGGGAAAGGTGTGGGTATTGGCATGGCAGAGCTGCCAGGAGGTGCAAGCCCACGGGAGGGCAGGAGGAAGTCACACACCGGACAGCTCATGGAGGTAGAAAGAAGGTTATCTGCTCTGAGATGTATCCAGGGAGAAAACAAAAAAAAATGCATAGATGTGGAAAAAGCAGAGCTGGTACCCCCAGTGCCTGTGTATTTAGGACAACCTGGTGAAGGGTCTTGCACGGCACTGGCTCTCCTCAGTTGCACGCTGGTAGCGCTTCCTCCCGCCCTTGGCTGGAGCTAGCATGGGAGTTAGCCCAGGTCGGTGTGCACGTTTCCCTGCCCGGCTGTTGCCTGAGCCCCACCGATGTGGCAGGACAGAGGCAACCACAGGGACTGAGAATAGACCCAACAGGGGCTTCATAGCCGAGCTTTAGCGAAGTGCCCTGTGGACATGCCCCACCAGCTTCCCAGACCGTGACCGGTTGCTCTTCAGGCACAAGCAAACATCTCTGTGGCCGCTGCACGCTCTGCTGAGATAAATATATTCCAAGGACGGTTTCTAAAGAGAAACAGCTGCTGCCAGCAAGGGAGCCGGGGGCGGCAGCAAGGCTGGGGTGGTGGAGTAGCTCACGAGGGGGGTGGCCTGGATGCATTCATCTGCACATGGTCCCAGGGGCCCACAGCCCACAGCGAGGGGAACGGCTGGGTTTTGCTTTACAAGATCAAAAAGAGCAGGAAGACATTGCAGCTGTTGCTGCTGTGTTTGAAATGCCCATGGTATGGTCTCAAGGGCTGCTAGCCCCAAAATGGGGGCAGTTCAGCAGAATCTCAGCGATAGAGATCCCCCGCCTCCACGAATCACCAGTGAGCTCCTCGTTTGGGCCACTTGGTGGGTGCAGACAGGCAAATGGATGCTGTGTTTATTCAGAGCAAGACCTTGATTTTTCAAATGCCTTCTGCTTTGGGTCACGGCAGTGTAGCCCAGAAACTGATGGTCAGTGCTGCTAGAAAAGCAGTGGAAGTTCAGGGGGAGGTGGGAGACAGCCAAGGGGGCAGTGGGTTGTCCAGGGAGCACAGGCAATTCAAGAGAAGGGGGTGGATCTCACGTGGTCCCAGCAATCTGCTGGGATGAGGGCTGGGGCAAGTTCTGCGATGGTCTATCCACCTGGTGAAACAGCCTGTGAACCCACCACACTCCAGCTCTTCGCAGCAAGACAGGATCCCACCAAGATCCTTCATGTGGTTCACGGACAAGGGAGCACTTGTGGGGCCGTTGAAACATAGTGCAAACATAAATATGGCATATTAAATACGCAAAGGAAGGGAAAGTTGCTAATTACCCACAAATAACAAGCTGTAACAACATAGCTCACTTAATTAGAAAAGAAATTAATCACAACATAGAAGGCACACTTTAATTATCACAAGACACTGCACTGAGCGATAATGAGCATCACCAGAGCCGGTAAGCGCAGGCTGGTGTTTGCAATCTCATTAAGGCCGGCGTCTCACCACACTCCTTCAAGCACGTTCTCGCATCCTCCGCACAACGGACAGGTCTGCCTAAAGCAGCTGCTGCTCTGCAGGGATTTGCTTGCCTGGGGGTAGCACGAGGCTCCTCATTCCTGGGAGCGAGGCGCTGGTGCATGCAGTCCCGTGGAGGTGCTTTACACATCTCTGCTCCTGGCAGGGCACCACCTCCCGAGGACCGGTGGTGACACTCCCGAACTGGCTTTCTCTCCCCAGCCCAGACACAAGGCAGGTCTCTTCACAGATCACTTGCCTCAGTGATGGAACGGTGCTGAGCAGAGAGGTCCTCAGGTCCACCATTGCCACCAGCTTGCCCAGCGCAAAGCTGTGCTCCACGCATCAACTGCTCCACCTGGCGTGGGCTGCAAAAGGTTCACTACAGCGTGTTGTAGGTTTATATTACCCTCAGTAGGTCCTAACCGTGTCACGGAGGAACTCAAGAGTGACGGAAAACCTCAGGGCCAGGAGAAAAAGGAATTAGCTGCAGCCACTAGCCTGTCAGGGAACTTGATGTATAGGCTAAGCACAAGGTTATAAAGTCAGCCCCATGGGATCTCCAGCACCACCGTCATCTAAAACCCCATTTTCAAAGCTTATCTCGACAAAGCCCTGAACGCCCTGCCCTGGCTTTAGGATTGGCCTTGCCCTGAGCAGGGGATTGGACCGGAGACCTCTTCCCACCCAGAACTTCCCATGCTTCATGTCAGACCAGACATGGTCTGCTCCAACCTTTTTCCATGATTCTGCTAACACAACACTGTATGGTTTCATCTTTATGCCTAAGAAGCTTCTGGATCTGTTTTTTCCTTCTGCTTTCTATGTCTAACATCTCTCTACAGAAAAAAAAAAAAGAGGAAGAAAACTCTCTCACTTCAGGATGTAAAACAAAGGAAGGCAAAGGAAAATCCCAAGGCCTTCTATGTAAGCCTTTTTTCTTTTTCTTTTGTAATCTAAAGACATCTTGAGACATCAAAATGGAAAATTTCTTTCAATATATAGTTCCTAAATCAGAAAATCTCACAGCTCACCTTCAGCCACCTGGACTCCACCTCCCAGCCCCTCTTGTTGCCTCATTTGCTTCTCCCCACTCATGGTAGGAACGCTTTTATCCTCACCAGCTGTCCAAGCCCCACTGGCTCACCTCTTCCACTGCTGCCCTTGTTTCCCTGAACCTCCTGAACACGTTTCCCTCCCTTCCAGCCCACTACTGCCCCACTCCTACCTTCAGCTCCACTGAAACCTTCAGTCATGATGCCCTTCTTCTATCTCGTCTCCTGCTGGCTGCTGTGACGGCCCCATCTGGTGTCCCCACAACCTCTGTCCTCTCCTTGGTGTGTCCCTGTTCAGCCACTGACTTTGCAGCAGGTCCCAAAGGGTCTGTTCCTGTTCTCCTCTCTGTCTCTTCCTGGCAGACCCATCTGAAAATACATCTTTGCTGATGGCTCTGCAAACTCCCTCAGGTCCAGACTGTCTCCTTGTCTCAGCTGAAGCCTTGGTCTTTTCTCTGGTTCTCCCCCAAGTGTCACTTCATTGTAGCAGTGGTCCCAAACTCCTCCTGACCCTACCTTCAGCACCCCCTCAGTCTCTGCGAACTCCCCTGTCCTCCCAGTTACCCATCTCTCCCACGTGTCATCTCCTACCTACGCTACTGTGTAGTCCTCACACCCAGCATCTCTCCAAATCCAGTGGATCCTCTGCCTCACATGCCCCTGGCTTCAGCAAACCCAAGGTTTGCTGGGTGTAGCACTTTGCTAAACCCCCTACCCATGCCAGATCATTTTCCTAAGCACTGCTCTCCATCAGCATCTCCCCCATCAGACTTGCTTTCACATCCAGGGCCCGGCACTCTCTTCCACCGACACATCACTACCACACCCCCTTTACACTGCCATTATTGTCCTCACAAATTATGAAGTCTCGTGAGTCTTTGCACCAGTCCCTTTCCTTAGGACCTGGGTGCAGCACTACTGTTGAAACGGCTGGTTCCCTGCATGGACTGGCCATGGGAGAAGCCTGGGAGCCATTTCTGAGAGCATCCCAGCGTCAGGGAGCACCGGCTGTCATTAACGCATCACTGGTGGTGTTTCTTCTCATTTGCCAAAATCCACTGGGAAATGGGCAGAATCTTACTAAAGCGGGAGGGACGTGTCACTTCTGCCTCTGCTGGGTGGAGGTTAATTCGATAATTACTCACATGTTGCCAGTTTGTCAGGCACAAACAACACGGCAATTGCCAACTGGGAAAGCCTTATTTCTCTGATAACTCCATTTCAGCTGCATTGCTGGGTAGGTGTTGCTGACACACACACACAGATCTGCAAACAGATGATGCCCTTCCATGAGCCAGGATTACCACCATTTTAATTTGGGGGGTAACTTTTTGCAGCACGTCAGCTTTGCTATATGGTGCAGTTAGGGCCATATCCACGCCCTTGCAATGATGCTTGTTCATGGTGGTGTGCAGACAGGATCATCACTTTGGTGCAATCTATGAAATCTCTCTGCAAGCGCATGCATCAGCGCATTGACACCCTATGCTTCTGAGCGTGATGTGTGCTGCGTTTACCAGCAGGATAAAGCATTACCACCATCTTCTAGGTGAAAAGCAATGTCTTATCATGCTTTTCCAAGCACAAATACATCCATGGTGTGTAGCAAGGCAATGCCTTACCAAATCACGCAGAATAACACACTCAGCAGATTACACCACGATGGACTGTCTCGGAGTTAGCCTAGTAGGGCAAGGCATGCAAACGACGTTGTTAAGCCAGTGCTTGTGTTGGGATTGCCAACAGGAAAATTGCTTAGGAAGTCAGAGAGCTGGTGCCAGTGGGCAGCGCGCTCTCCTTGCAGCCCGGCAGCAGCAGGAAAGTCAAACACTGGAGAATCCAGCGCTGTTCTTGCTCCTCCTGGTCTTCCATCCCTCCTCCCTTGAGGTCCAGGGATTATTTGTCGTTCGGCATGGCTGACTCTCTTCTGCTGCATCCCTCGCAACCAGCGGTGATGAGCAGAATGAGAGATGCTAAAAATACCAGCATTATGTAATGCTTGCTGTAGAAATGGCCTCATTCCCTGCTGCCAGCTCAGACCCAGTGAAGACACCTAACGCCACCCCAGCCCTGGGAAGCTTGTCTATCTGTTGCAGCTAATTAGCAAAAAGTTTAGATGGTGCAGTTGGAAAGGAACGGTCGGGCTTGACAATGTTCAGAAACCAGCATGTCACCGAGGACAGGGCAGGTCTGGGGCACGTTTGGGATGCTGAGCTGGTGGCCCTGCAGCTGCAGTGCTGGAAGCTTGCACAACTGAATGCTGAACACAGCACATCGAGGCTGTCCCTGGGTTAGAGAAACTGGGAACAATGGCCAATTCATTCCAGCTGCAAGTGTCCTCCCTTTGCCCTTTTGCCTTTGCTTGGACACAGAGCAGAACCAATTTAGATGGCTGTATTTCAAGACCTCTATTAGCTAGCGCTGACCCAGACTCCATAATGCTAGAGAAAGCCACAGCGTACTTGGCATGGAAACAGAGGTAATGCTTTAAATACTGTGGTCTCCAGGAGTGTTTTGAAGAAAGAAAGCTTACAGGGAGCTAGACTCTCTCTAGAATGTTCAAATTTCCATCAGACCCACTCCTGGGACTAAGGAACAAACAGTGATGACATCAAAACGTAAACATGAAGGACTCCAAGCGGCTGATTTTTTCACCTCCCTGTGGCCCAGGGAGCAAAAGAGATGCATAAGGAGGAATAATGTTGTCTGGGGACTTGATGGATGCTAGCAGGCCATAAAACACAGCATGTTTATATTGCATCAATCTGCAATATAAACATGCTGTGTTTATATTTTTATTGTGTTTATATGTGTTTATAATCAAGTCTGCAATTTCTGCTGGTCCCCAGCAGAACTCAAGTAGTTGCTTCCTTCTACATGATGCTGAAGTTGTCTTCTGAGTTTGGGTCAAATCTAAGAGAAAAGCTGGGGCACAATGTGCTGGGGCTCTTTCTTTTAAGGCTCCTGGATGCCTTGTCACACAGTAAAGTTAAACCAATCATCAAAATGATTTCAAGAAGAAATGTCCTTTGGGTCCACATGGCAGGGCTTGTGATCACCTGAAACCCTGGCAGAGCTCTTGTTCCTGCTGTGCTCTTTCTGTGGCACATCAGAGATGTGACATCTGGTCTCTGCAGAAGGATCAGGGATCATTAAAAGAAGGTGGGTGAGTTTTTTGACATGGTGCTTTGGTGTATGGAACAGAGATTTTGAGGGGTTTTCTGTCCTGGGTAGCTCTTGTGAACACCTGTGAGAGCTGGAACGGGCCTTTACAAATGCAGGTCCCTCACCAAAACCGGTGTTGATACCTGCCACCTCCCATGGCACACACTTCAGGCTATAGTCCAGCAGAAATGGAGCAGAGAAGCCCAGGAACAGAGCTAGCAGCTGCGTGTCCGGCTTGGAAACCGTCCGCTGATTTGCAGACAGGCCAGGGAGGCAGAAGGAAGAGCAACCAGGTCTGATGGCTTTGAGGACCTACGATGACTGGTGCTAGTTACAGCACAAAGCCCTCCAGCATCCGTGCTGGGAGAGGTTCAGTGAGACCATCAGTGCTACACCATGCAACAGCCTCATGGGAGGGGAAACTCAGCAAGGACTGAAAGCCACAACATTTTATGCCAAGAGTTTATGTGATAATCAAGGTGCTTCACATTCAAACATGGAGAATCTCAAAGCGTCCAAGCATGGCACCAGTCAAGTGTCTTGTCAAAACCTTTCCCCTCCCGTGCTGTGAGCTCGCTACAAAGGGCAGCAGGAGGAGGTCAGGATGGAGACAGCACGGTCCATCTCCAAGGCAGAGCATGACCCGGTATTGTATGGAGCTGTCTCCATAACTCATCTCTGAAATCCCCCCTATGGGTCCTGCAGCACCTTTGCCACATCCTGAGATCTTAATTCAGTATTTTCAACCTAGCTAATTACATTTTGCCTCCATAATTTAACCCTGGAAGCGTCCATCTGAGCTAGCTCTTCACTCTCTACCGCTGTGGGATTAATACACAGCATGCTGATGCGATGCTAACCCAGCCACGTGGCATGAGCTGGTCATGTCGAGCTAGTCTCTGCTTTGCACTTGCTGACCCACTAGCCACCAGACAAGACAGAAAGCTAGCTGTGGAGCTTTCAGGTAGGACTTTCCTGCAGCTTCCCAGAGATGGGCTTTCTACTCAGCTCCCAACACTCACACAACTTGCAGGAACCCTGATGAACCCAGCTGGAACTGGTTAAAAAAATAACCAGGGCAGGGGACAGATGGTGTGATTGGCTGAACGCAGCTGGACAACAACATCTAGTGCTGTCTTTTCCATTTGTACAGCAATATAAAAAGTCAGCATAAGGAATCTGCTTGCCGTGTAGCATACATCAAGGAAGCAGAGTCCTTGGGGAGTGCAGGCATCTAGGGTCCAAAAACTCTTAAGGGCCTTGCTGAACTTCCTAACCTATTTCACAAGCGGT
This sequence comes from Chauna torquata, assembly GCA_013399475.1. Taxonomy (NCBI): domain Eukaryota; kingdom Metazoa; phylum Chordata; class Aves; order Anseriformes; family Anhimidae; genus Chauna; species Chauna torquata. The sequence continues at coordinate 31,011 of VXAL01018994.1, forward strand.
ATTTGTCCTGTAGTCAGGCTGCCAGACCGACCCTGGGGAGTGCTGCATGTGTCCTGGGATTCTGGCAGACTCCAGAAGCTGGGATCTAGTCACAAGCCCCAGGTCTGAGCAGAGCAGGCTGGAGAATTTGCACATTCATGGCTCCTGTCCCCTGGGGCAGGATGTGTTCCCAGTTCAAAGGAGGCTGCAGAAGCCCTTGAACTGGTGCATCCTGCATCTGAGCTCACCCCAGTCCACCAGCACCACGAGCTGCTGGTCCTCTGCAGCCCCACGCCACCAGCAGTGGCATCCAGGAGCGTGCCGATGCCCAGGTGGGTTTCTCACAGCTCTGGTGCTGGCTGTGGCTGTGTATTTTCCCTGGGGATTTGCTGAGGATGAGCAGCTCAGGAACAATCTATTTTCCTTCCAAACAAGAATAATGACCTTGATTATGGACCAACTCTGGCTCCCTTGCACCTGTGCATGTTGGGTGGCTTGCCTGACAGCCTGGGCAGACAGGGCAATCCACTGCTTCATTTCAGGACCTTGTTCCTCCGTAGGCTGGCAGGACAAGCTGTACTAAGAGAGCAGACACTACATGACCTGAAAGCACAACCAGCCTGCAGGGCAAAATATTCATGCTTGAACTGCATCCCCTTATAAAACAAGGAGCAAATATAGGTATTAAACCTGACTTCGCAGAGCAAAGCCTAAGCTGAACCTGAGCACATCTGGCATCTCCAGGATGAAAACCAAAGCAACTGCAAAATACTGTTTAGTGGTGCATGTTAGATCCACTCTCAAAACGTGTCCATTTGACACCAGTACTTAGTTGTTGGCAAGTCTTAAATGAACCAGCATCCGAAAATAAATTCAGTGGGTCTCCAGAGGCTACCTGACTTCAACAGAAACACCAGGTAACAAAATACCTGGTTCTGTGCTGTTGTAGAAGCATTAGGATACATTTCTGTGGGATCTATGGGTGATCCAAAGGCTCCTGGAAAGGCAGTGGAGGCCAGCTGGGGTGCTCCAGATCACATCAAACATCAAACCTGCGTGTTCTGGTACCCAGTTCCCACCCTGGGCTCTGCGAGGGTCGTCTTTCTAAGATGTCAATTCCAGGCATCATTGCAAGGTCAAGGCAAACTTTAGTATATTGAGAAATGATGGTGAACACGCCAGCTACACAGCATTTTCCGTGAAGCTTTGCATGTTCTCCAACTCCCCCCACCGTGATTTAAGCTGTGTTTTGTTAATCTTTCAAAGATGGCATTCATGCAGGCATGCAAACACCAACGCTCTGCTGCACAGAACGGCTCTCTCGCTGCACACCAGCAACAGCTTTTGAAATGCCACGTCCAAGACGTCTGTGAAGCCATGAGTGGGTGCAAAAATTTCAAAATAAAATTGAAAGACCCTCCCCAGGAGACCAGATAAACTCTGTGCATTTTTTTTTATTATTATTAATTTTAAGAAATGTGGATAAGCATGGAGACGAACAACCATTTGAAATTAAATGCAAGAAAAATGGTATCCTTTGCCATGCAGGTACAGACAGCATCAAACCCAACAACAACAATGAGTCAGTAGTTGTTGAAAAGTACTGCTCTCTTTGACGTCAGTGCATGTTCAATGGAAAAAACGGAAAAGAAGTGAAGGTCTGAGAAGCAAAGCAAAGCGGCAGCTCCTGGAGCAAGGCTGGCTCCAGAGTCGTGCCACCACGAACACCTCACTCCTGGCGTTATCACACTTCCCTGACACAGAAGAGCTTTTGCCCCCCTGCTCCCCGCCTCTCACGCAGAGGCTGTTTCCTGTTGTGCTGTGGTCAGAAGCTTCCCCTTCTCCCACGTTCGGGCTCCTCCATCCGCACAGACACCTAGCCTGAAAACCGCGTCCTCCCTGCGGGTTTCCCAGCCCAGCGAGCAGGCAGAGCCGTTCTGGGTGAGCCGGATTTTTCCCGGCCGTGGCCGTGTAGCCATGGACAGACGCCCGCACGCGCCTTCCAGCCTCCCTGTGCCAGCCAGGCCAGATCCAGCACAGAGCCACCAGCAGACGGACGGACGGACACCGTGACTGCACACGCAAGTTTCACAAGCGCGTCAGCCTACTGAGAGCGTCAGGAGACAAACTCACGTCATCGGCTGACAGCCGAGCCCAGCGCAGTGGGTGTCCCTGGGACGCGTTTTGCAGAAATAGCCACCTTTTTAAAAGATTTGTGTTGTGTTTTAAAGAGCTTTCCCTTTCCCCTCAAGCCTTCGAGATGACCAGCTCACCTCCGCCAGTCAGCAGGAGACCGGCCGGCTGCAGCTCATGAGGAGGGGACGCAGTTATTATTGATTTTCCAGTGAAAATCCTGACAATATGGCCAGCGCGTACAACAGTCAGTGACAAATAACCTCTCAGAAATTTCTTGACCCGTCTGTTTCCAGCATTTTCCCCCTTCGGTACAAGAGGGGCTCGCGTACTCCGCAGCGAGCCCCAGCTGCCCCCTCTCCCTGCCTGCTGCGACAGTGTGCACGAACCAGAGCTCTGCGAGGCACTTGTTTTCCACTCTGGCATTAAACCAAGAAAATACATAAAACATATTCTGGATTTCTCCAAAAAAGTGGCAATTTTCTTACCGAGTTAAAATCCTTTTTTTTTTTTAATTTCATTTAGAGAGAATTTTTTGTTTTACTCGGAAAAAAAATAAAATATAAACCGCCTTTCAGAACATTAATATGAAATGAACAGTGGGATTATTTTCTCTAAAAAGTCTCAAAATCAAATATTTCAGCTTTTCCCTAAACAGTTGCAGTTCTAAATTTACCTTGGATATTTGAATAATTTTACTCAATCTGAAATGCCATTTTTCAAGGAATAAGTCATTTTCTAGCAGCACGTCACCCAGCTCCTTTTATTAGCAAGAGAATTCAGTCTTTGCCAGGGCCTGTGCAAACAGTTCCTGCCCTCATGAAATTACAGTCAAAATCAATTATGGTTGCAACCTGTTCAGCCCTTCCCGTAGCTTTATTTTCTGTCTGACAGACAGGGTAAAATCCTACTCATTCAGTATTTTGCAATAATTTTCTCTCTGAAAACCATTTGCCACTGACACTGAGATACCTGACTCCCAGATCCATTTTCCTCCCACCAGCTTTTCTCCTTTCATTCCTTTTTTTCTTTTTTTTTTTTCTTGGCTACCGTGCAATTTTTTTGTGCTGAAATAAATAAATAAATAAATAAATCTCTCCTTAACCGCCTTGCCTTCTTCCAAACATCTAATTTATGAATGCTGTTGACAGCAGCCTTTCCCTCTCTGCTCTTGCTGCTGACCCAAGACTGCGGCGCCGGGACGAAGGAATGCCAGCTGGGATTCTGTCCATCCTCCAGGCTTTCTCCTTCAGACCTGCCAGCCCCTGCGGGAGCCAGCAAAGCCCCCAGGGACCCACGGCACCAGGGTGACTGTGGCGTCACCAGAAGGCAGGGACACGCGCAACGAGCACGCGCCCTGCCCCAGCAGCGAGAGCCAGCGCAGGCTCTCCTGGATCCGGCTTGCTGCTTGCGTTAGCAGGGGAGCCCAGCAGATAAAGACCCCAAGTGCATTGAGATCCCCTCGACTATTTTTGACTGCTCACCTAAGCGCGAAGTTTGGTCAGGGGAGCTCACGCCTAAGCCAAGTCCATTTGTAGGTTAGTGATGCTAATGACAGCGCTCTTACTTCCAAGCCTTTTTGCTAGGTGCAGGCACTTTCTCTTCTCTCTCCAGCCATTTTTAAGGAAGTTAATGAGTAGCAGAAGCCCTTGTTTGTTGGTTTTGTTTTTTGTGGGTTCTTTTTTGACTATCATGTATAATAAATGTGCTTTTGATTAATTTTTTACATGTTTCTTAATGCATCAAACAGGAATATGAAATTCCGCTGGCAGCACAACACAAACCCCTCCTCAGTGCAACATTCATTTCCCAAACTGTTTCTGAAGCAAGTGTCACTTCCACATTAAGCAAAGACGCTTGTGACAGTTTCCTGGGGGACGCTAAGACAACATCTGCTGTAAGGTTTTCAATCAACATGCCTTAATTTCACAACTCCAGTGCAAACATATTTATAGTAAATAACCCATCTCAGATGGAGTGAAACCAGGTAACCTTTTCAATCTGTGCAAACATACATTTGTTTCTGGCAGAAGCTTGGAAGCTTTTCATTCTTAGCACTGCATAGCTAAGTAAAACCGAGGATCTGTTTGAACTAGCTTCATCCAAACTCAAGTCTCATTCGAGTGCATCTCAGCCTTGGCCAGGAGACGGAGCTTTGGGGAACGTGGATATTTCTCCAACAGGCCACACGCATCCAGTGATGCCCCCAGGGTACTTAGGGCCACCTACTTCCAGGATGAGGACTCAGCCATGGGATCTGCTGGCCTGGGCCTCCTGGGCAGCTCCAGCAGACAGCCTGGGCCTGGAGGCACCCCTGGGGCAAGAAGAGGCCCTGTGCAGCTCCAGGCTTGCCTGCTCCTGGGCAGCCCCATGGGCCTCCTCTTCAGCAGCTTGCTGCCTCCTCACCACGACCTCCGCAAGGAGGAGGGGACACCAGGGGTGGAGATGTCCCAGCGGGCTCCTGCTGCCTGCGGAAGCCAAGGGGCAGGGGAGACGTTGCCATGAGCCCACGGCGTCGCAGGATGCTTTCGCCTGCGAGTCCCTAACGTGAAGGTCAGAGCCCTGCACCAACCATCGCCTGTGTGAAGCCTCCCCAGAAGCCAGCTGAAGAAGATGCCAGCCTGGGCAACCAGCCCTGCCACCAGGCCGGTGCTCACAGCTCCCTCCAAGGCCACGAGAAACGAGGTGTGAGAGTGCGTGGGTGCTGTTGCTCTGGTGAGCTCCTTGCTGCCTGAGCGTGGCAGTTACAAGGCATCAGGTGAAGAGAATCAGGAAGAAATGCAGCCTTTTTGTATCAGCTGTTTCTTGAGGTATCTAGACTGCTTTCTGAGGGGTTTCTCCTCCTCTGTGCAGGACAGAAGCCCTCAGTTCTGACTGCCAGAAGGGTTTCTTTGCCTTTGCAAGCAGCTGGTGAGTGCAGACAAGGCTCCTTGGGAGTAAAAAAACTGTGCTTTGGGCTGTTGCAGCAAACCTGGCAGGCATGTTGGCTGGAAGAAGGAGCCTTTTACTGCACCGCACACACACATATGAGCTTTTCACTCTGCTACAACCACTTGGAAAGGACTTAGCCTCTGGTTTTCACTGAGGAAACATATGGAAGCTGAGAAAAAAAAATGTTTGAAGTGGCCCATCAAAAAAAAAATCTTTTTTGAGGCAGAATGCCCGCCTTTAGATGTGACAAAAGAGATCGGAAAGAACTAGAGGAAAAAAAAGATGATGCATCATTATAGTCTTACTGCAGACAGCATCTGTGGGTGCCGCTGAGCACCCACCGCTCCCCTGGCAGTTTCTGCAGAGCGGGTGCATCTCGTCTCCTGAGGCCGTGCACCCTGAAGGGTTCATCGCCCTTCCCCAGTAGGAGTTATCCCTGTTCCAGCAACCCCAACCTGTGAAGTATCTCTGAGCTGTAACAGTGTTTTGCAGATTAAAGTCAGGTAGCTGAAAGAAACAATGCCAGGAAGATTACTGTAAGTGCTTTCATTGGGAACAGGGGAGGAATTTCCATCAATGAATCACTTGACCGTCTTTCATTTCATTTAGTTTTTTTTTATTATTATTACAGAACTTTGTGATTAATCTGGATAATTCCCACTGGCAATAAACACCAGGGTGGTAAATTACACGTCGTTAACTAGCTGCTGCACACTGGTCTGTGTTGACAGGATGCAGCCCATCCCGCACAGCAGGAGCAGCGCTGAGCTACAGGAGGGAGTTTCTGGAGGGAGGGAGATGCTCAGTGGGGCGATGTGCCCCGACAGACACCCGTTGCCCAGCTATCAGCACAGGCAGATGCCTGGGGTTCGGAAGCCATTGTGCAGGATCTCTGGGAGCACTGCAAAGTTACTTCATCTACGCTGAAGCAGCCATAAGCAGCTCTGGGGCTGCACCAGCTAGCCTGCAGTGAGCCCATCTGGAGAGGGCAGCTTGGGAAAAGAGTGGGAAGGAAGAAAAGAGCGCACAGATTGGCATGCATACCCAAAGGCTCCTTCCCACCCAGCCTGACCTCACTGTCTGGATCCATTCCCTGGCACTCAGCCTTTGCCGAGTTTCACCCCGTTATTCCTGCTGGTACCATTTCATGTGGCATCATACCTCTTGCCCTGTCTTACAGCAGCGTTTGAGGTCCTAGGAAGAAGTTCTCTGCCACCTTTCACCCACCACCTGCTGAGCTGTGCATAGGCAATACTGATCCCAAGGCTAGGTTGGGTTTCTCCAGGAGGTTGCGCCAGCCCAGGTGACCTCCTGGCGTGGAGGACATCTCCCTTCTGCTCCATCCGCACGTCTCATGACGTACCAGCTGGCTGCCTGGGAAGCTCAGTGCATTTGCACTCAACCTTGGACCGAATCACCAACACATGGAAAGCTTTGCATGTGTCTCATTTAGCAGATGCTTCTTCTCCTGTCTGCCAGTGTTGGTTTTCTGCCAAAAGACAGACTCTTCTTCGTCTGGGAGAAATAACTGATCTGAAGGCAGCATGACAGAGAGCAGCTCTTGCTCTGCCATCCCCAGGCCTGGCCCTTTCTTTTTGGTGGAGATCCTGCTGCTGAAGCAGGTTTAGCTCCTTGACCTGATTTCTTGGATTGGACCGGATCACTCTGGTTGCAGGGGGGTGAGAGATGATGTCCCCAGTGCTCCTCCTGCGGCTCATTCCCAGGTCTGACACGGTGGAGGATGACCCTCCAGTTCCACTGGGTGCTTGCAGGCAGCAGGATCTGGCAGAGCCACCTGGGAGTCCCACGGGACAGGCGTGCCCAGCAGGCACCTCGGGGGCAGCGGCGTGACGCAGAGGGATGGGGTGTCCTGAGCACGAGGATGCTGCTCGTGCTGCTGGACGTTGACTTCTCCCTCCAGAGACTCCAGGGAGTCTGCTCGGGCACAGAGGCTGCCTGCACCGCAAATGGTGCGAAGGGGAAAGCCTGCCCCACACCCCAGCCCCCCTGCGCCACGCACACCCCAGGTCCCAAGCCACCATCTTGCAGGGGGGTGGTGGCAGGGACAGGGACTGGCTGGGGACAGGCTGGCTGTGCTGAGGACTCTGCCTCCGTCCTGGAACGGGCAGGTCACTCAACAGGACCTGAGTCATGCCCAGTCTTTTGTCTCCGAGTTATATTTGCTTCTGAAGGACTGAAATAGCAGTTTACGGTTTGGGACTGCGTGACGAGGCATCAGCGGGCAGCGGGGCCTGCCGCAGAGCTGCACGGTGGGGACTGCAGGTCACAGCGGCAGTGCCCAATGCCCTCCTGTCTGTGTCCATCCTGGCACCTCCCCAAAGCCCTGCTCTTTGCCAGAAGCTTTCTCCCAACCACACATCTCTGGAAAGCCCAGAGGTTTCCGGCACCGGAGGGGAAGCAAACTGATCCCAGTCACACTTTGAAACAGTTTTTATATCCCCAGAGAGGTGCAGCAGTAGTTCTGAAGGGAGAACTGTTAATGCTCAATTTAGCTCCACACGACCTAATTTGCCACCACTTATCCAAAAAGGGAGAAGCAAGCAAAGAGAAATCCTTTCACATGGACCCTGAGAGCTGTTAAATTCCTGGGGGCACTAAGGGAGGGCATGCTTCTGCAGTGGCGTTTGGGCGCGGAGATGGGTTCCTCAACGGCCATGAGCTGGAGACACAAAGCAGTGGTCCCTCAGGCAGCTGCCGTGAATTCCTGCTCCAAACCTCTCCGAAGCTGGGCTCAGGTGCTTCCAGCAAGACCATGGCTAATGCGCATCCTCCCTTGAGCCTTCTTCTGTGATTGCTTTCCGTGGGGAGCTTGGAGAGCTACCTGCTCTACCCAGCTTGTGCATTACTGTGCGTGTCTCTATGCTGATCTGATCCGATGGAGAACTGCCAATTTTTTCTAACCCCAAACATTTAAATATAATGTTTCTGTGCTATTACGTGGCCTGTGATTGCTGCCTGCCCCTTCTTCCGCCTCTCCCAGTACATGTGCTCCCAGGTGCTCCCAAAACCGGTTTGGGGGCAGGTCTTTTACATATTTGAGGAGTCAAACATTTATTGTGGGAGGATTTTCTGCCTCAAGATCTTGCCTGCTGAATCTCAGGTGCTCAGGTGACGTTGATGCCTGTTGTGTTTAGTTTGTCGTTTTGGGCATCTTCACGCACCATCTGTCCTCTTGTTGAGACCACAGGAAGACAAACGCACAAGTGACGAGCTGTCCCTTAGTGCCATCTTCCTGTTACTGGGTGAAGGCTCTCTGCTAGCAAGTTGCATGCGCTGTGGTCTTGATGCAAGCCACACGCTCTGCAGTGCCTGCTGGTTCAGCTGTCAGCCCTGTCCTTAGTTGTCAATATGGCTCACTCTCCTAATCCCTTTTCTAGTGCTGCTTCTGGTGCTTTCATACACCTGAATTTCCATTTCCATTTCATAATGCTCTTAGTGGCTCTGTTACAAACCTCTTCTGTACTTCCTTTCCTCTCCCAAGCTTCATTTTCATCCTAACAACGTGTATATTTTCATTTAAAGTTAGAGGAGTGTATCATTGGAGTGGGAGATCGTACTATCCAATTTCCCTTTCCAAATGACCTATGTCCAATGTGCCGTTACTCTAACATGTAATGTGCAATTTTTTTATTTAAGCAAATAAGGATAAATGTTTGCTGGTAAACATTTCAGGGAAGCGTGCCAATTAGCATATCCCCCTATTCCTTACAGAGATGTAAAACATCAGCATGCTGCCAACCACAAAGATTGTGATGTTTTTCCTTTCATATATAAAAATGTCTTACTAATTAACCATCCTCTCACAGTAGCCAGAAATGAGGCAAGTCTGCCATATGCTAATGCACGTCGGGACTTCATGAGTTGTGAATATTTAATACTGATCAGACACAGAGAATATCATTCCCTCTCTATAAGCAACTGTACACCATTGCCTCAAAGTGAAAGGCCATAAGCCATCCTCCATGGCCTGTCTCCTGCTTCTCTGTCCATCTGTTCAGGTTGTACGTTGCCGATAGCAGGGCTCTCGCCAGCTTCACTGCCCTCACTGCCCTCATCTTGCCTGGGATATCTGAATATCCAAACTTAATATGAATTAGCAACAATCCCAGTTGCTAATGGCAGAAAATCTCAGGTGAACTGACATGAGTGACAGAAAACTGCATCATGAAGGCAGTGGGTGTGCCTGATGATTGCTGCTGCTTCCAGATTGCCGCAGCACAGAGGGGTGGCAGGGGACAGGTTAGAAACAACCTTCCAGGGGAATTAGAGGTAAGTAAGGCTTCTCAGCATTGCTTTTTTTTTAACACCACAAAAGCAAACTTGGTGTGTCCAGAATATATCACAGATTCCCGCTGGTCTCGCCAAACGGCTCATGTCAGAGCCCCTCCAAAAGTAACTCCCCAGAGTAAGTCCAGAAAATGTCGTAAAGTACATTTGGAACATTAAGAAGTGGCTAAAACAGACTCAGAAACTTCAGTTCTACGAGAAATTATTTCTTTTCTCAGGGTCTCTATCTGCTGAGAAGCAGTTTCTCTGAGGCCTGCTCTGATCTTCTATTGCTTTCAATGTAGAGAAAATCGTGCTCTCGCTCCTGCAGATGACACATTGTCTATTTCCTAAAAGGCACAACAAGAAGAAGCTCCGGAGGTGTCTCCATAAGGCCAGGAGGTGGAGAGCAACTCCATGCATCCTCCAGCATTGTAGCTCCAGGTGTCGTTGGGCAAAGCAGAGAAGGAAAATCCCACCTCTTGTGCAACGGGTCCCACCACACCACATGGACATCACTGCTGCTTGCTGCACCTGGAGCCTGGTTAAGCTCAGCTCGATGACTCGTACTCACAGCAGGCTTGAGGTTGACTAGCTCCAACCCTGGGTTTCCAGAGCCTAGCAAGCAAAGCTGGGTTGCAGCCCTGCTTGCTCCCAGGTCTCAACAGCCAAACTCAAATGTAAACAGCCTTGTTATAAGGCTGCCGTCATCTCTGTTCTACAAGAACCCTCACCTCCACACCTCAGCTGCAGGAGGCTGTGAAAATACCACCCTTGAAACTCATCCTTTTAAACAAAAGGAACCAAGAGATTGTAAGAAAAAAAATCCACAGATTTATCACAAGACATTGTGGGCCACATGCAAAGGGAGCAGAAGAGTAAGGGGTGAATGGAGACAAACCCCACAGATTCACCGCTTCATAGGACACATGGCACTTGGAAGTGCTGCCTTTGCTGACTGCATCATTGAGCACTGTTCACCCGCCTCCACAGGTATCTCAAGCAAACAGGACAAAAATGTGACCCAGTTGAGACGACAAGCAAAGAACAGAATGGGTTGTTACCACGGAGCCAGACCCACGGGGCTCTGTGCAGCACGAACCGACCCCAGTGGAAGATCAGCAACCCACAAGCAGAGAATATTAAAATTAGCAGTGACATCTCAGATGTCCACAGGGAAGGAGGCCAGACACCTGGAGGAGAAGCCAGAGAGAAGATGCTTAGCTCTACTTGTGCACTGCCTGTCAGATACTGTCCAGTCAGAGCACTCCGCTATCATTTGGAGGAACGAAAACTACAATCGACACAGCTCCTGCACAAAGCTTTTTGAGATCTCAGTCCCAAATGGCCAGTGGCATGCAATAAGCTGGGAATGACCTTCTTGCTCAGAGCAGGGGGGAGTTCTCCCAAACAGACCCATTGAATTAAAATATTCCCCCTTAGATATGGAGAATGTGAAATGTCTTCAACACCAGAGTGGGCTGGTGGATGCCAGAGAGATGAGGGCTGCTAGGGGAAGGAGTGCATCAGCAGAAATCCAGACTGGATTTCTTGCTCTGAGGCTGCAGTTTCTGAATCTAAGAGGTGAAGACATCTTGCAGCAGTAGGATTTAAAAGAATGTGAATATCAGTGCACTTAGGAAACAACTGGGCATGAGGTCCTTGTCACCTTTAGCAGGGCCACTCTTACTGTGCTAGTATCTCTGAGACCATCCAAAGGTCAAACCATGGGGACAGGGTTACCCTGTGATATGCAGCGCAGGCTTGCAAGTGTAAGAAGATGGGATCCAGCAGAGTCCCTGCCCACAGCAGCGTGCACCACCCCAAAATCTATCTCAGATGTACCCCACACACCACCAGGAAGAGCAGTGAGCCGCCATGGTGGATACTCCAAGAGCTGCTGTGTATCAGGCATATGGCACAACCACATACAGCACTCTGCCGAAAGACTCACATCCAGGAGCATTTTGAGTCTCTTATTGATTGTGAGGCCCAGGGGAAGGTGGGGTGAGGTGCTGTGATCCTTGCCCGTGGTATACTCGACTCCAAGCAGCTGTGCATGTCTCCAATTGCAGCTCCCACTTGTTGCTCACCCAGGAACGTGCCTAGAGATCGCATCCCACTCTAGCAACCTGATGTAAATCATGCAGGAACCCATAACTGTGAATATGACATTTAATAAGCAGTGTAGATTGTACGTACCACCTGAGGTTTGGATCCTGGTTGGTGTTATTTGTGAATAAATGCCTTGAAGTGCTTTCTTCTTAATTACATTCATAAAGAACAGAGGTATATCAGTCACTGGCCTTCCATTACAGCTATAAAGAGCATCACAATCAAATCATTAAGACACGTTAAAATGGCAAGTAATTAATTTTAACGTTAGCATAAATACTATCATATGACTTTATTACCAGCCCGACCTTCAGGAGGGGACATCAATAGTATTAATTCAATAACATCTTCCAAATCAGTTATTACCAGTAGGTAGGAGGTGTTTTTCAAGAGGTGAGGGCTAAACAGAGACCATTAGGGTCTGTATGCACTTCTGAGAGCTGCCCACCCCCTGGGCAATAATCCCTTCAGAAAGGCAAAAGGTAAAGTTGGCCCTGTTTGGTTAATTGAGTGGGCACCGGCGGGGGGGGGGACCAACAACAACACAGAGCCCTTTCAGAGAAAGAGAAGAGCAAGAAGAAATCCACTGTGCACGTCAATTAACTCTGCAGACAAGGTGTTTGGGCACACATGGGGGGAAGAGGAGACTTCACACCAGGCATGAAGAAATGTGTAATTACTTCCCCTGCACTGCGGAGACACACGCTAATGAGGAAGAGGACAAAGGGCCTTTTATTTGCTTTTTGGCTTTGTGTTAAGGATGGTGAGTGCTTTCTCTGTGCCTCTTTTGCTGCTTGCTGAGGCCAGCCGGTGAGGTGAGTGCCCTGGCTGGAGCTGGAGAAGGATGTGCAACACTCCCATGCCCCATGCATGGGTAGGGGTGAGCGCACCCAGGTGACAGCTTACTCCACCCCACCCCACCCCACCTAGCAGGTATCACCTCATTACAGCCCAAAGCAAGCCAGCAAAAGAGCTCTTCTGCCAGCATCACAGCCCATACAGCCGATACTGCCAGTAATACCGGGCTGGCTGGTGTGATGTCCTGTGGTCGCACCAGCCAAGCTTCTTGTCACAGCTCCAGTACTCATGTGTGGATGGGGCAGTCTCTGGGCTGAGATGCTCACCAGCCTCCCAGGCTACTAGACCATGTACCTCCTAACCAAGGACAGCTGGGGAGGCTCAGCAGCTTCACACCCGGGGCAGGATGCCTTCCGCCACCACTAACCACCCTGACCTGCAGGCTGGTGAGCCTGGTAATCGCTGCTGCTCTCTGAGATGCTGGATGACCACCTCTGAGGTTCGCTGATGCTCCAGCCCCACAGCTGGCACACCGCACAGCTGTCCATGGCAGGTTAACAGCTGGAAGACCAAATGTGCCGAGTGCACCATGGAAGACAGGACGACCTGTGGTAAGGAGCTCTATGGATTAACTATGGGCTGCACGAAGGCAGTGGTGTCTCTTGTTTTGTTGTTGTTGGTGGTGGGTTGGTTGGTTTTTTAACTTGTGTCAGTGCCAGGTGACGCCCTTTTCCAAAGAAATATGGCCACAGCCATGACCCTCAAGCCTCACTCCTTTCTCATGCAGAAGCTGCTCTGCATCCTTGGTCGTCCCACTGACCCTTCCAACAACTTTCCTGTCACCATGGGGGGCCAAAAATCTCCCCGGGATGCCAGGGACGTGTAAGCTGTGGATTGGTGCTACAGCATGCTGGAATTTTCTGTTTCATTTTGCATCCTCTTTGTAACATCCCATTTGCTCCACGGCTGAAATTTTGTGGCTATGGAGGTCGTGCTCCTGAGTGGTGAAAACCGCTCTGCTGCCTTGGCTAACCCATGTGTGGGGACGCAGCGGCTTGCAGGAGAGCAAACCCATCCGCTTTTTGTGCATCGTCATCCAGTCAGGGCTTCTACCTGATCAGTTATGTGGAAGGGAGAATCAATTAAAGAATTATGAGCCTACTCATGTGTGCATGAGCAGCGGGACATGGACTCTCTCTGCTGCCGCAGCACCAGATGTGTGTGCACACATGCCTGTTTGTGTTCATCTCTTAAACGAATGTTGCGCTCACTCAGTCCTCAGCTAATACAAATAAATGACAAAAAATGAGCATCAATTTGTGAGCTGGAATAAGAGGCAATGAGTATAAAATAAAAGCAGTTCTTAGGCAGGAAAACAGAAAACCGTACTTGTGAGGCCCTGAGCTTGCATAAATCATCTTGTGACTGAAAGAACTGTCATGAATGATGACAAAAGCTCAATTCAGAAGTAGTTCTCCCATGCTCAGGTATCAATTACAATTGCTAATTTTGAAAGCAAAACCAGCTAATGCTAACTGGGGACCAAGAATTAAATCATCAAGAGTTAAACCATCAAATGCATTTTCTGGTTGTTTTCAGCAGGAGTTTTCAGTTTGAAATGGCCAAAAGTGCTGAGCTATAACAGACATAAAACTGCTGTGAGATAAAAGAAGAAATCATAAGCAGCAGCTTTCATCTCAGGTAAACCTTCCTGTGAAAGAAAATGGAAGGCACAATTTATGGGAGGTGGCCCCTTACCTTCACCTCCAGTGACTGAATTAAACTGGCACACTGGTGTGGACACCGTCCGAATGCATGGAGAAAGAGTTGCTGGCTTGCACTGTTCCCAGGCGAGAGAGGGGAAGCTGCAGGAAGAGGGTGACTTGAGAAGCTTCTTTCCCCACCTCACTCATGGCCCCACCAGTAAGAGCAGACCTGCAGCTGGAGCCCAGGCTGGTCTCATTTGTGCTTCTTGGGAGGGAGATGACTAACGGGGTCAGGGAAGGTTGTCCAAATGCTATTTTTAAATGTTTTCTGGCTTCTGACGTTCAGCAAGCTGAGCTGCGTTGGTGTCTCACTGCAGAGCCACCAGCTCCCTGCGCTGCCCGCCACTCGGACGGATTTGTAAGTGGGATGAGATGCCAAAAGGAGTGTGAGACCCACTGATTTATTGATTTCCCAACAGAAGGAATCACAGCTCCATCCATTCCCTGCCGCTGACGTCTTTCCTCACTAGCCTCTGCTGCTCCATTCCCGCAGGATCTGCTGCCAACAGCCCTGAGTGCTGCGTGAGCATCTTTTGCCCGTCCTCACCCCGTTGCGGAGGGGGGCTTCGGAGGCTGTGCCACCCCTCCTGAGCTGCTGCGCAGAAGTGCCCAAGCAACACGACTTGCTCCTTCCCTGGAGGACGTGTCACTGCAGATGCCGGCCATGCCCAGCTTCTTCAGCCCCGGCCACTCACTAGACCTCATTGGAGGTCTCATAGCTCTCGCAGGAGTGTTGGGCCATGGTGGAAGGGGGAAGTGTCACACTTGCCACCTGTTGTCAGTAGTAAAACTGCACCAGCACAGCACCAAGGTCGGGAAGCTGCCCATGGGCTGTACACCTGCCTGGCTGGTCCTGGTGGCCAGCTGGAAAGCAGAGCTGGAAGTCCTGCTGAACATAGCAGCTAAGCAGGGACAGGCAGAAACAACCTGCAATGTCCTCCCCTGTTTCCTACCCGCTATTGTATGCTGCCTTTCATCACCTTCTTGAGGAGTCCAGAGCTGCTGTGATCATTCCTTATGGCACTGTAGATTCTATGCATTCCCACAGGATTGGGCCCACCTATGTAGGAGGAGTGGGATGGCTCTCCACCCCAAATCTGCAGCACCATAGGCATTGTGGAGGTAAGTAGCCCCTGGTCAGGGTCAGAGCTCAGTCCCGGGTCTCTGATTGCCCATTCATAGCTCCTCCACTTCTCCTCCACACAACAATTACGCTGATCCTCGTGTAGGTCCTTCACCTACATCTCTGGAGCTCACAACCCCCTCAGTCCCCTGTTCAGTTCCATGTGGAGCTGCCACCACCACCCTTCCCAGCTGTGCTGGATATTTCATAGAGCCATGCTGGGCTGAGCATGTCCCTCCTGGAGCCCCTTCCTGCCCTAAGTGGACAATCACGATAAATTCCAGGTGAGAGCGTTAACCTGGATGAACCCGCCTGATTGCAGTGTGGCAGAAATGGTAACGTCAAACTGCCATGCAGCCCTGGTAATTAAGTATCAGTGCTTGCCATGAAATATTGTGCTGACCCTGTGTCTCAGCTCTTGGGAAACATTTCCATGGAAGTTTTCTACTGTCACAGCACATCTTGACCCTTCCTCTCCCCAAAATCCAACAGGCAAGCAAAGTCACCAGAAAACCCCCAGAAAACCCTCACCAGGGCAATTTTGAGGAAGGAAAGGTGGGAACTCGCCTCTCCCTGCAAGGCAGATGCAGGGAGGTGCAGGGGGCTGCAAGCACTTGGCCTCCTGGACTCGGTCCTCACCACAGCTCACCCTGCCGCGCACGGTGCCTCTGCTCCAAAAAGCACCATGGGGGCTGCAAATCTCCCCCATCCCCCTGATCCCCGCTGTCCAGAGGTGAGCGCCGCTCTCCCAGGGCACAGTCGCCTTCCAAGGTCCGTAACGAACCTGTGCAAACACAGCCACTTCCCCTGGCAGTGCTACGGGACACGTCATGGTCTTCACTGGAAAAGGATGCTGCAGGTACCTGTCCTCACAGAGCTGAGGAGCAGCCCAGGGCTGACGTTCGGTGCTCCTTCCCGTCCCGTTGCAGTGTCCCAGGATGCCTGCAAGCTCAGGCACTGCCTTTGAGTTGTTTGCACCAAGCAGGGCAGCCAGCTCCAGGGAGCACCCTCCTCTCTGCAATTTCTCAAACTCTAGCAAACATTTTCTGGGTAATTCAACCCACGTTACATTTAAAACCTTCTCTTTATGACCATGAGGGCTAGACACACTTTGGAAGGGCTGACTGCTGCAAAAATGTGCCGCCAGGAGCTGAAGTCTGCAGCGCCCACCATCCACGTCATTGCTACAGTGCAGCACAGCTTGAAAAAATGATGCCAAGGAGCTGCTGATTTCAGGCAAAAAATGGACATGAGTGGAGTGGGAAGGAGCCAGGACACAGTGTGCTGTACATGCCCAGGAGGCCGGCAAGAGGCTGCGAGTGCCAGCAGGCTGCTGGGGTCCGGGCTTTTGTATCTGCAATGGGAAGAAGGGGCCCTGAGCACTGCGAGGTTTGAGGTTGCTTTGCCTGGATACTTTCCATATAACGAGCTCCGCAAAAAGAGCTTTGAAAGTCAAAAGTGAAGTTTTATCCGAAGAGAAACTGGAACAAGTTCCTTTTGAAAGCATAGGAGCCTCAGAAGCAGCCGAGAGCGTCAGAACAGAAATGAAAGGCGATCATAAATAACCTGCCCCTGCCCTGCGTCTTCCCAGCAGCTCCTTTCCTCTGTCTGCTTTCAGCCCCAGCTCTTCAAAGCCCCCTGAACCCTGACCACGTGCCCCCACCTCCTGGTGGGCTCGGTGGCCCCAGGGCAGGTGTGAGGAGAGGAGCTGCATTTCCCCGGGCCGCGACAAGGGCACAGCACCGCTGGGTGACGAGCTCGTGCCCCAGAGAAGGGGAGGGCGTGCATTGCGGCAGAGCTGAGCTCTCCAGAAGGGGCTGGTGGGCACTGCTGGAGATGCCAGCCACCAGGTGATGAGCACCATCTGCAACAGCAGACCGCATAGCATGCCGAGGGATAGTCCAGGGAGAGCAAAAGCCCTCTCTGCAGGCCAGTGTGGCCTCTGGGTTCCTGCGAAACCCAGGCTGCGTGATCTGAGAGAAGCTCTGGGGAAATGTTTGCCCTGGTTTCGCCCCCTGAAGCTGGTCTGACCATCCGTCTCCCAGCTCTTCTCTGCAGGCAGACAAGCTTTTACAGAGAACTACAAAGAGTGGGCTCAGCTGGGTTAATCGTGTTTGTTCTTTGAACCTGGCAGAAGCCTACTGGGGACAGAGGTATCCAGTGCCTTCAGGTGCATCTGCGTTATTAAATCTCATCCTTTCTCCCCTTCCACCTGCAGCCCTAACAGCATCACCAACAAAGGATCAAACACTTCAGGACAAAAACCGAGTACGGTCAAAGCACAGAGCAGCAGAACCCGCCCATTCTCATATCAGCGAGGCACAAAGTTTGCCTCTCCATGCCCCAGGACCAGCAGCCCTGGGTCCCAGGTGGAAACCCTGGGCACAGCACTCAGGACAGGCCAGGGCCCACTGGGGAGGGGCGATGGCCCACGCGGAGCCTGTGCCAGGTTCCCCCAAAGCCCCACTGGCAGAAGCTATGGATTAGACCAACCTCAAGCTTGCTCCAGAGAGCCCCTGAGCCCTCTTCTGCGTTGGAAATGGGATTTCCTCCCCACCCCGCTCCCCAGATTTTTGTGCTTCCCTTCAATGGGTCTCCTCGTCCCCTGTCAGGAAGCCCCAGCGGGAGGCTCTCGCTGCTCAGACAGCGTCGAGGACCGGAGGCAGGCCCGGGGGGCTGGGGCAGGAGGCAGGGCGGTGAGCAAGGCCCCTTCAGGGGCTGCCAGCCCTCCTGCTTGCCTCGCTGGTGCTGTGACTGGCCTGCAGAGCCACTGGTGGAGCGACAACGGGAAGCCCTGTTCCCCGAAGAAAGCAGCGCTCCACAGCTGCCCACACACAAGTCCTACAGCCCAGGGAGCGCTGGCATGCTGTAATTATCTCAGAGCACTGAATAAAAAGGGCTGGCCAGCTGGAGATGGAGAAGGCCATTATATCTGCTGAGCGCGTGGGCTTGTGAGGGAGGAGATGCTCCAGCGCTTGCCCTGGCAGCTGTCAGCGGCGGACCAGCCCCAGGGCTGCCAGCACGCTGCCAGCGCGCAGGCTCCTGTGGGACAGGGTAGGGACAACCGCTGAAACGCCGTGAACGAGGTGCTGTGCCTCCAGGCCTGCCTCCAAGCCAACCCAGGCTGGATGGTGGCTGTATGGGTCTCAGCCCCTCTGGTGCAGCACAGCCTCGCCACCCTCCTCTGCTGGAGCTCCAGGCTGCACGTGGCCTGGCCGTGACGCACCAATGGCCTGGGCTTTCACTACTTATTTCAAATGAACACATGGAAGAAAGCTTCTCTCCCTGGCCTAGGTCTTCACATGTGCCAGGGAGCTGTATGAGTGCTGGCGTGGCTCCCAGGAACCTGCCGGAGCAAAGCATGAATGTGCCACGGTGCCAGCTCGTCTCAATTCACCAGAGCTCCTTTTTCCTGAACTTGTGAGCATCAAGTCCCTCCTACCTCAAGTCATTCCCTAAAGCCAAATTTTCCAATGAGTATTGACCACAAGGCTACCGCCAGCAGCTGGGGAGAAGCGACCTCTGACAATGGAGGCAGATGCTGCTCCCCTGCCCTGCCTTCCCTTGGTTATGGCTCATCATTTACATGGGAGCACTGAGCACTCCAACAAAGGACATTTCATCCTGAAGGACTCGCTCTCTCCTATTTATCGAACTTCAAAAATTAACAGAAACAGCAGCAAGAACTATGTTACTGACCATGGAAGGAGGGTGGAGAACCTCCAGGGACAGTGTTGCTGGGTGGTGCAGACAGAGAGACCCTATGGTTACAACAGTGGACAGAATGGCAACCCTGTTCCATGAAGGATTTTCAGTCTTTCTGTTCCGATCTGGAAGAGAGAAAAAGCACCCTGAAGCAGACTGTACTAGAGGCTGTCAAGGAGCTCTGGACCTTGGGACTGAGGGGACATCCTGGGACTCCTCGTGTCCTTTCAGCCTGGGGCAGAGGGAGCAGGGAAGTGCTCCCGAAGAATGGTTTCCTCCAGTCTGGAGATGAAGCTGCTCCCAGGAACATCTCCATCCCTGTTTGCTGTCTGGGAAGTCGAGCCCTGCCTCGTGTGAATGTTTCTGGCTGGACTTCTCATGGCTCCAGGTGACCTCCGCACACGAGATGCCAGTTGACTGCTCATGGCACAGCCCAGATGAGATACTGAGTGGGAACGGCTTTCCTGACTCCTAACTACAGGGGCAGTTATTAACAAATCACCAGGGATGTAGTTCCTGGGGCATTGCAGGTGACACTGGAGACGCTCAGCAGGACGGACAGGGCAGGCTGCAGGACCCAGGGCATGTGCAGAACTGGGAGTCAGGGACTGGTGCTCCCTGCCCTCCTCTCCATGCTGGGGCAATCACCTGCTCCTTCCTTCCTTCCATTCCTGGAGACTTCTTGCCCACAGTGTGCACCCCAGAGAGCACGGGAGGAGGGGTAAAGCTACCAGCCTTGGGCAGCTATCCCTATCCTTGCACCAGCCACTAGCAAAGGACAAAATCCACCTCCTTCCCTTGCTGGTAGGCTCCCTCTTGCAGAGTCCCGTTCTGAAGGTCTCCTGTCCCAGAGCTGATAAAAGGCTTCACCTAATGCCTGTTAGGTCGTCGATACAGGTCTGCCGTTGGAGGGGGCTGGATCACACCCTGCGCGTTCTCCAGCAGCCTCCCATCGCCTGAGACATGAATTAACGGTTCTCAGAGAGATCACCTCTCTTTGGAAAAAGGTGAAGGACTGGGGCCAGGGTTCCCCCACCCTCGTGCTGCCTGCAGCCTGCAACCTGCTGTGCTGCCGCGCTTCAGAACCCGCACGGGTGTAGGTAGGTGCCTGTGCATCCTGCCGAGGCAGGTGGGGGACCAGGGTTTTGGCGATCACGGCAGTGGGAGGGAAGGCAGGCAGCATCGAGTGAGCCAAGGGGGATGAAAGTGCAAAACAAGCGAGAGCGCTTGGCTGTCAGCTGCAAGTGATGAGGAATATTTTCCTTTCCTCTTTGGGCCATATTCCCTCCCCAGCAGCGATGTTCAGCGTTTCTAGAACGATTGCACAGTGACACCCAGAGGACAGGCCCCAAAAGCTGTCATCATCGCGCCCGGCATGGCCGCCCAGCCAGCAGTGACGGACCCAGCGGGGCAGTGCAGAGCCACCGAGGAGCGAGATCCATGGCAAGCGCTCCCCTGCTGCAGCCTGCCTTGGTGCTGGACGCATCTCACACCAGGAGGATAAATAATTCATTTCCGTTCTAGAAGTATGTATTTCAATATCAAAAAGTAACACTATTTATTTCCAGGAGAGGCAGTCACCCCCTGGGCCCTATAAATATTTATGTAAAGCCAGGCAGAAAATATGCTGGTAATTTAATATGTCTTTAACATAAATGTTGCATATAAACTAACCCACATCTAATTAAACATATTGCTGCGTTGTATATAGCTGCTGCTCAGCCATTTACAGTCACATCAATACACTAAAAATTCAGATTAGAAGAGGGCTAAAGCCACTGAGTAACCAAGCTTCAGCAGAGAGGGACTTTGCTCTGGATCCCTCACCAACTCTATAAATGATGTTTTGCCCTCGCTGGTCTAAGTCTAGCTAGGGCAGATAGGGCAAAGAGATGATGGAGACTGATCCTGCTTGGTTTGGGAAAATCACAGCTTCATGTCACCCACCCAAAGCAGGGTCTCGAGGTGCAGGACTCATTGTTCTGTGGTGTGCAGGTGTCCTCAGCTCCATCCTCCAAGTAGCCTCCAGGACCAGTGACACCTGGTGGTGTTTCTTCTCCTGCTTGAAGGAGGCCAAGCAGACCAGGCTCTGGAAGTGCCCGCACCTCTCCAGGGAGCCCAGGGTGCCTGGCGCAAGAAGGGGCATCGCCACTGCAGGTGTTGAAAATCAAGGAAGATCCGATCATCCTCCCGTATGGCTCTTCAATAAGCTGCTTGGGGTTAGGTCCTGTCCCAAGGGCAGTGATCGCAGAGATCTCTCCTGTGTAACTGTTTCCTTCTTTGCTGACAAGCTAAAAGGACAGCAGGGGAATGAAAGCGTCCCCATTCATGTCACAGGACTGTAGGGGAGAAATCCACGTCTCTGGTGGTGTCTTTGAGCCCTTCTAGGGTAGGAGGTTCAGCAAAACTCACAGCTTTGCAAAGCAGGAACTGTCCATGCTTAAATCTCTTAAATCTCTGTTTCTCTTAGGGAAACACTAAGAAAATATCTATCCAAAAGCAATCTCAGTGCCCTCTGCCTGGAAGAGGCAAGTTCCTCATGCAGACGCTGCATTAGGAACACGTGTGAGTAACGTAGGGCTTGAAGGATCTCTGGGAAATTGGTGATACGTGGAATATTGAGGCATCCTGTGTCTCCTCAATCTCCCCCGAGATGTGCCCGACCCCAGGGCTGCAATGGGCCTCTGGAGACTGGGGACAATCCGCTTAGCAGGGGTTGGGACAGCTGAGTGCAGCAGTGCGCAGCATCCCCGTGGCCTGCCCGCAAGGGACAGGACAGGTCCCTGTGGCAAGGGACAGGCGAGAGGATGGGGCTGGGCATCACCTCCACGTTGGGGCGAGCAAGGACATCCTCCACCACGGCTGACCTGAGCGCTGCTCTGCCAGTCCCCCTGAGCCGTGGTGCGCGCCGACCCTCAGGTGGTCTGGGCACGCAGGATCACTGCTCACAGCAGCTGGGGCTGGGGCTGAAGGTGTCTCAAGCTGTTTTTGTGGTTTCTGTTGAGTTTTGCATGGCTTGAACTCTGCCTGATGGGACTCCAGCTGGCCCAGGATTTGAAGGAAAGCTGCCTGCAGGTTGCTGGCCACAATTCAGTGGGTTTGGATCAAACTCAAAGCCCCCTCTGAGGGAAAAAAATGAAATGTAAAGTATGTATTAATGAATACCAAACTGGCTGTGCCAGACAGTGAGGTGTGCCCGTAAAGAAGCTCATTTCCAAACCCATCCAGTACTGAGGAATAACCAGCAATCTCGATCAACAGATCATTTTCGAAACACCTGTCTTCCTAAACGAGGCACTAGTCTAACTGCCCCCGCCAGTCCTGACCTTTGTTGCTGGCTTTCTGCAGGGCATCAGGTGACTCTTCATTAATAAGAGGCTTGTCCCCCACCCCACCACGTGCCTCAGTTTCCCACCTGCACATTCCTCCCAGGAGGATACACGAGGGCCACCACCACCAGTGGTCCTTCAAGAGGGCCAGCGCCAGGCCTGGTGCTTCCTACCTTGCACCCGCGTCCCCCCAAGACCCAGCCATGAGCCTTGGCCACTGCTTCCTTTCTGCCCCATTTTTAAAGGCTTTCTCTGACCTCTCTGTCTCAGCCGGTGTTTCATCCCATATTCCACACCCACCTGGCAAGCCCCGATGACTTCAGGCTTATTCTGGATGTGTCCAGCTCCCACCGCAGCTGATCATAACACCCACTTGGATCTCACTCCTTCCAGGTCCCTCAACAACTTTCCTCCACTGCAACATGTCAGTGCTCCTCAGGCCAGCACCGTGTCCGGTTTTGGTCCCCACCATTCAAAAATTATGCAGACAGACTGGACAGGGCCCAAAAGATGGCCGTGTAGATGATCAAAGGGCTGGATAAGCTCTTTGAAGGAGTTAGGTCTTTTCTCCCTGGAGAAAAGAAGGCTCAGGAGGGACCTCATCATGGTATTCCAATACTTGAAGGGTGGCTACAAAGAAAACACAAGCTCTCTCTTCACAAGTAGCCACTTGGAGAAGACAAGGGGCAATGGGTACAAGCTGCACTGGGAGAGGTTTCGTCTTGACATAAGAAAAAATGTTTTACAGTGAGAACAACCAATCACTGGCACAACCTCCCCAGGGATGTGGTGGAGTCCCCATCACTGGAGGTTTTCAAGATCCAATTGGACAGGGTGCCTCTCATCGGGGCTCCCTTTTCCCACAAAAGATTGGACCTGGTGATCTTGCAAGGTCCCTTCCAACCTGGGCTGTTCTGTGATTCTGTGTTTCTACATACACGTTTCCTCTGCAAACTTCCCCACCCCACAACTCACTATGGCACAGCTCCTTGCCTCCATGGGAAATCTCAGCTGCTGCAGAACTCTGACGCAGGTGAAATAAAGGCAAAACTCTCAGCACAGCAGACCAAATGCCTCCCGTTGCAGGGCTCCCAGGTCTCCTTGGCCTCTCGCGTCTTGCTCAGACGTTTCCCATGGGAAGCCTTGCTGGCATGGAGTCAAGCACCGGGTGCCTCAATGCAAGAGCTCTCCACTATCCTTGCTTTCTGCACGATCCCGCTTCTTTCTCAGATAATGCAAGCCAACAACAGCTCTCATTGACTTGGCTCTAGCTCATGGCCCAGGTCCCGGAGTTTTCTGCTCATGAGTAAAACAGCTAAAGCACAAGCAGCCATATGTGACCTTATCAACACATGTTAATGACAGAACAGCTTGTCTGACACGCTGCTAGGGAGTACAGTAAAAGATTTGGAAACTAGATGGATAGTCAAGATGCCTGGGAGGCAGAAGCAGGAAGATGAGCTTTCACCTCTAGGATGGGTCTGAAGTCCAGGGGCATTGCTTTGGGTAAGGCTCAGCACAAGACTTGGGTGGCAGCTCGCTGCTGGAGGAGATTCCAGGGCCCTGTGCTGGGTTCCTGCCCTCCCAGCATGGCACTGGTTTGGGGAACAGGGCACCAAGCGCATGTGTAGACACCCACCTCCATCCTGGCCTCTCCACTTTCTCCAGGAGAGCAGCTGGGCAGCAAAGGCAGGAGGAGAGCACGCTTCCCAAGCACGAGGCAGCGCATTGTTACGAGGATAAGTTCTAAGCAACATTTATCTAACTTGCTGAGAGTCACTTAGCAGATGACACGGCCAGTAATGACAATGTTCTCCGTGCATTTAATATGTGCGGGGAGCACAGCCGTGGCTGGCAGAACCAGGACAGCAAATTAGGAAGCGGGAGACATTTATTATCGTAATCGGAAGTGACAGTGATGGAGCACCTGGCGTGACACTCCTCTTGCCACTGCATGCTAATGGAAGAGACTGAGCTGCTGAGGCAGGCTGTGGTGTGATGAGCCCTGCCAGACACTGGGTGAGACGGGGAGGGTTTTAGCACGTGTGCCCCTGACTCTGCTTGGCATTGCTTAAAGGCGTTGGCGTGTTCGGTTCCCGCACGTCAAGAGGCTGTGGTGGTCCTGCAGGTGAGGGCACATCCTCGTGGCATGTGATCCCCGCAAGGATGGGTCAGATGCTGTCTCTGAAAGACACAGTGGGCTCCTCCATGAAGAACACAGCCCCCGATAGTCACCCTTGTCCCTGGTGCTCTGCAGCCCATCCTTGCAGACTGGCAAAATCTCAGAGCTTTTGGAGCAGGAGCTTTCACACGCGCTGTTTCCAAAGCCTGCTTCAGAAAAGTATCAACCGCACTAGGGCCAACAAGAGCAGAACAGGTGAGAAATTGGAGGGGGATGTGGGGCTAAGCTCCAGCAGCAGGCTGCAGGTGGGTGCTGGCTGCTCGTCAAAAGCTGAATTCTGGGCACAGGGTGAGGGTTAGTGCCAGTGGCTATTCCATGGTTCGCCTTCTGGTTACTTCAGGGGTTAGGAAAATAGAAGCACAGTTATGTCAAAGTGTGGGTTGGCTTTTGAATCAGAGCTCAGAAACAAGGTCGAGGGCAAATTATCATGACATTTATTATGTTTATGGCTGGATGAGTGTTGAGGTTGAGACAGGACATGTGGGACTGTGATGTTCAGATGTCCTCCCACATCACACATGGAAAAACATCCCAGTTTTCACTGACGGTACAATTCCAGAGGAGGCAAAGGCACCAGTGAGCACCAAAGCCAGAAGGCAGGGCACATCCTTCTGATGTAACCCGTTCCCAGCTGTGTCTTCTCAGGAGCTTTAACAGCACCTGGTGGAGATTCTGAAGCCTCCACAGGGCCCTCGTTATCATTTAACCCTGGGATCTAATTCTCTCTCTAAATACCCCTGTGACAGCCCTTGTTTCAGTCCTGGGGCCATGAGAGCCCCAAGCTGGGCTCACCAGCGTGCTGTCACAGGAATGGATCTGCCTGTGTTCCCCCAGCACCTGTGGCTACACGTACCCCCCATGCTGCTGCCATGTCACCACCTGCCTGTCTTTCAAACTGGCAGAAATCTTCAAAATCTATTGGCACAGGAAAATCTCATTTCAGTTGTGGGAGTAAACTACCTTAAGGATGAAATAGGGAACAAACGAGAACGTCGCTGCAGAAAATGCCATGCGCTGCCAGCATGCCTGGAGCCCTCTGTTACAGTGAAAGAAAATGATAAGTGATTCTGAGCGCGCAGCAAGATACATCCGCACAGGCTCTGCCCAAGTGACCCAGGTGTTACAACTCATTTAAAAATCACAGGTATTTACGCAGTATCAAAGTGTCATTTCTGAGCAGTGCATCTGTTATACCTACAAATACCTACAGTGCATCCATTAGAAGAACCACGTTCCTTTGCCCTGCAGATTGAATTTTGCCTGTGGGTTCCATCATATAATTATTGTTTTGTGCTAGTTTATTTAAGCATTTACTCATCATTGCCAGCACACCAAATAATGAGTTCTCTGTCCCCAAAGATTAAACAGCAGCATTCTGCAAAATACAGGCAAAGAAATATAGTCAAGCTCTGCAAAGTTTTTAATTAAGATTTTGATACTGAGAAAGATCTCCGAAGTAATGGGACATTGCCCAGGCATGACTGCATGTTGCACAGGATGGCTTTCACTCTTAAGTGCTGCCTTATGCCCTGATGTCTCACCTCATTAAGACAGGTGAGGGCAGTTCCCCGTATCCCTGCTGGAGCCACACAACCATCCCACTCCTGTTGGGAACAGGACAAGAGGACCCCTAGAAAACCTTACTGAGGACCTGCAAGCCTTCGCCATCAGCTCTCCCGTACAGGGAGGCTACCACCCAGGAGGCTGCAATGTTGCTTGTTGGGGTTTGCAGGGTTTTGCTGCTCTCATGGATGTCGGTTCCCCAGCTGCAGCTGGGAGTTGCCACCACAGGAGCTGCAGGACCTGGGGCTCCACCACCTCAGTGTCCTCTGTGAGGGCTCTGCTGGTGCTCCCGTCTATGGACGGAGCCCATAGTGGGACTATTGCTGCCAGAGTTTAAAGCATTGCCCCTGCCTCACACCCTGGGGCGTAGCCTGGGGCTCTCTTGTCCCTTTGCACAGGGGCTGGTGACACCAGTGCAGCCAAGTGCTGGAGAGCCCCTTCCTGCCTGGGGCCCGAGGGTCCCACAGTGCCCTGCCACGGGCAACGCTGCATGGTCTTGTCCTCCAGCACCGTGATGCTTCACACAAGAGCATGGCAGAAGCATCTTCTCCATGGGAGGAAACCCCCGTGAGACCCCACCACGGACCCTCTTGCAGCCCCAGCTTTGTTGGTGTCCCGCATCCACCAAAGCTCATGGGTGGCTCAGGCAGCTCGCTGCTCACCGAGCTGGATCCAGCATCAAAGGATATCTGGAGGGAGCACAACATGCTGCACCTATTAAATCCACACTACTTCTTCACTGAAGTGCACCCTGCATCCCAAGGTGCCCTTCTGAGCAGGAAGCCTTGCTTTGTGCTTCCCCTCTCCTGCTCCAACGATGGGATGGGTCCTCCATGGGGCCCTGCAGGAGCTGGGACGTTGGGGCCAGGAGCTCCAGTGTTGGGCTCTCCAGGACGATGGGGACGTGCTCGTGTCCTCCCAGGCTTTGGATATGTGAAAGGGATCAAAGCAGATGAAAGTTTGGGCACATACAGGTCCCAGAGGGCTGCGCGGGAGAGGAAGCCAGGCTGAAGTGCAGAAGTGAGCGTGCAAGATCCCCGTTGGTGGGGGTGAGTGTGTGTGCACCCACGTGCGTGGAGCATCCACAGGACTCAACGTGCCGGCTGCCAGGAGCTGAAGTTTATATTATTATTATTGTTAGAATATTACCACTCCCCTAGCTCAAAAAAACTGGTTGGGTGCCGCACGTTGACCCAACAAGGTGTGATAATGTGGTGAAAGTGGGGGAGACTTTAACCATTGATCTGCTTTCACAAACACGCAACCCTTCAGCGCAGCCCCTGCTCTACCTGGCAGCAAGTCATGTACCTGGACCTGAAAGGTCTCGAGGGGACTGCGGAATTACAGGCCAGTAAGCTTTGCATTTGTTCCTGGAAAATGTTTTTAAGCTGTGATTAAAAATAGACTAACAGAGCACAGATGGGATGAGATGGACTCTGGGAAGGGAAATTTGTCAGTCTCTCCAAAACATCCCCAGTGCTGTTCCTGCTTCTAAGAGGAGGTTACGGCTTATTTGGACCAGCGAGGGTCTGTGCAAGGTGCAGCACAAGAGGGCAGGAGAAGAATACTGTTATGGAAAATAAAGGCGGATACAGAAAACCAAGGTGACTTAATCTCCATTTTTTCATGAACGGGTCTCATCGCTGCGAATGTTAATGTTTTCAGCAGTGATCTGGAAAGGAGAAGGAGCCGGAAAGCAGAGCCCAGTTTGTCGATGACACAGAGGGGAGTTAATTGAATCCAGAAAAGCCTGTAAGCATCTCAGAGAAACCCAGTCAAGCCAGGGAACGGGGCAAAGCCTTTGTAGCTGGATATCCACTTCAGCAAACAAATACCGTGACACGCTGGAGAGAAAGCTTCAGCTAGCGCGAAGCCTGGCTTCACAGCATGAGACAGTCCCTGCCAGGGGAGAGGTGGGATAATTTACAAAGAGCTGCTACAACGATCAGGACCAAGTATCCTGTGCGTGGGCTAATCTGCATCTTACTTTTGTAGGAAATGGCACCAAATGGTTGCAGGAGGCATGCTCCGAGCCGCTGCTCTGCCAATTAATGCTAAGGGGAAGGAGCGGTGAAGAAAAGCTGAAGCAAAGCTGGGCAGAGAGCACCCTCCAGTGGGCACTGGGAGCCCACTGGGAGCCCCGCAGGGTGCCGAGAGGAGCTGGTGATCCCTGCTCATGCGGCCAGACTCTGGGTGCGAGGGCACAAGGCAAAGGCAGCCGCTGGCTGGCCCTTGAGGCGTGCGCTCCTCACGGCTCCTGTCGAGGCGAGGGCAGGGCAGGGCTCCCCAAACTGGCTGGCCGCCGGCTGCAGAGCCTGCAGCAAAAGCCGGGGCTGGGTGGTGGTGCAGCTGCTTACGGGAGCGGGAGCAGAGGGAAACCCAACCCTACATCGCCTGGCAGCGTCCCCGTGGCATCAGGGCCGCAGGGCAAGGGTGGGCTTTCCCGCGGGGCGAGCTGGCTGGGGCAGGGAGAGCATCCCCGGCAGCATCTGGTTGCAATCAGGGTTTGCAGAACTGGCTACGCTTCTTCCCGGCCAGTAGCCAAGTGAGATGTTTCCCACAGGACGCCGAGCCCGTCGCTCCGTGTGCCGGCGTTCTGCACGTCCGCCGCAGCCAGCTGCACCCGTGGGACTGGCTGCTCCCACGCCAAGGGGTCCGTGCCCCGTGGATCCCCAGCCGCTGCTGCACGGTCCAGCGGCAGCGAGTGGCTGAGATCTGGGCAGGCAGCAGGATTTGCAAAGTACAAGCTGTAAAAAATAGAGCAAATAATCCAGCAGGGCTGAGAACCCCCAGGACCAGCTTGGGCACCATGAGCTTGGACGAAAGCGGGATGGGAGCCGCAGCGTGACTCGCCCCGCGCTGCTTCCCATGGGATTTCTCCTGTGGGGTTTGTCCAGCAGCTCCAAAGCACGACTGTGGTTGCTCCTGCCCTGGCCAGCCCCTCTCTTCATGGAATAATCACCCTAATAACATGGTGACCCCATCATTAAGCTCACTTCAAATTTAAAATGTCCTTTTAGTGTTCTCACACTAAACATTTGATGGAAGACTTGAGGAAAACACACAATTTAAAAAAAAAAAAGTTTAAATTGCTAAGCAATGAGATCTTGTTATTTTAGGGAGGGTCTTGCGCTGTGGGATGGTTTTATGAATCCCCCGGCTCCTGGAGACCCATGATTGCCCACAGATCTCCGCTTGCTCTGGACAGTGAGGTGTTCAGTCCTCTCCACTTGAGAGCTTGAAAGGTGGAATTGTAATAAAAGTCTGGATGCTCTATCCCTGGCTGGTTTTGTACAGTAGTTGAGGGATTTAAAAGTCATTGCTAATTTTCAAATAGTACTTGGGGGGTGGGAATAGGGGAGGTTTTGTTTGATTGATTTTAGGAAATTGACTATTCTAAACCAAAGGCTTGAAAATGAGGCCGAAGGTACCCAGAGAGCAAAAGAAAAATCCCTCCCCACTTACCCGAACTCTCCTGCTGGCAGACCCAGCCCCGGGGTTTGGAAGGAGCTGAAGCAACACCACAACCTCCCCACTGCTGCCCTAACGAACCCATGCAATGAGCTGCTGCAAGATGAAAGCACCCCAAAACCAGAAGGAAATGGGATAAACTCGTGATCAGGTGGGGCTCCCTGTCTTTGCAGCCACCACAGCAGGGCCAGGATGCCGGTGGCTCTGCCCCCCCATTAATCCCAGCCACCAGCAGGATCGCTTACTGGTGTGCGTGGCAGCTGTGAGAAAGGAGGACGGCTTAAACCTGGCTCCTCTAAGGAAATCTGGAAGCAAGCAGATCTCTGTTGGAAAATCCACAAAAATAGGCACATTGTCCGTGTGTATTCTTCCTCTTCTGGCAGTACGAGAGGTCAGCACTGGGGGCAGGGTGGGCTGGGGAAGGAGCGGAGCCAAGCAGAGCGGGCTCCCCACTCAGCACAGCCTGTTCCTCCCTGCTCGACCTGCGC
Organism: Chauna torquata; assembly: GCA_013399475.1. Lineage (NCBI taxonomy): Eukaryota > Metazoa > Chordata > Aves > Anseriformes > Anhimidae > Chauna > Chauna torquata. Next base: position 60,881 of record VXAL01018994.1, read on the forward strand.
GAGGGGTCCTGATGGGCTCCAGATGCTCTCCTTGCCCAGATGATTCATGGTCAGAGACTGACCAGGCCAAGAGGATTGAGCTGACTTCACCCTCGCAGTGGGATGTGACCCCGTGCCTCAGTTTCCCCACCTGCAATGTGCAGGGACCGGCACGGCGCTGACAGGGAAGGCATCACAACAAAATCTACTGCTGTACACGAATCTGTCTGGGGTAAACAGGTTAAAAGTCCTCCACTGCAGTGTTGAATTTGCCCTCTGGGGCTTAGAGGAGAGCTCAGGGCACCTAACGGAGCTGAACTAGGAGCAAAGGAAAGGAGCGGTGTGACCTTCACATGGTGCAGCAGCCCCTCAGGGCTGGGTTTGGGTGCAGGAGCGTTTGCACGAGCCCAAGCAGAGTCCGGGTGAATGCACAGAAGAGCCCAGCGAGGGTCATCATGCAGGCAGAAATGGCATCCGGCTCAGGAAATTCCCAGTGCTGAAAATAGTTGGATGCTGGAAGAGCACGTGGGGGACGCAGTGGGTTATGCTTGCTGCAATCCTTTCCTTCCCCAGGCAATGGGGCTGCCGGGGATGGTGCTGGACCCGGGGGTGCACCAGCGGGATCTGGGCCGTGCACACAGCGCAGCCGCTCCTCTCTCCACTTTTAGGAGCCACAGGAAGGCTCTGCCGTCCCTCCCACCCCTGCGCTATGTATGCTTCAGACCCGTGCCCCCTCAAGGGGACATCCATGCAGACACAGGAATAAGCTGCCAATGCACTTTTTTCCTACAGAAGAGGAAAAAATATTGGCGTGAAGAAGAGAGCAGATAAAAACATGATAAATTTAGCCTTTTTAGGGAAGGGCAAGAGGCTCCTCAAGTGCTGGCAGGGATCCTGCCCTCATTGCTGCCCTCACTGATGCTCTTGCCCAGGATGCCGAGTTCCTGTGCTCCGCTGGGGCCTCGCTGCAGGGAGTCTGGCGGGGGGCCTGGGAAGCCCAGCTCGTCACCTGCCCTGCTGTGCGTCCTCTGCCCCCGTGCCCAGCGCCGCGGCCCTTGCTGGGTTTGTTGCTTGGACTGGACACAGCACTGTGGTGGCGGGTCAGCCATCAGCGTGGCCCCGCATGATGTACAGGACCCACACGGCCATAAAATGAAGTTTTAAAGTCCAGGGACCTGCGGGAAGGGACAGAAGCTTTGGAGGCTGCAGCGATACCTAACTGCTGGTGCCCAGGGGAGGAAGACAGCCCCCGGCTCTGCTCAGCGGCTTTGCCCCGCCGTAACCGGACCTCCCAGAGGCCGGGTGCCCTGGGGGCTGGGGAGCACCCACGCACCAGGCCTGCGGCGACCTGGGAGAGGAGCAGCCGCTCCACCTCCGCTGCATCCCAGAGCGACCCCAGAGGGATGGCAGGTTGCGGGCGGTTTCAAACGGGAATTTTTGCTGCGGGGCCAGCACAAATATTTGCTTTAGTGTGCGCTGGGGAGAGGGGGGACAGGCGGAGGAGAGTAGTGCCGATGGCCAAGAACATCCACGCAGAGAGCGATGCCAGAAAAATGCAAGATTAACGTGCTTCCCCTGCTGTATCCCTTGGGCTCCCGCTCTCCTCCCGGAGAGCAGCGGGCACGAAGCCCCCGCACCGAGATCCCACAGAAGCCGGGCCAAGGCCCCACGGGAAGGCTCGCAGCCCCCCACCGCTCCGGGCGGGGGATGACACACTGACGGCGGGGAGAGCCGGCACCGGGGGGGGTCCCGAGCATCCCCGACCGCGGCCGCCCCTCCCTCCTCTTCCTCCTTCTCCTCCTCCTCCTCCTTCTCCTTTTCATGTCATAGCAACAAGTTCCTCGATTGGCATAAGGCACGAATTGGCACCAATTTGCTCCCTTCTGCCACAAATATCCATTTGTCCTTATGCCAAAAGCTTTAATGTTCTATGAGTCCAAAGTAAGGCATGAGAAAAATAAACTTAACTATTTTGAGATCAAGCAAATAGGAATTCCTCATTTATCAGTTTCTCCTTCTTTTACCAAGTTTTTTTTTCTTATTTTCTTTTGTTACTTTAGTTTTACCTTTATTTCTCAATAGTTTTCCATCAAAAACCTCCTTCCTTTCAAGAACTTGTAGTTCAGTAACCGAATATAAGCAAACAGTAAACAAGAGGGGGTTCCTAAAAACAGCAACAGACACCTCCCACTTTGTCTTGAGTATAAAAAAGACTGCAAACACAGCTGTTTTTGATGGTAGCACAACACATGA
>VXAL01018994.1:77707-94668 GCA_013399475.1 Chauna torquata
GTTTGTGTTAAGGCACGTCGTTATGGTAACACAAATTATAAAAGTAACTAGGCTAGGGACCAGGCACATTGCTTTCGGATGCTGAGCGTTGTGCAGGCTGTGCCACTCGGCTCTGCTGGAGCTGGGGGTAGGGTGGGCAGCACGGGAGATGCTCGGGGCACAGTGGGTTGGGGCAGCGGTGGCCCAGGTGGCCACGGTGAGCTCTGGTGCAGGAAGAGGGGGACCCGGCAGCATGCTGGTGCAGGGAGGTGCTGGACAGCCACGAGCTGTCACGGTGCAGTCGCCTTTCACCAAACCCACCGCGGTTGCTTCCTCTGCCTGCTCGGGTGGGGTCTGGCATGAAGCGGGCACTGCGGCCGCAGGCGCTGACGTGCTCACCGGGGACAGGCACCCGCGGCGCATGGGCAAGGGGAAGTGTTCGCCTCGCAGGAAATAGGAGTGGGTGTGCACAGAGCCCGCCTGGACCCGGTGCCATCAGAAAGCCCTCAGCCCCGGCTGGCTTTCCACCCTTCCCTGCTAAATGTGAGTTACGCTTGGGCGATGTGTCCCCTCGTCCGGGGCTGGTGGATGAAACAAGCGTGACAAAAGGCACCGTGTTCCTTTGCAGCCTCCTTTTAGGCTGCAACTTCTGCCCTTCTCCAGCAAGGAGGTTGCTTCACCGCTGTGCACTGCCTTTCCTGCACCCGAGAGCAGCTGTGCAATCACCCAGGGCGACAGGGCGATTTCTTCCTTCCCCAATTTCAGCCTGCTCCCTGCCTGGCTGGCTCTGGCTGCCCACGGGAGCGTGTCCAGTGCCTGGAGCAGCAGCAGCGGTGGTAATGGGTTCTGCTCCCGCAGCCCGTGGGGGTGGCTTTGCCGGGGCGTGACACAGACACGTCCCTGTGTTCCTGGAGGGACAGACGGACAGGATGAGTGCACTGTGCTGGCTCAGCATCAGTCCCAAACACGCAGCAGCACTCGCAGGAAACCCGGTCACCCGCCTCCCTCTCATTCTGCTCCCTCCTGCTTGCAGCCACCTCTAACCTGGACCTTGAGAGCAAGAAAGCCGCCCACACCAAGCTGTCATGGCAGCAGCCGGTGAACGTCTTCCTGGCCGCCGGCCGCCCGCCGGGCATGGAGCAGCTGCACCAGGAGGCTCAGCTCAACCTCCAGAGCTTGCTGCAAGGTAGCGGGGCAAGGCGGGCTGGGGTGGCAGGGACGGGCACAGCTCTGGGTATGCTGCAGCAAGGGCATCTCCCCACATGCACTTGTCCAACCCGCTCCTTGGACCTTGCCAAGCTGCAAAAGTCCACTCCCCAGGAGGTCCCAGCATCCAGCAGCCTGTCCTCTGCTCTGGTCTTCTCCCAAGCCCTTGCTGAAGCCGTCAAAGCGACCATGGCCAAGAGCTGGTGCCTGGGGCTGCCGGGCGCCCGCCAGTCCCGCAGCGCATTCCTGCCTGCGAGGAGTGTGGAGACGGGGCTGCCGAGCCATTTAATCGAATCAGCGTGGCTGTTGATCTTGTTTCCTTCCAATTTCTTCATCACGACGTCACGCGGCCTCAGATCAGATGCTTTACAGGCACCCATTAGATCAGCAGCCTGGCCTTCCCCCAGCTTGTAATCTCATTAAGCCAGCCCGAGCAGACCTGGTTTCCACGCGAGGCCATAACGACCAGCATTAATTAGCTCAACAGTTACAGGACGGGAGACGCTGAGTTCCCTGCTGGCCATCCCCAGCCAGGCTCGCTGCCCCCAGCCCTGGCTCTGCTCCACGGGGTCTGCTGGCAGCATGGGCGCATTCCCCTTCCCTGCATCACGAGCTGCCGGTGCTGAGCAGGGACAGGCAGACAGACAGCCCAGGGACGGACACCTTCATGTTCCTCCTGCCCTCAAGCCAGCAGCTGGAGCAGGTCCTGCCGTTTCCCTTGCAGAGGAGTATGAGGAGCAGTACGCTGAGAGCAGGGTGACTGGGCAGACCTTCCGCACCACCGGCCACCCGTCCCCCGGCACCCCCCCAGAGCCCTCACCCCGGCCCCCGCCCACCAAGCGCCTCGAGTTCGTGCTTATGGTGAGTCCCGGGGCCGTGGTGGGGAAGGACCCTCGTGCCAAAGCATGCCGTGGGGCGGCAGGGCAGGGTGGTATGGCCCCAGCATCAGCTGGAGAAGATGGGTTGGCATGGCTGGTTGGACAGCAGGACCAGGGGTGGCCATTTCTGTCCCTCCAGTCCCCCCCAGGGTGGGTTTGGAGGGTCATGTGCCTTTTCCCGCAGCCCCCAAGCCGGCGAGCCAACGACGAGGAGAGCACCAGTGCCACCGCGCTGGGCGTGAGGCCACCCGACACCTCCCTGAGCCTCCCCACCACCCCCGACAAGCAGACAGCCTGGCCCAGGGCCTTCCCCCTGCCCACCGTGGAGGAGAAGCAGTGGCACCAGTCCTGCTCCATTCAGACCAACGTTGTCCCCATCAATGTCTCGGGTAGGGCAGCGGAGCCGGGACCCAGGGAAGGATGCTCCCAGGGGGATGCAGGGTGGTGGGAGGGCAGGCTGGGGCTGCACGCCCGTGTCCCCGCCAGCCCCATGGGGACAGCAGGGGACAGCAGTGCCACGCTCGTGTGCGTCATTCCCTGCCATCTCTCCCGCCATCTGCAACTTCATGCATCCGATCCACCAGCCATGCTGCCATCCGGTCTCTCGTTTCTGCTGCGCTGCCCTGCCAGCCGGTTCTTTTGTCACCTTGGCTCTCACCGCGCTCCGTCTGTCCGTCCGTCCATCTGTCTGTCCTCGCAGGGCTGCAGCTCCCAGCAGCGTAGAGCTGCCCAGTCCTTGCAGACATCCAATGGGCACGTCAAAGCCCTGGGGCCAGCAGCTGAGCAAGTCATTCTGCCCTTTCCCTCCGTGGTGCAGAGACGTGCAGCTGTCCCTGCTGTTACTCGTGCCCATGCTGTTACCCATGCCTGTGTCCCCAGCGTGGCTCAGCACCCCGGCCCCATTAGCCATGAAGTCCAGCGGTGCGGGGTCCCACCTCACCAGCACCGACCGGAGCCCGTTGCTCAGAGCAGGGCCGGTCTCCGCGGCTTTCCATGCGTCCCACCTCCATCCGCAGCATCTCCATCTTCCCACCAGCCGGCACCACCCGCCGTGCCTCCATCCGCCGCGGCTCACACCGCATGGCTCCCCACGCTCCTTCATCCCCCCACCACCCACCCGCGCAGCAGCAAGCGAGGGGACACCTGTGGTGGCAGAGGTGGCCGCGGCCGGCCGGTCGCAGCAATGGCGCTGGGCTGAGCGTACAGCGTGTTTGTTTTGGCTACAGGGCAGCACTTTGCTAGGCACGCGAGTGCTCGTCACTCCCTGTTTAACACAGAGACCGCGATGAACCCAAAGTCCACCCTGCGGCGTAGACGGACCATTATCGGATTCCCTAACATGTCCCTGCGAGACCAAGGTGACAGCAAGAACCGCGCAGCCCCTTTTGTGCCCCGGGAGCGCCTGGGCCTGGCTGGCACCCACCAGAGCTGCCCTGAGGATGGGCAGAGCCACCCCAGGGGGCTGGAACACCCTGGCTGTGGGGACATAAAGGCCACCACACGGGCTCTGTGCCCTCATGGGGAGCAGAGGTCCTGGGCACACTGGTTACACCAGACTGGCACTGGGGCTGGCAGGTGGTGGGGGACACCCCCCCACCCCAAGTCAGGGTCTGGCACGCTTATGGGGAGCGAAGACTACTGAAGTTTCTCCTAGTGGTGGCTCAGCTCCACAGCTCCAGCCTGGCCCCGTGCCTGCCCTCACCAGCCACGGGCAAACCCGTGCTGGTGTGATGCAGGTGCTGGTGTGATGAGGGTGCTTATGGCACCCCCAGCATGGCCACAGATCGGTGTTTGATGCCATCAGCATTGCATCCATCCTGGCTTGGGGGCCTTCTAGTGCTTCCCCTAGGGAAGGTACAGAGAAATCAGAGCCAGGTTCTTCTCAGAGGTACGTAGGGACAGGAGGTGGAGAAACCATGACACCAAGGGAAGTTCTCACTGGGTAGGAGGAAGGGTTTTCCCTGGGACAGTGATCAACCACTGGGGCAGGAGCCCAGCAAGGTGTCATGGTTCCTCCTGTGCAGATGGTCAGAGCTGAGCATCCTGGTCTGGCTGGGTGTGCACTGAGCCCAGGCCCCCCAGGTCGCTTCCCACCAGGCTGTTCTGAGATGAGGTAGGACTGGGAGCCATCCTGTCCCTCCTTGGCCCAGGTGATGATGCTCTTCCTGGTCCCCATCCATGTCCCCACACATGGACACTCCTACCCTGATTAGCTGTCCATGCGCTTCATGGCACATCCCAGCCACCAGATCCCAGCAGAAGGGTTAAGGCAGGCTGGGACTGTCGCCAGCTGGGATGTGGCCACCCCAGTAAGAGGGGGTGGGAGAGCATCTGGTGTCAACCCTGCCTTTGCCGTCAGCCGGGGCGTTTCGTGCACAGACAGGGATACAGCCCCAGAGATGGGCCATGGGGTGGGAACGGCCCTGGTCCCGCAGTCAGTGAGGCAGGATGGTGCCACCGACCGGCTGTGGGGTGACACCCAGGGCGGTGCCAGCCCCTGCTCACCCCGTGTCTGTCCTCACAGGCAGCGCCAACGGCCCCGCGCTCACAACACGCCCGCCCATCACCGAGTCCCTGTCCTGCAGCTTCGAGCCTGTGAGCGGGGGGAAGCCCCCCCAGGAGATAAGCCCCCGCCAGCCACTCTCTGCCCCGCTGAGGAAGACCTTCAGCGACCTCGGGGGGACGCTGCAGGCACGCTGCTGCCCGCCACCCACCTCCATGGACAACACAGCTGCCCCTGGTGCCTGCAATGGGCCGCAGGGGACCCCCTTTCCCCCACCCTGGGGCGCTGGCTCCTTCGGCTACGCCAGCCCCCCCAGCCCCACCGCTGGCCAGGGCTCCTCGCCGGGCAGCTCCGGCATGGGCTCACCCACCGGCACCGACCGGGCGGCCTCCTTCTTTATTGCCCAGGAGGAGCGCACGGGGAGTGCCGGGCCTGGCTCCTTCTCTGCCGCGGTGCCCGAGTCCCCCCCTGGCTCCGGGGGCGTCCGGAGGTGCGATGGCCGAGAAGCCAGGGTGAACTTCTCGCCAGCAAGCAAAGAGGAGCCGGATCCAGCGTCAGAGCCGGCGCGCCTGGGGGTGGAGCGGGCAGGGTGCCGCTTCCGTGAGCGGTCACTGTCGGTGCCCACCGACTCGGGGTCCCTCTGCTCCGTGGACATTGCCTACGCCGAGGCCCGGCGGGGCAGCACCAACTGCACCCTGGGCTACCCCAGCGCCAGCTCCGAGGGCAGCACCAGCACCGACAACGTCTCGCTGGGGCCGGAGCCAGATGGCCAGCGGCGGCAGCGCTCCAAGAGCATCTCCCTCAAGAAGGCCAAGAAGAAGCCCTCGCCACCCACCCGCAGCGTCTCGCTGATCAAGGATGGGCAGGGCGGCCCGGCCGCCCTGGGGCTGCCCAGGGATCAGAGACCCAAGAGCCTGTGCATCCCGGTGGACCCTCCCAGCCACCGGCTGGTGCACGCAGACCCCCAGGGCAAGGAGCCCGACAGCCCGGCCACCCCCCACCAGTGGTATCTGGCAGACTGGAAGACCAGTGATCCCTACCGGTCCCTCTCCGGCTCAAGCACGGCCACAGGGACCACGGTCGTGGAGTGTGTCAAGGCACGGGGCAGCTCCGAGTCCCTCATGTCCCCCTCCATCTCCAGGGCCACGACGCCCTCCCAGCTCTCAGCGGAGGCTGACCTCAAAACCTCCTCCCCAGGCAGACCCACGGGGCTGATGTCCCCATCCAGTGGGTACTCCAGCCAGTCAGAGACCCCCACCCCCACCGTCCCCACGTCGGCCATCCTCGGGCACTCCCCACACCAGGTGCGGGTGAGGCCGCTGGTCCCCGAGAGGAAGTCCTCGCTGCCCCCCACATCCCCCATGGAGAGGAGCCCCAAGTCCAGACTGTCCTTCGACCTGCCGCTCACGCCGCCCGCCCACCTCGACCTCTCAGGGCTGAAGATCTCCCTGAAGGGGAAGACGAAGGTGAGCCGGCACCACTCTGACTCCACCTTCGGCACCAAGCTGGCCCAGAAGACCAGCCCCATCCAGCCCATCATGCCCGTGGTCACCCAGTCCGACCTGCGCTCCGTCCGCCTGCGCTCCATCAGCCGCTCCGAGCCTGAGGACAATGCTGACGGCCTGGAGCATGCCGAGGATCCACCACGTGTCCCCTGCCCAGGGCCAGAGAGGAAGGTGAAGCCACCGGTGGCGGAGAAGCCGCCGCTGGCCAAGCGGCCCCCCAGCATCCTGCCCAAGCCCCCAGCCCTGCGGGAAGAGGGCCCCCTGTCCCCTACATCCCCGCCGAGCATCGCTACCAAGGACAGCATGGCGGTGCTGCAGAAAGGGGAGCCAAGGAGGGGCCCAGGGGAGCCCCGCCGGCTGTCGCAGGGCAGCCTGGAGGACGAGCCACGGCCGGAGAGGGAGCGGAGGAAGGCCAAGGTGCCACCACCGGTGCCCAAGAAACCCAGTGTGCTCTACCTGCCGCTTGCCCCGGCCCCAGCGCAGCAGGGAGGGGGCACGGGGGACCTGGCGCCCACCCCCAGCCCCATCATCACGCTGGACACTGAGCCCAACTGCTGCCACCCTGACGCTGATGACCTAACACCCATGGAGGTCCTGGGCCCAGCACAAGCTGGTGAGACCCAGTCGGAGCAAGGTGAGGGTCTCACTGCTTCTCCATGTCATACCCCCAGGAGGGGGTTTCCCTCTCCATCATCCCATGCATTTCATGGCTGTCTTCTCCCTGCAAACAGGCAGCTCGTCTGAGGCCGGCATGGAGGAGAAGAGTTTCGCCAGCGACAAGACGGCTGACTCCATCGCGGAGGAGGATGATGACGTCTTTGTGGCGTCCCGCACCACAGAGGATCTCTTCACCGTTATCCACAGGTAGGGCCAGTGCGTGGCAGTGGGCACGGCCACCTGAGCCCACTGCGCCTCTCCAGAGCCAACGTGGTTCTCCCCTCATCACTGCTGCCTGAAATTTTCCATGCCAGGGCTGATGTTCAAGCTTAGGGACAAGCCCCTTGGTGGGGTGTTGCTGCCTCATGCACTTCTGAGGATCTAAGGAAGAAATTATTCACAATGAGGGTTGTGATGCACTTGGACCAGGTTGCTCAGAGAAGTTGTGGCTGCCCCATCATTGGAGGTGTTCAAAGCTGGGTTGGACGGGGCAACCCAATCTAGTGAGAGATGTCCCTGCCCGTGGCAGGGGGTTGCACTGGATAATCTTTAAGTGTCCCTTCCAACCCAAACCATTCTGTGATTCTATGAGTTTAGCACCCTGAGGCTGCAGAACAGGACCTGTGGCCAGGCTGGGTCACCAGCCTGCAAGCAGGGTCCGCTCATCTATCAGCTTTGGGGCAAATTGGGGACCTATCTACCAGGACAGCATTTGCAGGTAGCTTGGCACATCACACACCCATCGCTGGATGGGTCGGGTTGTCTTCCTGCCGTAGTAGAGCTGGGCCGGTGCCGTGCCCTTCGCCCCTTAGGCGCTGCCCTTCCCGTTGCTGTAGGAACTCGCTTCAATCCAAAGTGCTCCAATCCAATCCAATCCAGATCCTGCCTGGGGCTGCTCCCACCACACATCTCTTTGGTGTTTAGGTCCAAGAGGAAGGTTCTGGGGCGGAAGGAGCCTGGTGACACCTTTGGCAGCCGGCCCAATTCCCACTCACCTGTAAAGACGTCAGGCTCACCAACTGGTGAGTCTCCTGCAGCAGTGGTCAGCACCGGGAAGTCCTCCAGCAGGAATGAAGATTTTAAGGCCCTGCTCCAGAAGAAGAGCAGTAAAACAAGCGCTGGTACCCGGCCATCTGCGGCTGAACTGCTCAAGACCACAAACCCGCTGGCTCGGAGGGTCATAACAGAGTTTGCCCCTGAGCTAGATGGTGCAAACAGCCACAGAAGCCAGCCCTAACCTTGCACAGACCTTTCTGGCCACAAAGGGCTCGAGATGGCTGCGGAGGGAGCCTTGCTGCGGGCGGTAGCTTTAGGCACTCAGGTCTCTGCAGAAGGGGTGTCCCAGCTGTCCCCCTGGGGCTTCTCTCGTGCTTTCATTTCTTCCTTGGCGAATCCTCTTTGGTTCCTCCCCGGGGGGAGAGCCACCGTCAGAGAGGCAGCGTTGGGACCTGAGGCCCCCATGTCCCTGGCGGAGGCGGGCTGCTCATAGGAGGGAAGAGGCAGGCGTGCAGCACTCCAGCAGGGACCGTCCCCTGCTGAGCCGGCCCTGGGACCCGGCACCTCCCGCGCCACTGGGACGGCAGCTCCCACCGCTCCTCGGGAACAGAGCGGGACTGCAGCCCCAGGCGCCCTCCGGCACCTGCAGCGAAGCTAGCTTGAAACTGTTTGGTCACTCGGCATGTGGTACTTTAAATGGCTTTTTCTAATGCACAGTGGTGATAATGTTTATTCTCTTTCATTTGATGTTGTACCTTGAGTTTCCCAGGCAAAGGGCCTGGGTTTAAGTTCAGCTGGAAACATGGAGATTAACTCTGGGAAAAACATAAGGGGGCCAGTTGGAAATGAGGTTGCTTTGGAAGAGCCACAAGCCATTCCCTCTCATCAGCCAAAGCATCCTCCCTGCTGCATGGGGAGTGGGTGCCCCAGTGTCTGCAGCCCGTGCAATGACCTCAGGCCAAAATCCAGCCCCTCGAAAGCCCCTGACAATGCCACACTTCAGAGAGCTCTTCAGCTCTGGGTGCAAACACAGGCCCCAGGGTCGCTTTGCTGCATCCCCGGGGAGCCGTGCCCCTCCAGCCGCACCACGTGCAGGTCCCCACCAGCCTCCCACGACGAGCATCTCCTGGACTTCAGGTGACTGGAGGTGTGGGGAGCGTTTGGTCCTGCCGATGGGAGAAGGAAGGGGCTGCAGCAGGGCAGTGCTGCCCGGGGGGCACGCCGGGACTTTCCTTCCCCGCCTCTGCCTCTTGCATCGGACTGAAGCACCCTGCAGAAGCGGGGTGGACCCGCACCTCCTGCAAACATCTGCAGCTTCCATAGCTGGAGGTCCTACACCTGTTGGCCAAAAGCAGCCAGGTGCAGAAACATGGATGGATGTGCTCTGATCCACACCCGCGTTACTCTGGGGATTTCCCACCACCGTGCCTGTTCCCGGTGGCTGCCCACACAGCAGGGGCTGCACCCCTCTGCTGTCCCTGTGCTGTTGGCAGTGCCACTGTCCCCGTGGCACAGGCAGGTCCCTGCAGCCCCCATGCCAGGGCTGCGGTTGAGGCCACAGTGAGGGACGGTGGGGCAGGGACAGCCAAGGGCTGGGGGCAGCGCAGCAGGAGGAAGGCAGGGCTGAGCAGAAACGCCAGCCCTTTTCATCCTCGGGGCAAGAAAGGGCCAGTGACTAGTGGAGAAACAAGGTGTTTAGGGAAGTTTGTGCTTTATTTCTTCAGGTATTTCTACAAGTTCCAGCGTGCCCCAGTCCCCCTGTGTGTGGGGAAGAGCGACAAGACCAGGCCGGGCAGCAGTGGGGAACGGGGAGCTAGAGGCACAGCCTCAGTGGGGCTGGGGCTGGTTTGGGGGGATCCATGCACCCCCCCAGGGAGCACACCCCTCCGCAGACACATCCCCGTCCAAGGTCCGTGCTGGATTGGACCCTAAGGAGGCTCTGCTGGCCTTGCAGTTGGTTTTTTTTTTCCTCCCTCCCATTACTTGCACATCACTCCCTTCACTCTCACAGGGTTGCAGAATTAAGCCTGTAACTAAGATCCAGACTGAAAAACTCAGGAGAAAAAAAAAATGGGAAGGGAAGGGAAGGGAAGGGAAATAAAAAGCTCTAACAAATCTCCGCAGTTCATCCAGACCCCGCGGCGCCCGGCCCTCCCGCTCCCCCCGGCCCCGGGGACGGGCACGGCCTGCGCACGACTGCTGCTTCAAAGCGGCCCGGGACCCTGCGAGGGGCCGGNNCTCTGAAGGGGAAAGGCGGGGGCAAGGCCGGCAGGGGTGAGCGGGGCCGGGGGAGGGGGGCCCGAGGAGCAGGGCAGCGGGCCCGGGGCCGGTACCGGCGCCCAGAGGCCCGGCCTGGTTTCAGGGCGCTGCGTTCGCAGGCGGTGAGAGCGGCGGCGGCGAGGGCAAGGCCCAGGGCCCGAAGGGCGGCGGCAGCTCCGTGAAGGTGGGTGCGGGCGGTGCCGGGGTCCCCCCGCCCTGCCCTGCCCGCGGTGCCGCTGCCAGCAGGCCGCCACGGCCCCCTCCTGCCCCCTAGGTTCGGCACATCCTGTGCGAGAAACACGGCAAAGCCATGGAGGCCATGGAGAAGCTCAAGGCCGGGGTGCGCTTCAGCGAGGTGGCCTCGCAGTACAGCGAAGACAAAGCCAGGCAGGGGGTAAGCCTGTCCCAGGCAGCTTCTCCTGGTCTTGTCCTGCCCTTGAAGCAGCACAGGCAGCCGAGACGCAGACCTCTGCCCTGTCTCACAGCCGCAGCACCCACGCTCCCTGCTGCAGTGAACATTGCAAAGCTTAACCCTGCTGGTTCCTTCTTCCAGGGAGACTTGGGCTGGATGACGAGAGGGTCCATGGTGGGACCTTTCCAGGATGCAGCGTTCGCCTTGCCTGTGAGCAGCATGGACAAACCAGTGTATACGGACCCTCCCGTGAAAACAAAGTTTGGGTACCACATTATCATGGTGGAGGGCAGAAAATAAAATGTGAATGACCATTAAATTTTTGACTGCTTGAATTCTGAGAGCATCCCAGGCACCTGGGCCTTGTAGCAAATTGGACATAACCAGCAGTGCACTTGGAGACAGCCTGCTACCTGGCAGGACACAGATTACAGCCAGCAGAGTATGGGGCCCTGCAGAGAGAGGTAGAGCATTCCCTGGAGGAGGTCAAGTTAGAGCTTCATGCAGTTGTTGAAGTTTGTTTCAGCTTGCTGGCTCCCTGTTCTTTCAGTTACCAGGCCTTTACAAAGGCTGGAGGCACCATGACTGAGCAGTAGCAGGGAATGGGAAGGTGCGAGAGGAGTCCCCTGCATAAAAAGTCACCCATAACTTAGCCACTCAAAGCTCAGGGAAGAAACTGTGTAACTTAGGCTTGAATATGAGAAGAGCTAGAGGAAAAGCCACTAAATGCTTGTTGCTCCCTCAATTCCCCTACTGCTAGGCATGCAGTACGTGTCTAAAGGCTAGCAGGCTGCACCTTGTCCTTCTGGTAAAACTGGCTAAATGACAGCATGACTGATGCAAATGAGACAGCCCAGTACATCTCCTACCTCCAGGACCTTAATAATAAATATCCTAGCATGCTGATCCTCTGCCTCCTGAAAGAGGAGAACTCAAACTAGTGCTGTCTCTGCTGCAGGTGAGCATCCCACTGTGTTAGAGGGCTTAGGGATGGGGACGTAACATAAAGTAGAACAAAAAAAATAACTCCCAAGATCCCACACAATGAAGAGGCAAGACTGAAACCAGGGCAGGTCTTTCGACTGCCCCACTTTTTGGGGCGTTTGCTTTAAGAGAATGGAAGGCTTGCACAGGCCAAGCAACATTCACAAAGCTCTAGCTCATTAATGTTTTGTTATGAAAGGCAGACAGGCCTTCCTACAGCATGAGAGCAGATGCAGCCTTGTTTAAAGGATGCTCTATTAATAAACTACTTGTTTCCAGGCTACCAGGGCTTTGTTCTACCTATTAGCAAAAGCACATTGGCTCCTCTCCTATACCAACAGGACCACTGTTGTATTCAGTATGTCATCTAGTACAAAGAATTCAAATTCAGCATGCCAGTTTCTTCTCCAAAAACTGCAGGACTCAACAAGGTGTGAAAGCGTCCCTTGCTATCACACTGTAATATACAAGGCAAACCTGCTGGGTATTTAATGTGCATGAGGAAGCACTAAAATTCACTGCCATGTTGTCACAAGGTAAGAACACACCATAGTTGCAAGCATACCCAGGCCAAGTTTATCTCCTCATGGTGGCAGAGGTGCAAGTCAGACAAGCAAAGCACTGCTAAAAGCCAGAACAAGGTTCTTCTGATTTTAAACTTGCATGGTCCTGAACTAGGAACCCACTTCAGTTTCATTGTGCCTATAGTACCCAGGAAAAAAATATTTTATTTACCATAGCTAAACTGCGTGTGGGATGAGGGTTAGAGGACCACCTCACCAGAGGAAAAGCAGCCCAAAACTTTAAGACTGGTATGTCTCCCTCCTGCTGCCTTTGTGCAAGAACAGGCTGTACTACTGTACTACCAGAGGGAAAGGTGAGAGGTGGGGCTCCAAGGTCAGACTGGAGCCTGCTCTGAAGCCTTTGACTCCTCCAGAAATACCAAAAGGTTCAAAATGTTCAGCACCTGACAGTAGTCAAGGTCTAATTGCTATCCCAGTCCTTCTGCAACCCCCCCAGCTACAGAACCCCTCTACAGCAACCACGGTCTGGCAGGGATTTGAGCAGAAGGGTTTCTACAGTACCACGTTTCAGCATTAGACCAGGAACTGGGTAGATGGTGCACTTGCCTCCATTGCTTGGAGGATTTAGTTGCGGTACTTCTGTTCTCTCCTTCGCACCAGTATCTGGCACACCCAAATAGTGGGCAAGATTCAGGCAAATGGGCTTTATGTCAAAGAGGGAGGAACTACAGCAATTTAGACTGCATTAAGCTGCTGTGGAACTGCACCTTCAGCCTCCTCTCAAGACGAGAGTATCTGAAGGCCAGAAACACAAAGCCAGAGCTGCAAGCTTATAGAAGCATTTAGGCTTTTTTTTTTTTTAATTAAATAAATGGGAACATGAACAGTTTTCATCTTAGTTAACCGAGACCACAGTGAAGTCCTTTTCCCAGCACCTAAAAATGTGACAAAGGGCTTCTTAGACTGCTTCCTCACATAGGAGGAGAGGCTGGATTTGCTCACTAACCGTGACAGAAAGTTTCATAACCTGAAAGAAATTATATCAATCAGTCATCTATCTTAAGTCCAAAAAAAATAATAATCAGTGATATAATTTAGACAAAATTTATGAAAAAAGTGAGACTTTAACAAAGGTATACATACTTCATTAGACTATTTAACAAAGGTATACGTTTCATTTCTGGGCTAGCTGTCTATACAAGTTTAGAGTCATAAGCATAACTTCAGGATCTCCGCTCTTTATGTCAAGAGCTTGCAGGAAACAGTTCAATGCCTCTTGCAGCTTTCCATCATCCTTAAGTTTCTTCCCTCTGTCTACCAAGGTATTGTAATTACCTAAGGCAGGAGAGGAATTCTGACCAACCTCTTTCTCAGAGACACTTTCCTGGGTGCAGTACTCTATCTGCTCACCTGACTGAAGCTCAGCATCATCAGTGGATTCCTCCTGAGATGACTCTGTCTCATCTGCTTCAGACTGCTCAGACTGCATACCCTCTGGACAGAAGGACTCTCCAGTTGAATTAAGTGTTTCTCCAGCAGGTTCTTCTTCAGGCTCAGCAGACTCCCCAGTACACTCTTCTGCTTCTTCTTCCACAAGGTCTTTTTGCTCCTCATCACTGTTTTCTTCTTCATCAGTGGTTCCCATGATTTCTCCGATATCCTCAACCTCATCCACCACCTTGTTGATTAGAGATCTCCTGGAAGCTGTAGACCTGTTCCCACTGTTAGTTAATTTGGGAGAAAAGATGGCTTTCGCTAGACTTCTGTTGCTTTTAGGAGTAGATGCACTAATTCCTTCCAGAAATGGATGCAGAGGGCTGTTCAAGGGAGAGGACTTTTTATCAGACTGCTCTCCCTCCAGGATCATAACAGAATGGTCTTCATCCTCACTATCTGAAACAATTCTTTTCACGTACTTCTTTCTACCCGAAATGAAGACAGCACTGCTTTCCTCTGATGCTTCACTCCCCTGCAAGGAGTTATTTGGATCTTCTTCAGCTGCGTGGCAGGAGTTTCCAGAGTTACCATTCTTACTTACCCAAGTTTTTGCTGGAGATTTACAGAGACTTTCTGCTTTTATCTGGAAGCCCTCATCTTCTGGGTGCTCCAGTGATCTTTCCGCATTTGAGGCATCTTGCCATCCCTCTTCAGACTCTTCCAAGATCAGATTAAAGTCAATTTGATCCTGGAGAGAAGGCACAGACATATCCTCCAAGCTGGCTTCCAGCACACGGGACTTCTGGATGCCAGCATGGACTTCTGGCATAACATTTGATAAATTTGGTGGCGTGGCAGCTAAAGCTAGACCAGGAATGTCATTCTTCTCTGTCTCTGAGACAGCAAGTTGGTCAAGTACCTGATGTGACATCTCTGTATCTCTTAACCTTTGGGGATTGTCAGCCATACCAGACTCATTAGAGCAATGCTGAGAATGCCCAGATAGGCCATTCCCAGCCTCAGTCAAGCTATCTGAATTTATACGGGAAACAGGAGAACGCTGTTTCTGTTTGACATTCAGGCTATCTTTATCATGCGGGCAAAGTCCAGGTGATGACAGTATAATGCTCGAGTCCAGATTTTGCCCAGATTCTTGTATATTGGGCTGTTCCACTATCTTGCTGCTAGTAAGCAGCTCTGTATCCATACTGGACATGTCTTGTGCCAGTTTCTCTTCACCCGACTCATCAATAGTCATACTTGTCATTTTAGAGCTGACATTAAGAACCTGGACCTTCGTGTCCTCTGTGAGATCAATGATTTTGTCATTTTCATGTTTATCAGCTACTGGTGGTGAAACAGAGTTATTTACATTGTTCAATCCTGGAGACCTCTTCTTTGTCTGGGAAGCCAGTTCTGGTGGTCTTGACCACGTCTCCTCAGCAGCATTCCTGATCCCCTCCATCCTCATGTCTCTAAGCTGAGACTCTAACTGAACTAGCTCATGGGCTTTCTGTACCCTCTGCTGAATGTACCGATGGGCTTCTTCACTCTCAGCCTGCTCTTCATGAGTCATCTCCCTTGTAAATATTAAGTCATGATCAGAAATGCCAAACATTTCCAGAGAGTGTAAATAAGCAATGTGTTCATCCAGCTGCAGGTCTGTCTTTCTTTCAGTGGCATGCAAAGACTGCAGCTGGATCTGAGTTGCAGATGTTCGAGTGTCTTCTAATGTGAAAAGCTCCCTTAGTTCCTGTTTGGAGAAATATCTAAACGGGTTCTTTTTGTCACCAGTAGTCTGTCTTATTAATGAATCCTTAAATACTTGTCGCCTGTATATTTTCTCTTCCACTGTACCGCAGGTGATCAGTCTATAAATCACTACATTCTCCTTTTGCCCGATCCTATAAGCTCTGTCTACAGCCTGAGCATCCGTAGCTGGATTCCAGCTGGGATCAAAGATCACCACTCGGTTGGCTGCTGTTAAGGTTATACCAACACCCCCAACTTGTGTCGTCAGCAGGAAGACGGAGTAGTCCTTGTTACTCTGAAAGGCACTAATGCGCTTCTCCCGTTCTGTTAGATGGGTCACCGTTCCATCAACACGCATAGTCTTAAATTGTCTGCGAGACAAAACCTGCTCTATGATATCCAGCATCTTCCTCGACTGTGAGAACACCAGTGTTCGGTGCCCCTCCTCTCGCAGTCTTTCTAGGAGTCCTACAAGAAACAGCATTTTCCCAGACTCCTGAATCAGAGTCTCATCAGACAGATGATCTATTTTGTTGGCACCCAAAAGCACACCTGCTTCACTTCTGTGATCTTGCTCCAAGTATTCCTGTCCATCTAAGTCCAGCTGTGTACATGCTCTTGCAGACAGAAGCCTGGGGTGGTCACACAGCTTCTTCAAGACAGTCAGCTCAGCCAAAGGTGATCGGGTTGTCATCAGCACTTCTTTCACATGATCTAGCGAGAGAAAGTTCCTGTATATTTTTTCCTGCATTGGTGCCAAGTACACCCACACAACAAAGTCATTCTTCCTAGTAAGAGATGGCATGACAGGAGCACTAGCCTCACTTGGATCCTCAGGAAGAGGAGCATCTGGTTTGTCAGCATGACTTTTTTTGATGTCTTCTTTAGTTCTTCTGAGGAAATATGGCTTTATAATTGTCATTAGGTTCTCAGATATTTTAAGTCCCAGTGCTTTCTCACCTAGAGTGGCGTCCTTCTCCCTGGCCCTAGTAATAGGATTCTCATACTCCATTTTAAATGTTTTGGCTGTTCCTAAGAGAGAACCCTGGCATGCAAAGTCAAATAAGGACCACATTTCCTGTAGGTTGTTCTGCAGCGGAGTGCCCGTGAGGAGGATGCGATGCTTCGCAGGAATCGCGTACACACACTTTGTCGTTTTGTTAGATGGGCACTTGATTTTATGCGCTTCATCAAGAACTATGTAGTCCCAGACGAAGTCCTGCTCGTGGCAGCTGGCAAGCTGCTTCCAGTTGTTAATGAGCATCTGGTAGCTTGTGATGACAATGCCATTCTTCCTCTGGATCCTCTCCAGGTTCCTGGTACGCTCTGTCTTGCTGCTGCCATGGAACTCCTTGACGCGCAGGCCGGGGGTCCAGCGAGCAAACTCAGCCAGCCAGCTGCTGACCAGGGTGGTGGGCATGATGAGCAGGACGTGCCGGATGAGCTCGCCATCAAACATGCCAGAGAGGAAGGCGATGATCTGGATGGTCTTACCCAGGCCCATATCATCAGCCAGGATGCCACCGGGCCGGCCTTCCCGGTGCAGGCGGTACAGGAAGGCGACTCCCTCCCGCTGGTGCTGGAAGAGCTTACTGTGCATCTCCCCATAGAGCAGCAGGCCGCTGCCGCACACGTCCACAAAGCTGCCGTCCTCCTCCTCCTCCTCCTCCTCAGCGGCCGCCGCCAGCTCGGCCAGTGCCGCCTCCAGCCGCTGCATGCGGCCCCGCAGCTTCTCGCTGGGGCGGATGGCAGCCGCCTGCTGGAACAGCCGCAGCGCCTCCTCCAGGTCCCCGCAGCCCGCCGCCTCCTTCGCGCCGCTCACCAGCCTGCGGGACCCACCGTCAGCACCAGGCCCGGGCCTGGGCCCCG
>VXAL01018994.1:95479-121116 GCA_013399475.1 Chauna torquata
CTCGGAGGCGGCGTCCCGCAGGCGTCCTGCGCGCCGGCCGGGCTCCCGGGGGCTGCCCCGCTCCTCCCGCTTGCTGAGCGGCCGGAGCTAGGGCTGAGCCTGCCCTGCCGTCGCGGAAGCCGAGCGGCTCTTACGGTCTCCCCGCATGCTCGCGTGTTGGTGCCCGCGTCCCGCGTGGGTCCGAGCTGGCTTTCCCTTTCCCGTGCCAGCAGTACGGCAACAGAAGTCAAGCACTGTGTTCCTCTGTAAATACAGCTTTTATTGCCGCTGTCTTATTGCGATAATATTTGTCTGCATACGAGGAGGGAGGTGTTTCTGTGTTTTTACAAGCCTTCTCTCTGTCTCCAGGATAGTTATCCATTCCCAGGAGAGAGAAAACTCTGATCCGGATTATATCCCCATCAACAGCCGCTTTAAATGCGTACAAGGTACTGACTCTCCTGCAGCAGGCTCTCTTGCAGCAGCAGAAATCCACTGCTGTTTATCAGCAAAAATGGAATTTAGTGGTTTAGTTTTTCTTGACCTTCCTCCTGAGCATCTGTATAGATTGCATGCTTCCCCGCGAAACTAAAACTCGCAGTTTATGGGCTCCTGCTTCTCCCACACCTGAGCGGGCCATCTTTCTACTTGGCACACTGCTGTGAGGAGCTTGGCTGGCTCAGATGAGTGGTGGGCTTGGCATTGTACAGAGCCAGTGCGTTCAGCGCTTGTCAGCAGTGACTGAAACTTGGTGGCTGCCAATGTCTGTCTGTCTTCTCCACGGTGGCGGGAGTCAGGCACTGTGGTCTCATTCCTGGATGTTTAGTTGGAAACCTCCGTAACCTGTCAAGTCCAAACAGTTGCACATGGAATGGGAAATATCTTGAGGCGTTGTCTTGGAAGGACTTAAATAGCGGTGTATGCCCTTGGGGCAAATGTTTATTCAGCAACAAAAGCTCCTTTTCCTGCATTAGTTTATAGCCGCCTGTGTAATTCAGTGTAGTTCTGCCCATCGTTTTTGCTATGTAAGACAGGCTCTGAAGTTCATTGTCAGGTTGGTCTTTCAGAAAGCAGCTATCCCCAAGTGGAACAAAACGTCCAGATGTGTGAGAACTCTGAGTATTAGTGGTCTCCCCTGTGACACTCTGGGGAGAATGACGGTCCAGGCTGTCCAGATGTGACCGTTCTTTCTGCTGGTGCCATTATTAGTAGCAGAGATGTAAATTAAAACTGTATTCATTTGTTAGGACCCTTTTGTGGCTAGAAGCAGGCAGCATGCTTTTTTGAGTACTCCGTTACTGCAGCATTCCATGTGCACCCTCTTGATGCTGTTTCTCCTCTCTTCCAGAGGCAGAAGAAACTCTACTGATTGATATAGCTACAAACAGTAAGTTTTATAACGATAGACAGTTGGGTGGCTAAAGCTCCTTTCAGGAAACAGGCTGCCTGTTGGGCACTGATGCATGCTTCTTGTACCTGTCGTTTCATACTTTTCCTCCATACTTCGTGTTCATCTTTTGAACCAGACAGGGGTTGTATTTCCTCTAGGGTTCTCTGGCTTTTATAGACGTCCAGTTGTCATGCCAATCCATGATCTTAACTGCCCAGATAGAAGTACTGGCAATTGGTTAAACTTTAACATCTTAAATTTTTTCTCAAAGCCCTGCATTGCTTTCAGAACCGTTCCCATTTCCCTTACGTTTCTTTGACCTGGTCTCGAGCCTTGGGTTCTATCTGCCTTTATCAGTGTGCGTGCGACATCACACTCTCTAGTCACTTGTTCCACTTTCCCTTTCAACACATTCTTCTTACTACTTTTAGAGCTCTTCTCTGTGAGGTGGCGGTGGGGAGAAGTATTCCTAAAACCAGGAACATGCGGTAATCTCTGATGCACAGGGAAACTAGGTTAGGTGCAAATTCCTATCAGAAACAGTAGCTGGTTGTTGCCTGCTACTGAAGAGCTCAAAGGTTACATAGTAAGCCTGGTTGCTCTGAGGGCATACCGTCTGTGAAGGAGACTGGGACTCTGTGAGTCTGTGTTTATGCCTGAAGCAGGCTGCAAGATCCGGATACAAGGTGACAAGACAGCTGAGCGGCTCTTTGAAATCCCTGATGAGGAGCGTTGCTTGGGATTCCTTTCAGAGGTGCAGAGCATACAGGAAGGTAAGCAGAGCTACAGCTGTGTTTGTGAAATCCTCAGACCAGCAGTAGTTTCTGATAGGGCTGATTCTTTTTCCAGCTCAGTTAAAAGCTTCTCTTCCCGAACATAAGGACTCAACCAGCTGGCATCAGGTGGAGAAGAACCTCCCGAGTCTATTGCAGGCCTCTTCTTCAGGTATTGAAGTGACTGTCACCTTTGCGTGCTCTGTGGTGTGTGCAGGACTGGGCCCTTGGTGGCAGGAAGCTGTGACTGACACTGCAATCAGCCCTCTGCCTTCTGCACTGTTTTCTGACCTCACCTTATCCTGCACAAAATTGAAACATCCTGGTCCTTGGATTTTGTTGCCCTGGACCATTTGTTTTTTCTTGAATGCTGTCTTCTCCCTAGTGCCTTGGCTTGCATGTGTTAAGTTCCGTTCTACCTTGACCTGTGGTTAGTACCCTTTCTCTCATTCCCTGTGTCATGAGAGCTGGTATATTGTTGTTACCATTTGCTCTTTCACTTTTCATGGAGTTATATTCTCTCCTTTTTGTTCTGAGCTGTATTATATTCTCACGATGTTGTGCTTGGCTTTTTCTTTATAGGAGCTCTGGGGTTTGAGGATGGCTTCAATGCTATAAGCCTAGAGAAGAAAAGAAACATGCAAAACCACCAAACAGGATCTCGCCGGGAACCCCCACCTCCTCCTGTGCCTCCAAGTAGGCAGTAAGTACCATGGTGAATCTCTTCCCTTTTTTCTTCTCTTTCCTAGACAGCAGAACCAGTTTTAATTCTGCTCTTGCTTCCTTCCGAGATTTCACCGAGAGAGAGAAGGTACCTCAAGGGACCAGCCAAAAGTAACCAACACTATGCGCAAAATATTTTTGCCCAACACCCAGTCGGGACAAAGAGAAGGCCTCATCAAACATGTGCTTGCCAAGAGAGAGAAGGAGTATGTCAACCTGGAGAATTTCAGGTTAGAGCTGTGACTAAGCAGCAGTGTGCATAGATAGAAACAAACCTTTATAATCTCTTTTGTGAGCTCAACTACAGCCCAAGTTTGAAATCTTACAACTGCTGATGGTTGGCCAGGTTGGGTGGCTAAACAAGGATTGGTGCAGGCTGGAAAGAAAGCAAATGTTTGCAATACAGCATCATTTTTTTTTTTTTGCATCATTTCCCTTATGTGTGTCAGATCTCTGGACCTTCAAGTAAGATGGAAGCAGTTGGGCAGAAAGAAAAAAGGGAGCTGTCCCACCACACTGCCTTAGCGTCACCCCCCACAACATGATTTTAAAAGAACCAGATGTTTGCTGACCCCAGTGAAATGTCTTTAGTTTCATAGCGTTTTGTAAAATCAGAGTCACTGAAGATGAGCCACGCCTAGGAATATTTTCAGTGATCCCACCGTTGTCGTTACCGTGTGCATGGAGAGCTCACATGTTGTGTCTGCTCCCAACCTGAATGCTGCTGTGTGTGCACTGGAGGGACTGGGCTGTTGCAGCAGTTATGGCATTTTCTGACATTTCAGCTGGTTTTGTGTTGTAGATTTTTTGTGGGAACATGGAATGTGAACGGGCAGTCTCCAGACAGCAGCTTGGAGCCCTGGCTGGCATGTGACACAGAGCCTCCAGACTTCTATTGCATCGGGTGAGGAGCAGTAACCTTGTATTTACTTACAGTGCCGGGTTTCTTGTTGCTCTTGCTTGGATACTGGTGTGCCCTATTTATTTGAAGTTCCTGTCATGTTCTCAGAGGTTCTACAAAGCTGAGCTATGTCTCAGAAGAGCTGTCTAAGGGGAAAGAGCCATTTGGATGAGGCAGGGTATCAAGTTAAGCAAGAGGCTGCTGTGACATAGCAAAACAGTATCCATGGAGCTCTCCAGTTGTCCTCAGTCTAAAGTATTACTTCTCCCGGAGAGGGGGTTTCTGGAGTGTATTGCAATAGGGTCTCGAAGGCACTGTGGTGAAATTCTGCTGCTGCTTTAGCAAGAGAGAATGAGGAGCTTTTCTACCGAAAAGCAATATTCCTGAAGGTTCACGTTGAACCTTCCTGTAGAAAGAGGGTGATCTGTAGGAGAGGTGGGATGTGCTAAGTTGGCTTGGTTTTAGGTTCCAGGAGCTGGACCTCAGCACAGAGGCTTTTTTCTACTTTGATTCTGCAAAGGAGCAAGAATGGCTGGCTGCTGTGGAGAAGTCCCTGCACCCTCAGGCTAAGTATAAGAAAGTGAGTTCTGTTCAGTGGTATGGGGGTTTGTCGTGGGGTTGGAATGACTGGGAAGGAAACAGAAATGGTATTCCACTTTCCTCACCTGACCCAAAGAGCAGAGACTGGAGAAATCAAGGATGTATACTTGGCATGTGTCTACAAGTCTGTGTATCAAATACACTGAATTAAATCTGGAGAGTCTACTTCTGTCCCACTGTTGTAGGGGAATGTTGTGTTTTGAAGCAGAAATTTATATAAAGGCAGAGATCAAAATAACTATAAAGAGGCAGGTTTCAGGGAAGTAGTATGCGCAATAAAATGATAGCAGTGGGTTCAAATTCTTTATTCGTGTTACTCTCTCACCATTGTACTGTAAAAACAAGGTGTGTCTTGAGCTGGTAAATTAAATGAATAGCTTCTCCCTGAAGGAATGGAATAATTTATGAGGAGAAATATTCCAGAGGCTGCTGCCTTGGGGCAGAAGTGCTTCAGTTGTGGCACCTGGTCTTTATTCTGGTTGCTTTGGAGCAAGCTGTTGTTTTTCATCTCTGCTATAGCAAACCTTTTTGCTGTAGGTACCAGCCTAAATACGGTTTCCCCTTCCTTGTTGGCCAGTGCACTCGCTGTCACACCCCTGTCCTGCTTGTTTTGCGTTGAGCTCAGTGGCGTGCGTTACAGGTAACCAAAAGCAGGAAAACAGAGCACCTTGCTGAGCTGAAGTTCATGGTGAAGGAGCCAGGGGTCATGACATGAACTGCAGAGAGGCTGATGTTCCCGTGCCTTTGCTTTACGTGAGTTTTTAGGCAAACTTCTTCCACCCTTGCAAAAGGGAGAGAACAGGACATGGCTGCAAGCAGGGGGAAGTGACTGAAACCATAGATAAGACTTGTGGTTGCATGCAAATGTCACTCCTGCAGAGTGTACTGAGTACTCTGGCTCTT
Organism: Chauna torquata; assembly: GCA_013399475.1. Classification (NCBI taxonomy): domain Eukaryota; kingdom Metazoa; phylum Chordata; class Aves; order Anseriformes; family Anhimidae; genus Chauna; species Chauna torquata. Next base: position 100,749 of record VXAL01018994.1, read on the forward strand.
CCCGTTTAATTCTATGGTTTCAGGTTCTTCCTTCACAACGTACACTTAGTCCCAACACATCTCGATGTGTTTATGCCTCTCAAGTGAGCGTGTAGACTGTACTCAGGGTGATTAGGCCTCGTCGCTGGCTTTCAAGGTAGTGACCCCAAGGCTTGTTTTGAGCGTACAGGGAGGTCCTGGACCAGGAAGTGCATCAGCTTAACGTGTGTCAAAGAGTCAGCGGCAGACCTGTGATGCCTGCTGGGACAGTGCACATCAGCACTGTGTTAACACCTGCAGGTTGAGCCCTGCAGCGGAGAAGAACCTCTTAACTCCAGAAAGAGACTGTTTACATTAGAGAAAAAGTGTTTTCTGAAAGGCAAACGGTTGGTATAACTCAGAGACACTGCCTTTTGATACCCTGCATGTCAGGCACGTTTGCCTTGAGAAATAAGAACTTTTCTGTCCGTTTCCTTCTAAAACGTGTCACTTTTTCTGCTGTAGTTCTGAGTAAGCAAAGATGAGCTGGAGCTGCAGCCCTCAGTGACAGTCATAACGAGAAGTTTTCTGCAACATGCCTAACTAGCTCTCTTGGGATCTTCCTCGGGATGTCTTGCTGGTTAGACAGTAATTTGTAAAAGGCTGAGACTTCACAAGCAGATCTGCTACACATTTGCGAAGTGTCTGTTACCTTGCAAGATAGCACTGTGTGTAGGGAAACACCAGAGTGGGAAACGTAGTAAGCTCAGCACAACTGATGGCTATCGGAGGATGATAGATGTCCTCCAGAACCTAGCTTTGGGACAGGAGGTCCTTTGGGTGCTGATGCAGGCAGGGATTGAGTGCAAAACATGATGAGGGACTGGGAGGGACAGAAAAGGAGAACATCAGGCAGAGCTGGCAAATCGGACATGCCCTTCTGGGAACTTGGGGTTCCTTTTATTTCTGCAGGTGCAAATGGTCCGTCTGGTTGGGATGATGCTGCTCGTGTTTGCTCGGAAGGATCAGCTGAATAACATCAGAGAGATCATGACAGAGTCTGTGGGCACCGGAATCATGGGAAAGATGGTGAGTCACCAAGGCCAGTTTCTTGCTTTGGTGTATCCATGCAGGAAATGGCACAGTCTGGTTTTGTTCTCATCTCTGTGCCATCCCCATCTTCTCCCTGGTGCCTCACGTGCGTTCTTCTCTAACGACCGCTGATACCTGCTCTCCCCAGGGCAACAAGGGAGGTGTGGCGGTGAGGTTCGTGTTCCACAACACGACCTTCTGCGTTGTCAATTCCCACTTGGCCGCTCACGTGGAAGACTTCGAGCGGCGAAATCAGGATTATAAGGATATCTGTGCTCGGATGAGTTTTGTAACCCCTGATGATACTCTACCTCAGCTCAACATCATGAAACACGAGTAAGTTTCTTTTGCTGTCCTCCCTTCTCGAAGTGGTGTTGAATAATACAAATCAAGTCAAAATCACAGCAATAGGAGATTTTGTGCAGATAAGTTTTCTGGCTTAATTAACAATATAACTAAAAATGCCAAAGCGTCTTGTGTGCTAGAGCTCCTGCAGTCAAGCTACCAGGTCACCGTTTCACTGTCGTGACCCGGGTAACCTGTGACGGCCCTTTCCTCACATATTGCATGTAATGGTCTCGTTTCAAGCAAGCAACGTTCCTGAGTCAGTGGCTGAGCATTACAGGGCTTGAGGAAGCTGAGGGGGTTTTTTTGTGATGGGAAATAGAGTATGAATATAGGAAGAAAAGAGATAACAGGATGGGCAGAGTTTGTATTTTTTAGGCTTTTTGAGTAACAAGTGTTTACAATTGCTGTTTCAGTTTAAGTGAATCAGATGACATGCAGGCAATACTTGACTCAATTTTATTATTTTTTATGGGGTGACAGTGGTGCTGAATAATCCAAATCAAGCCCAGACATGCATACAACAAAGCATATAAATTAAGTTTTCATAAACCTAATACAAATGATTAATACTTCTGTAGTTAATAAATAAACCATTACAAACTCAAAATATAGAGTGGGATAATACAGAAAAAAACCTTCAAACGTTAGATTATCCTTGATAATCCATTAATGGAAATTTTGAGGTTTGGTTATAAACAGGAAGAGCTTTGATACTAGAGGCAGGGTTAGATTTTAATCCTTGAATTAAACCTTTATGGATTAGAGAGAAAATACCGCCAGTGTTTCTTTAGCTGCTGGTAATGTGAAGGCTATAGATCTGTTTGAAAGTCCAGAGAGGAACAGAGTAAGAGCAGGTGCTGATGAGATAGGGCTGATAGATAAAATAGGACAAAAGCGTTCTACAGGTCATAAGCTCAAAGGGAGCTGAACTGTGCTTTTGCAAATTCTGCATCGGTCAGTGTTTGCTAGGTAAATGATAAAATAGTGTTCTGATCTGGTTGAAAGAAAGGCAGTGGGAAACGAACTGGTGAAACCGTGGTATCACACGAGGAGCGAGCGTGCAGATCCATGCACGTAAGCCTGCGTAGCTGGTTAACAAGCAGGAATGAGTTCTATCATTGCCCTCTTCTGTACGCAAGAGCCTGAGTACTGGGTGGACTTCATGTAGCTTGGAAGGTTTTGAAGCCTTGGTGAGACGCACAGGTTTTGCTTCATTAAAGAGTTGGTGATGTTCTCAAGGCTTTTTTCAGACTGAGGCAAACTCAAGTATTGCTCATTAAACCAAGTCTTCGATCTCATGCGGGATTCCAAAAGAGATGCCAGTAGAAATTTCTGCTGTCAAACTCGGTCTTTCATGTGTCCTGTTGTCTTCCATGTGTCTCAGTCTTAATCACCAGCAACCAAATGTCTGTTCTCCTACCCGCCCCTTCTTCCCTGTGTGGCTTACGATACTAACTACTGGCTCTTCTTTTCCGTGTTTGTCTTTGTTTTCAGTGTTGTCATCTGGCTAGGAGACTTGAACTACAGGCTTTGTATCCCTGATGCCAATGAGGTGAAAAGTCTTATCAGTAAGAATGAGCTTCAGAAATTGTTGACGTATGACCAGGTCAGTGAACTCCGCCTATGTTTGCTCCATATTTTTGAGGTCATCTTGCTTTAAGATGTGCCTGTACATGGGAGGAACTGGCAGGCACTCTGTGATAAGTGTCTACAGACAGATGCTAGAACCTAGACAGAGCTCCGAGTGTCTTGGTGACATCAACCCTCTAGACCAAAATAGCTTGTACGCAATACTGGGGTTAACTGAATGACTCAGACAGTTACTACAGAAGTGTCTTTGCATCTTGCTGGAAGATTTCTCTCTTCAGTACAAGCTACAAGCTGGAACATACGAATTTGTAACAGAAACAATAGCTGTTGTAGTCAGTGTCCTGGAAAAGGTATTGATTTGGAGACCAGTACTTGTCTGCTCAGACAGTTTGACCTAAATTCTGCGCTGTAGTCTTCACTACTAGGTGTTTCTTTGCAGCACACTGGAAACCAAGACAGCACCAGATGTGTCTTTAAGATGAAGGATTCTGCCTGTGAAATATGAACAAAAATAGTGTAATAGCATCTCTGAGATACAATTTAACAGTAAATCTGATTGATTCTGTTCTGTAGCTCGTTTCTGCTGTACTACAGAGCTTCAGGCAGAAAACAACCGTAGCTTAGATTTTTTGTGAGGAAAAAAATAGGAAATTTTGCAGCAGAGTTAAAGAGAAAAGGAATGCAATGTCAGGTTGTCATCTGAGCACACTTCCAGAGGCTTTTGCTAAACAATTGATAGTGAAATATTAATGACGGTGATGCTTAAGCCTGAAAACTAATGAAGGGATTTAGCACAAATGGAACAATTAATATTTCCTTTAACTCGTTATATGCTGTCTGTATGGTATGGCAAGCAGCTCTGTGCCAATTTGTATGCAGTCTACTTGAAAAACATTCCACTGATGTATTGAATTTTTACCTTTGTTAAAGGTGTAATATCTGAAAGGCAATTTTGGGAGAGTCTTTGGTGAATCCCGTGGTCACAAGTTGCAGTTGTTCTGCCTATAGATCTGCTTTCCGACACTCCTGGGAAGGGTGGGTCGTTTAGGGTGGTTTGTTTTTTGTTTTGTTGTTGTTGTTTTGTTTGTTTGTTTTTAAAGTGATCTTTTTCTGCTTCTAGCTGAATATTCAACGTATTCATAAGAAAGCATTTGCAGATTTCATCGAAGGAGAGATTAAATTCATCCCCACATATAAATATGACTCTAAAACGGATCGCTGGGATTCCAGGTAAATCTGCTGCCAATGAGTATGTTTACCTATGACATAATTTTCTTGCAAAATATGATTTCCTGCTTCCTATAGCTAGTGTTTTGATGATAGCTGGAGTGCACAGACAAGTTTGTACTCCTTTGTTTCCCCTGCTTTCTGGATTAAGCAGATCCTGTGTGCGTGGAACAGGCACGTGCCTTTAACCTCAGTTTTTGCTGATTCCAACACATGAAGGCAGGTGAAGAGTGAACTTACAGGTGACTCTGCACTGGAGGAGTTTTTACTGCCACCAGAGACAGACAACAGTATAAAAGGAGCTGAAGAGAGAAAGAAATGTGCTCTGAGTCATCCTGTCCCCTGACTTGCACACCCGCAGGGGTGGCTACCTTGGGATAGCAGCAGCGGTTCCTGCTTGCTGCTCTGTGCTTGGTACCTCCCACAGGCATTTATGCGTCTGCTGCAGACTTGCTCTAAATGGAGAAACTCCCCAGAAGGAGTTTCAAACCATGCAGCAATTAGATTTTACTCTGCCTGTGTTTATGAATCAGCACAGTAGTTAATGTGGAGAAGGATAACCCAGGACTTCATAACACAATTGTAATATCTGAGTAGACTTTCCATAATGGAAACAATGCATGATGGATCAAGCTGTAATGTGCAGAAAGGCTTGGAAGCAAAAGAAACTAGTGTGGTTTGGGTCGCTCTACACATGGGCTCAGACTGTGGAGACAGTCCTGTTTGTGATCATTCTGTTTCCTGCTGCTGGAAGGGAGAGGAGTTTTAGCTACTGTAGAGGGAAAGGGAAGAGAGCAGAAGAAATGCCACAGTATTCCAGTTGAGGGAAGTTTAGGAGTTCATTCCAGCACTGCTGATGCGCTCATTGATGGTAGGGGTGGAGGGAGCTGCCTGGCCAGGAAGAGGAACAGCTTGGATGTTTGTTAGAACTGTTGGATTCCTGTGGTAACCTGTGTTTCCTTGTAGTGGAAAGTGTCGTGTGCCAGCATGGTGTGACCGAATCCTTTGGAGGGGTGGGAACATAAATCAGCTCCGCTATCGCAGTCATATGGACCTGAAGACTAGTGACCACAAGCCAGTCAGCGCACTTTTCCACATCGGGGTAACTTTTTTTATATGCAAGAGCAGGACCACAATGTTGTCATGCATTCCTTCGGGAGGTGATCGTGTAGTCAAGGCACGTTTGTGAATGCTGTTGCAAGAGGACAGAGTAAATAAAAAATAAGGTGTGTCCACTTGGTAGGTGTGCTGCTATTTGGCAGCTGTGCCAGCCTCTGCTCAGCGAACGACTTGGCAGCTGTGGTCTTCATGTGCAGTGTAGCCCAGCAGTAGTGCTGGGACAGTGTTATGCCAAAATACTGCAGATGTTTGCTGTCATTTACCGTAGCAGATGTGGTCATGTAGTAGATAGGAAGGCAATCCCATTGACTGCTTTAATTATGCTTCTTAGCTTCTGGGGTATGACCTATGGTATCTAACACTAGAGTGAGTGAGCTACTGTTTTCTGTCCTCCCCAAGGAGACAGAGCAGAAACCTGTAATCAGTTGTGCCTGCTGTTGCAATGTTATGTTAAGAGAGTGTGTTGCTGGTTCACATCTGATTTCATTTGGTGGTATCTGGCTGGCAACAGATTTGGATTTCCTAGCTCACTGAATAGGGACAGTCCGTGTCCATTTTTACTATGTCCTACTCTCTGGGCAGCTCAAGTCTCCTTAAAGAGCCTTTCTGCTCTTTCCCTGGAGAATGATGAGTAATGCTGCAAGATGCCAGTGCTGTCCCACAGAGATCACCCCCCGTAATCTCCCAGTTATGTGACCCCTTGGCCAGAAACACCCCAGTAACACATCTCTAGGGATAAAATCTGCATTAAGTTGCCTATGCAGCTTGGAGGTGCACCCACGTAGGCAAATTCTCTGAGCCTCTCAGCTACACTTAGCAACTGCTTAGAGAAATCTGTCACTTCTGCAGTTTACTCATGATCACAAGAGCTCCTGTGAGGGTGGTCAGAAACTTTGCTGAGTGTTTTCTGATCTTCCACAGGTAAAGGTTGTGGATGAGCAGAGGTATCGAAAGGTATTTGAAGATATTGTTCGTATGATGGACAGAATGGAGAATGACTTTCTTCCTTCGCTGGAGCTAAGCAGGAGAGAAGTGAGGATGAAATCTGAATCACTGTCCACTTCCCAAACACGGCAGCTTAAGAAGTGCTAGGACTTCTAAAGGTTTTGATTCTAAACTGAACTGTAGGAAATTGAACTTTATCCATTGTCTTATGATCAGGAATTGGGTTCTGCACTGTGTAGGCACTTCCTTGTCACCGGTTGCCACTGTGGAGTCTGGGTGGCTATCTGTATGTCCCCTCCTGGCCACTAGCGTGATTTGTGTTTTCTCTCCTCTCTGCAGTTTGACTTTGAGAATGTGAAGTTTCGGCAGCTGCAGAAGCAGAAGTTCCAGATAACCAACAACGGGCAGGTCACCTGTCACTTCTCCTTCATCCCAAAGCTCAACGATAGACAGTACTGTAAGCCATGGCTTCGGGCTGAGCCTTGTGAAGGTTACTTGGAGCCAAGTGAGTTTTGCCACTGTTTCTCCAGTGTGTTGGTATAGAATGCCACCCCATCTCTGATCGGTCCTTCCCCTCTTTCCTGGGTCTCACCCTTCCCACCATCATCCTTGTCTGTCCGTCTTCTCAGTTTTGTGGCCTTTGTCCCTGTAGCGTATGTCTTTGTCGTCCCTTGAGGAGAGTGTCTGTGTTTTCATGAGAGCTCCTGCCTGTTGCAGATGAGAGTGTGGACATCTCCTTGGACGTGTACGTCAGTAAGGACTCCGTAACCCTTCTGAACTCGGGCGAGGATAAAATTGAGGATATTCTTGTCCTTCACTTGGACCGAGGGAAGGACTATTTCCTCACCATCAGCGGGAGCTACTTGCCCAGCTGCTTTGGCACCTCCCTAGAGGCATTGTGCCGAATGAGACAACCCATCCGAGAAGTTCCAGTCACCAAACTCATTGACCTGGTAAGTAGCAGCATTTCTGGAGTGCAGGCTGCTGTGGGTGGACATGCCAGGTTTGCCCTGCAGTTGTCTTAACAGGGAGAGCATATTCCTCTCTGTTTACTCCTAAAAGCTGGGATAATGCTTTCTGCTTGTGTCAGCTATGCTGGCTCTAAGCTGATTTACTTCTTCCAGAGCTTGAAGGTGGTCTTTTGTGATTTTTTCCCTCCACCACCAGTGGCTTTTGGTAGCCTATACTTTATTTGTGATTTCTTCAGCTAAGTCCTAAATATTATTTGGTGGTGAGACCAAACAGTGATTGTAAACACCTTGTGTTTTCCTTACTGCCATGTTGGTGTTGGCACACACTGATGTGCCATAAGCAGTATGATTGAAATATTCTCCTCCGAGATGCCTAGGCTTCTTCAGCCTACAGGAACCTTTTACTTCTGGACAGCTGTGGTATTCGCATTGCTCAAGGAAAGGAACAGACAGAACCAGGACCAAAGAAAGGAATTTGGTGCTGTTAAGTGTATTGATGACTACAGCTCAGCAAGTAGCCAGTCTTGCAGCCTCTCTGGGCAATTCTTGTCACACTGACCGCAGTGAGCAAGCTCTTCTGCAATGCAGAGATAACTGTTCATCTCTCCAAGCTTCACCAGCCCCTAGCATTCATCCTTCTGAAGCCACTTGTATGCCTGTGAGGTGGTTTGATTGTGCCCTAGTCATCTTTTGTCCTTTTGGTGTTTCATGGCTGTTTCTGGGATTAAACCCTGGTTTTGGGGCGTTAATTCTTGTTGTCAGCCTGCTTTCATTCCTCTTTTCTGATGGCCTTTCCTGACCTTGCTTCAGCACAGATTAGCGGTTGCTGAGTTTTAGTCCACTTACCCATTCTTGTTCAGCCAGGAAAGACATTTCTATTCACCTGATGGATTAGCCCAGTTCTTGCAGTCTCTCTGACATGTAATACCTTTCCTCTCTTCTCATGTCTTACAGTCTTGTCCTTCTGTGCATTTTTTTTGTCCAGTGAGCTGCTGCTTATTCACGTATGTAGATTTGACAGTTTCCACTCCCACTGCCTTAAACTCCTTTCTCTTCCCTTTAGCAGCTGCCCCACCCTTGCTGACTCTTCCAGTTCCCATCTTTTGTAGTAAGTGTCCACTTTTCTCACTGGCCCAACATGTAGAAAGGCCATTTTTGTGCTAGAATTCTGAATTTTGTAATCACAATATTAGGTTAAGCAGAATCCAGGTGGCAAGACACAATGTTTGTCTCCTCAATTCAAGCAACTCATCCAGGCCTCAAGCTCCCCATACTTGTCAGGATTCGATTGATAATCATTATTCTTGTTTTAGAAATGTGTCAGACTTGGTCTGGAGCATGTCATTAGTCTTGGTGACTTCTCCTCCTGCTTCTCAGTGCTCAGCACTGACTTTTTGCTTGATGGATAAGAACTTGGGCCTAGACTCTTAGCTTCTGCCCTCTTGGATATGCACTGCTGTTTTTCTGTCTGAGTAACTGTACTTTGGGGCCTCTTCTGTTTCCTTTGCCTCTAGGTTTCCTTCTTCTGTTATTCAGTGAAATGCAGAGAAGTACAGGAGGCAAAACAATCGGAGAAGAGCAAAATGTGAAGGCACTCCATCCCAATATCTGCAGCAAAGAAACAGTCTTCTGTTTCTTTGAAGTGAGGTCAATTTGACTGCAGTACTTCAATTGGAACATGTTAAGCAAGCTCAAGGAATACACAATGTATAACAGCCCAAAGCAAAATTTAATCACTTAGATTATAAAGCTACTGTCACGTTAGAGCTATTTTAGGTCTGGTGTCTTTGATGATACCTGTGAGTTGAGAAATTCTTGGAGACCGGAGCAGCTGAGCACTTTCTGCAAAGGAGAATGGTGAATGTGTTAACCACTGCACGGCCCAGAAGCATTTTGTTCCGGCTGCATGTATTTAGCAAATGTGTTGAGCGTGCGAAGAAGGCTCTGTGCGTGTGTACTAAGAACCATTCTCTCTCCTGCACTTACATAGGGTTAGGGCCTGTCATTCACTGCATCAGGCATTTTTCTCGGCCTGGCGAGAATGTATCTGTTATCTTCAGCAGAGGGAGATTTGGAGAATGCAGGTCAGTAAGGGTCTGAGAGGCAGTCTGGTGCAGGATAGCGAAGTGTAGGTGGGAGCTTGTTTGGAAATGGTTCTCCTGGTTCTCCCGGGAGAAGCTGCTGCCGTTTGAGCATCCTGCCTTTGGGATTTCAGTATTAGCGTCTCATCCTATTTTTTTTTCTTGTGATCCTACTGTGGGCTTTAAAAAGCCTCTTGAAAAATCTTTGTCAGGAGCACGTTTGTCTCACAGAGCTAATCGTGCTGAACACTACAGGAAGAGAGGTGAACAGCAGGACAGGCAGTCGGGTAGGTGGTAGCGAGACTGTCGGGATGACTCACCCAGTTACGAAATGAGCCTCTTCCATGCAGTGTGGCTATCTGGTGCCCCGAACCTGGGACTGCGGTCCCTCCCCCGGTGTCTTGGAAGAAGGACCTGTGCTAGCTCATGTTTGGAGCGAGCTGCTCTCTGCAAGAGGCTGGTCTGTTCTGCTTGTGTTAAAACACAGCAAGCCTCAGAAGGAAGCAGGCACTGCAGAAGCGGCAGGGGAGCCTGAGATGCTGCTCCCTGCCAAGCAGGCCCTGCGCTGCGGCTGCTGCGGCTGCGTGTCCAGCGCAGCCCTTGAATGCGCTTTGGTTGCTCCCACCCTGAGAGGTTGATCTGCCAAAACTCAGCCTGGGCAACCTACTTCTGTTTTCTCCTGCGGACTCCACTAAACAGCATCTTAAGTTGCCATCCGGTGCTGCGCTGGTGACTGGACACTGTGTTTCAGCATTGGCTGAGGGATTGGACACGTAGCCTGGAGGGGGCCCTGGCATGCTCCTCATTGCAGTGTGTTAATACTATTAGGTTAAGAGAGACGAGCAGCCTGGGGTTTTGAGCACAAACACTTGTTTCCCTGACTATACACAAAGCTGCTTAGGAGGCCTGCTAGCTCCACAGCTGCCACGCACTCAGAAATACAGATTTAGTCTGACGAATGTTTTGTCTCCAGCCTGGTCACAGGGAAAGATGGCTGAAATAATACATGGACACTTATTTCTGACCAGGAAGATTCAAGAAGGGGAACTGCCTCCTGCAGACGTCTCTCATCTGGCTGTGGCCTGGCTGTTTGCTCAGTAGTGAATGCTGCTGCTGCAAGGCTGCTTTGAGGAGTTCACAGAAATCCTGACAAGGTTGTGCATCATGTGAGCAGGATTTTTGCTAACTGGCAGGCAAATCTCCTACCACAGGTTTAACTTTGGCCATGTCAGCAAAATATATGAAGGAACTGGCATTCGGTGGGTTCTCATAATGCAAAGTAGGTTTCTGCTTAATCTGAGATCATTCTCTCTTAACGATGCTTTTTCCTCTTCTCTCTTTCCCACTGCTCTCAGGGAGAAGACAGCTTCTTAGAAAAGGTAATGCAAGCAATTGCTGGGGAAGTCTGCTTCTTGGTGACTTGTTTGTAAAGAATGAGAGTTTTTTCCCTTGTTTTCTGCTGAAGAGGGAAGGGGAGGTGGGTCTGGAAGGAGCGCTTTTTCCAGCAAAGCCTCTTAGCGCAGATGTGGGCCCAGAATAGATGAGAACATGTAGGAGCACAAAGTGACCCCGTAGTGAAGTTAGGGCCAGCCCAACTGAGCTGCTTAAAGCTCACCAAATTTGCTATGGGCAAAAAAAACCACCTCTCCTGATCCATGCAGCAGTGATAAGTACTTCCAGAAAAGACTGGCAACCTGTGACGTATCTGAATTAGTTCTAACCATGCGTATGAGACGGGGTTCACCATAGCAGCCTTTTCAGACATGTGAGGAGAGGGCTGAGTTAGAAAACAGAAATCTTTTGCTCTTTCCATCTTGGCGTGTCCTTATGGAGACCTCAGGAGGGTCTCATGTAGAAAGCAGATGTTCTGCAGCTTCCTCAAGCAGCAGTGCTTGGGCTGCCGGCATCAATAGCCACCGATGGTGGAGTGGGATCGCTGCTTTGTTTTGCACTTGTGCTCTGTGCAGGGGGCCAAATGAGCCAAATGTGTAATTCAAAGGGCAGGTGGGAGAGGGAGATGCTGGTGTGTGCATGGCAGCATTGTTCTTCCTCTTCCTGCGCGAGCTCAAACGTCTGGTAGCTGATACGAGCTGACCGCGTGGGCTTCCTGGGCCGGGCACCTTCTCTCTCTCCAGGCTGTCAGTGCAGTGACAGGGTAGAAGAGGAGAGGGCATGGATGTCCCCTCTCCGAGAGGGGACTGAACTCGGTGTTGAACCAGATGAAGCCCCCAGGCTCCTTCCTAGCAGCGGGGGCGGGAGGAGTTTGGTGCCATCCCCCGGCAGCGTGCTTTTGCAGAGCATCTTCCTTCTGCGGAGAGAAGACGGAGGTGCCTTCTCTTCCTCGCACGCGGCAGGAGAGGGCGCTCGGTGCCCGGCCAGCGCACAAGGACAGCCGAACGCCTCCGCCCCGAGCAGCCCTGTGCCCGAGCAGCCCAGTGCCGCGGCCTCCCCTGCTCCAAGCAGCTGGGGAGGGCTCCTGCCCTGGGGGCTTCGCAGGTCTCTAAGTCGTGCCAAGGGCAGCCTGGCTGAGCGAGTGCTGCTCTGGTACTCGGCTCCAGCGCTGCAGTGCCCTGGAGCGGGGATTTTTTGTCGAAGAGCCTTTAGCTCTCAAAGAGGGTCCACAGCTCTCGCCTTTTCCCTCTTAGAGGGAAGTTGTGAGTAATGCGCTTGCTTAACGTGCTGCTTCCAAGCCTTCCCTGTGTGCTTGGATGAGCAAGGCGGGTGTGTAGCCATGACCCAGTGTCTGCTGGCTGGGTAAAACTCGGTGGTGTGCGGGGCAAGCCTGTCCTCTGTGTGTGGCAGAGCGTGGCTAGTGCCTGTGCCGGCAGGGCTTGTGCCAGTCTGAGGGATCGGGGAAACCCAAACACAGCCCAAGCTGGCTCTGGGCAATCGTGTGTGCTGCAGAGGGACAGAGATCACAGTTGTCCTGGAAGCTGACAGCAAAAATGAAGCGCTTTGTGTTGGGCTTGTGATGCTCCTCTCTGCTGGTGTCCTTCGGTTGCGTTCCTGCTTGTGCTGTTCTCTTCTGTGTGGCTCTGCTGAATGTGCTTCGGGAGAGCTGTGTGTGGTTTTTCCTTGGGAGCACGCAGGAATATGAGTGATCATAAAGTGAGAATAAAATCAAGCAAGAAAACATTTACCCTGTTAAAGGTTGGCGCGATGGGGATTTCTAAGCAGTTGAGCTAGTCAGCTGCCTTACGTGAGTAAGCAGGAAAACGTGACAATGGTATCAGGGTGTTCTGTGTTCAGCAGACACCTCTCCTTAGGAAAATCAGGAAACAAACTTTAGAAAACTGAACTGCTTCAGGGTCACACATCATCAGAGCACGCAGGAGGTGGTAAAGACGTGTCCTTGACTCTGTATCCAGAGGAGATCAGCTGGATGGGCAGGGAGCGGTGGCAGGGCTTAAACTAAAGCGTGGAAGCTAATGCAGCAGCAGGGCTCATTGTGCTTTGATCCTCTGGAGAGGGTGGGAGCTGTGACTTGGACAGGCTGTCTTGGACAGCCAGGGACCTGTCATGGGAGCTGGCATTTTTGGGGGGAGCTTCCCTGACCTGTGCCTCACTGTCATCTGCTGGTTCATGGTGGACCAGGCAGGTTTGTTCTGTGGGGCAGTGAGAGGGAGTGGAGCAGGGACCTGACGTCTGTGTGCTGTAGAATCAGGGCTAGGTGCGTCCTGGGTGCTGCTGCTTCCCTTCTCCAGGCTTTGCATACCAAGACCCTTCCAGAGGGACTGAGCTTTCCCTGAAACCTGGTGTGCTCTTTGTCACCAGGAGAAATCCATGCTGCAGATGAGCTTCCTGAACAGTGAGGATGCAAGTGAGATGCCGCTGCAGGTACCAAAGGAGATCTGGCTCTTGGTGGACCACTTATTCAAGCATGCTTGCCACCAGGTGAGTGAGGGGCCTCTGCCTGTGCCAGGAAGCTCTGGAGAGCTTGGTGACCTGGAGATCAACTCCAGTGTGGTATCTGTGGGGCAGGGCTTTTCCCCCGTGCTTGAGGTGCTTTCACGCTGCCATCAGCATGTGCCTCAGCTTCTGTGAGGAAGGTGACTTCTGTCCCTGTGCTGATGCCGCTGTCTTTGGCAGGAGGACCTATTCCAGACCCCAGGCATGCAAGAGGAGTTGCAGCAGATCATCGACTGCCTGGACACCAGTATCCCCGAGACAATCCGTATCCTTGCTGTGCCTGGTGTTCCCAGGAGCCCATTGGATCTCGTCTCTGCTGTGAGATCTGCCTCTCAGGAGAGCTTGTCTGACTCTTCTGGCAGGGTCCCTACATGGGGTCTGGCTCCCCTCTGTCCCCCCAGAAGTGTCCTCTGTGGGAGCTGAGCACGTGCTGGTTAACCCAGCCATAGGGGAGCTTCTTCAAGGCTGTGCCAAGGGCAAGAACTGATGAGGCTAGGTGCTGAGGATCATGGCTTGGGGAAGGTGTTAATAGAGCAGAGGACTTCTGTGGGGCTTGGGGGTGGGCAAACGCAGTGCAGGGCGGATGTGGCAGCACTTTGCATGGATGGGGGAGTGCAGAGGAGGAGGGCCCTGGTGTCAGGGAGCAGTTAGGCAGGCAGAGGACTGGCAAGACCTGCGGGGAGGAAGCAGCAGCAGCGCAAATGGGAAGGAGGAGAGGCAGGAGGATGGTCCGTCTGCTCCGCGTGCCCCTTGACTCCTGGCCCAGCGGGCAGTAACCACTCTGTGGCTGAAGCACTCCTCATCTTCCTGGAGGCTCTGCCAGAGCCGGTGATCTGCTACGAGCTGTATCAGCGGTGTCTCGACTGGTCACACGACAGCCGGCTCTGCAGACAGGTACGGCGCTGCCTCCGCCTGCTTGTGGCAGGCTCAGGGGAGCTTTTCCTGCTGCTGGGAGCTCTGGCTTGGGCCTGGGGCTTGCTACTTTCCTGCGGGCTGGCGTAGAGCTTTGGGGCCAGGCTCCCAGAGGCTCTTTGTGGTGGGCAGGATGGTCTGGGTGCTCTGGCAGTGCTCTCCTGCCCAAAGGCTGGCGCTGCAGCCCCTCCAGCAGTCCCAGGGGAGCTAGTGGCCTCCAAAGAGACCCCAGGCATGCGGTGTCACCCTGAGCATGTGGGGAATAGCAGCCCCAGGGAGTGGAAGAGCCTCCACTGGTCTCGAGGGCTTGGGCACCTGCTCAGTGCCGCAGTTCCTGTGCTTCCCCTAAGGACCGTGACTGACTGGCTCTTAAAAATAGCTGGCAGGGTATTGAGCAAGGCCAAGCCTGTCCTTGGGCAAAGGAAGAAGTTGGGAACGTTTTCAGAACTAACCTCAGGAAACCTCTCATCCTGGTTCTCGTGCTGCTGCTGTGCAGCTGGATCCAAATGGAAGATGAGAGGGAAGGAGCCCCAGGGCAGTGTCAGTTTTTACCTGGTGACACAGTTCTCCTAGAAGTAATGCTAGCAGGAGCCGAAGCCCAGCAGTGCCGTCAGCAGTAGGCTACAGCTGGTACCTTGTTGCTCTCTTCCCTTGCCTGGCACTGGTGGTTGCACAGCGGCCTCGAGGCAGCAGAAGGGGAAGGCTGCCCGCCTGCCGTCCAGAGTGCCACAGCTCGGCCGGGCTGGAGCGATGTGCGCTGGCAGCGCTTCCTGTCTCTGTTTTCTTTGCAGGTGATTTCTCAGCTGCCTCGTTGCCATCGCAGCGTGTTTCGGTACCTAATGTCATTCCTCCGAGAGCTGCTCAAATACTCTGAAGACAACAACGTCAGTGCCACCATGATCGGTAAGACTGTGGCATCTCTCTGCCTTCTCCCCGAAACATAACCCTTCCTGGTGCCTCTCAAGGTCTCCATTCCTGGTCTGTAACTAACTCTGCCTGCCTCTGCAGCCACCTTGTTCACCAGCCTCCTCCTGCGGCCTCCACCCAATCTGATGGCAAAGCAGACCCAGCAGGACCGCCAGCGTGCCATCAACTTCCTCTATGGTTTCTTGCTTGCCGGGGACGAGGAGTGACTCCTGCCCACGTGCCAAAGCTGGGGCTCTGTGCCGCCGGCCTCGTGCCGAGACCGGGCCTCTGGTGGCTCCTGAAGGGCAGAAGGCTCAAAGCTACTCCAAGTGCCGTGTTTACAGTTGGAAGGGAAGTGTTCTCCTCTCTTTCCCACTGCTGTACCCTACACCGCAGAGGACCTGCGTGCTCATTGCACTGCCATCCACAACAGGAGCCTCCTGCTTTCTCCCCTGGAGTTGGGTGGATCTGCTGATACTCAAGCATGGTGCCAGCGGCCCGCCCGTCCCTTAGCAGTGTCACCAGTTCCCTGAACCACGCTTCTCTCTCCTTTTCACCCCCATCTCCCTGGAGTCATCGCGGGGAAGGGTGGAGACTGCCGGTGCTTTTGGAGGGCTGTGGCATAGCTGGCTGCTGCTCAGCATGCAGGCTGCATTCCTGCGGGTGTCAGGCATGCGTGCTGGTGCATACTGGCCACACTGGTGAGAGCCCTATGCTCCCCCAGACTGGTGTTGGGCATGTGTCACCCTCTGCCTTGCAGCAGACCAAGTTAACCCTGATACCCTGTCACTGTGCTATGAAGGCAGGACCATGGCTGTACTGCGAGGGTTATCTGGACATGCGGCCTCATCCCTCCAGCAGTGTGGTATCCTCTCCTTCCCTCCCCGGGGGTAAGGCTTTGTCATCCTTGTCCTCCCGCTCCGGCCCCTGGGTTTCTGGTACCAGAGCATTGCTCTCCCGTCTCCCCCTGTGCCCTGGCTTCCTTCTGGGACACCAGGGCTGGTGGCTGACTTGGAGGAGCCCAGATCAAGCAGGGCTGTGAGCTGGACCTGGTTTCTCCGGGGCTGTCCCTGCATGTGGCATGGAGCAGGACGCAGCTCCTGTCGCCCCAGCCCTGCTTGCAGGACCAGGCCTTGGGGTGTGGGCTGTGTCAGGTGCCCTCCTGTCCCTTCCTTGGGGATTGGGGAACGAGCTGCAGATCCAGCAGGGAGAGGCTGGGGGGTGTGGGGGGCTGTGGTGCCAGGGGCACGCAGCCGAGGAGGGGATGCCCTCAGGGACGGAGAGGTGGGTGCAAGGGGGGGGCCAGTCCCTGCTGAAACACTAAGCGGAGCCCTGCCCTCGGGGCTGGGTGGGGAGCTGCCGGGCCTTGGCTGGGGGTTATGGTGATGGGGCCTGTGCTCAGCCCGAGACCCACGTACCTGGCTGTGTCCCATGCTGCCCCGTGTTCCCCCGGCCCTGGCTGAGCAGCCAGGGGCTCCCGGACCTTGTGGCTCTTATTATTATAGTTTTTGTTTTTTTTTTAATTTTTAAATTACATAATTTATTGGGAATCCATCTGTTCCAAATAAACCTCAGTTGTGCAAGCAGTGGTTTCACAGGGCTGGGACTCAGGCCAAGCCTGCTGGCCCTCACGTAGCAGGGAGCAGCATGGCCAGGGGGCAGCGGCTGCAGGGCTGCAGCATCGCATGACACAGAGCCGTGGCTCCAGGGCTGTGGCAGGGGGGAGAAACCCCCAGGGGGAGTGGGCAGAGCTGAGCACCGGGGCTGGGGGCCTGAGCATCCCCAAGTGCTGGTGCTGTGGGTAGCGTGCATCCTCCCAGCATCCTGGTCCAGCGTGATGCAGCCCGATGCCCCGCAGGCCACGTGCTGGGGAGCGGGTGCAGCGGGGTGCTGGTGTCAGAGCGCAGCACAGGGCCATCCAGTCCCGCTGGCTCGGCATCTGGAGCAGCGGTGGAGAAAGCCGGCCGCATCCTGCTGCAGGAAATGGCCACTGGTGTCATCTCCATCTGCTTCCTGCCTTCTCCTTGAGTACAGGGCTGTGCCCAGGCAGCTGCTCCTGGCCTCGTCACGGAGGGGACCGGCGCAAGGTGCCGGCATTGTTCCCGCGGCCGCCGCATTCCTGCCACTGCCGGCGGAAATGCCGGAGAGGGCGCGAAGCCCTGCCACTCCCCGGGGATGGGGCCGAGGGCTGGGCCTGTGCATCCTTGAGGCCAGGCCAGGGCCATGGTGCTCCTTGGAGGGCCTTGGAGCGCTCCTCTGAGCCCCGCATGGGGATGGGGGGCTCGAACGTGTCTGGCGCCCACCACGGTGCTGGGGCGCTGGAGTGGTCTGTGTGGCAGGGCTGGTGCGGCTGGTAGCACCCTGGCGGTGCGCACCAGCTGTGAGTGGTGGGGCTCAGCCTGCATTTTCGGCACAGCCGCTGTCCCCCGTCCAGCCTGGACGTCCAGCACTGAGCCATGGCTGTCCCCCTGGGATGCAGCCAGAGGTCCCCAAGGACCGGAGGCCTCCAGCAGTGGCTCACCCTGCTCCCATCCCCTCTCCCAGCACACCCACCACCCTTGCTTCTCCACTGGGCGAGCTGGGACCTGGCAGATTGCCCTGTCCTCACCGTGCCGGGACAGGCACCTGCACATGTGCCCAGCGGCCAGGCACCAGGGTGGGGGGCTGCATGCACCCACCAGGCTTCTGCCCCCGGCTGCCAAGACCTCACAGCCCTCCAGCTTCAGCACTTGCAGCAGCCACCGCCGGCAGCGTGTGAAGGAGCTGGCATGGTGCGCAGCACGCAGCGCACGGGGACTGCGGAGGAGCCCAGTGGCCCCCACCTGCCTGCGGGCAACCGGCCAGGCCAGGAAAAGCCAGAGATTCCTTCGGTCTCCCGGCCCAGGAGCCTTTTCCTCCGGCACCGGCTGGCCACAGCCCAACCAGGGGAACCTCCCCAGCCTCCCCCTTCCAGGGCAGAGATGGGGCCACCAGGGAGGGGGATGCAGCTGGGGCACCGCATCCTACTCCCCCCCTCACGGCAGCCGGTGGCATGGGTGGCATTTTCCCCAGCCCCTTGGGAGGGGAAAACCAAGCGGGGCCCACGCGGGCTGCCCGGGGCCATGCAGGGCGGGCGCAGGCGTGCGGCGTGGCGGGAGTGCGCTGGCACGTGGCCGGGGAGCGCATCCCTCCCGCTCCCCGAGGATGAGCTCACAGAGGCCAGCTGGGCCCAGCCCCGCTTCCCCCGGGCCCCTGCTCCCAGCCCCGCAGCTGCAGCCTTTCCGCTCCTCTGTGGCCCCATTAACCCCCTCCCCACCGGTGCTGCCGCCCTCCACCTGCCTGTGGGCCCCCCGTCACGGTGCCCCCTGCCCCGGAACAGCCCTCGCTTTCCCGGGGCTCCCGCTCGGGGCAGCCCAGCACCGCTCCTGCAGGTGATGAAGGGGCTGGGGGGGCCTGAACCAGCGCTGCCCCACTTGGGGGTCCTGGTTGAGGCACTCCCTCGGGGGGGTCCCATCCCTTTGCAGGGCTCAGCCCCCCATTTACGTGCAAGACCCCCTCAGCCCTGCTGAGCCCTGAGCCACAGGCCCCCTGCACGGGCATGTGGGGATTCCAGGGAGGTGGACACCAGGGACAGGGATGCCAGGGACCAGGTGCCTGCAGCTGCTCGCCTGCCTGGGCCCATGGGGATGGGGACACAAGAGGTGGGGGGGACACCAGGAATTGGGACACCAGGATAGGGGCACCAGGGACAGGGATGCCAGGAATAGGGACACCAGGAATAGGGACACCAGAGACAGGGATGCCAGGAATAGAGACACCAGGAATAGGGACACCAGAGACAGGGATGCCAGGGACAAGGATACAAGGGACAGGGATGCCAGGGACAGGGATATGAGGAATAGGGATGCTGGGGACAGGGATGCAGGAATAGTGACAGTGGGAATGGGGACACCAGGGAGGGGGATGCCAGGGACCAGGCACCCGCAACTGCTCCCCTGTGGCCAGCGGGGCTGGTGGGGTCAGGCTGGGGGGGCAGGGGGGGCCCGGCAGCCACCAGGGTATGACAGCAGCAGAGCCAAAGGTGCCCACGACGGGGCTGTGGTCCCGCATGGGTGCTGCGCCCGGCGCTGCACCCAGTAGCCAGTAACCATGGCAACGCCCATGCCTCGGTTGAGAAACCACTTTTGGCTATCGAGACGCACGAGCCCCAGGCCCGGCTGCTGCTGCAGCATCGGGTGCCGCCATCAGCACCCAGGGCAGTGGCCGGGCCGGGCCGGGCTGCGTCCCCCTCTCAGGGCAGAAAGCATCTCTCCACGGCCCCAAAGGCTGCCGACCTTGTCCCAGCCGCCCCCCACAGTGCCCAAAACAAGCATTTATTGTCATCATAGCTCTTTATTATAAAGACGTATTTACACAGAACAAATCTTTACAGACACGAGAGACACGGTGGCCAACAGGGCCCGGCACCACGACTAAGGCCCCCTTTGGCATACATTAGTGCTTCACCGGAGACCCCTGGGCGCCCCGCGGGCAGGCACCCACGCCCCGGGGGTCCCACAGAGGTGGGTCTGCCGCCAAGGCAGGACGGGCAGCTCACACGGGGTTAGCACCACGAGAATAAATAGACACCCCCCCCACCCCCCCCAGGACATGCTGCTGGCACAGGTGGGCGACAGGGACGGGGCAGGACTCCCGCAGGACAGCGGGGAGCTCCTCTGCCTGACAAAGTGCTTTGCGCAAAGCCCGCGGACCCGGCGAGCTGGGAACAGGGCACAGGGGCAGTGCCCCAGCTCTGCCACAAGCTACACGGGAGGTGGCGCAGTGGCACCCGTGGGACGCGGCTCCGGGGCCCCCAGGGGCGGCTGCAGGGAAGAGGTGACACCAGCCCAGGACTCACAGGTGGGACCCCGCGCGCAGGGCTCGGGGACGAGTGGACCAGGCTAGGGAGTGGAGCGAGTGGCAGGGGACATGTCCCTGGAAGGCTGGTGGTGACCCTGCAATGAGAGCAAACCCCGGAGGGATGAGTCCCCTCCCAGCACCACCACGCGTGTCCCCCCGCACTCCACCATCACTCACCTGCGTCAGAAGGGCATGGGGCCCTTGTGGGAGAGCCGGGGCCGGGGCCGGCGGTACCTCCGCCACCCGCCCGCCCGGTGCCCAGCCCCACGCCGCGCGCCCCGCGGCCGCACCAGGGTTCGGATAAGGCCCTCCTCCGGATCCGTCCCATCCGGCACCGGTCCCAGCGGCCCTGGGGATGGCAGGAAGAGCGTTAGCCAGGTCCCCCTGCCTGCTTGAGGGATGGAGACGACCGAAGAGGGCAGGGCTGGGCAG